>CAUJNA010003438.1:77500-407500 GCA_963377175.1 Effrenium voratum
CGCATGTGCACGCACGCATGTGCACGCACGCATTTGCACGCACGCATGTGCACGCACGCGTGTGCACGCACGCATATGCACGCACTTGCACGCACGCACTTGCACGCTTGCGCTTGCACGCACGCATTTGCACGCACGCACTTGCACGCACGCATCTGCAAGCACGCAATTACACGCACTCACTTGCACGCACGCACGCACTTGCACGCACACACTTACACGCACGCACTTGCACGCAGGCACTTGCACGCACGCACTTGCGTGCACTGACTTGCACGCACGCACTTGCACGCATGCACTTGCACGCACGCATTTGCACGCACTCACTTGCACGCACGCACGCACTTGCACGCACGCACTTGCACGCACGCACTTGCACGCACGCGCTTGAACGCACGCACTTGCGCGCACGCACTCGCACTCGCACGCACGCACTCGCACTCGCACGCACGCACTTGCACGCACGCACGCAACGCTCGCACACACACACACATGAACAGACACACTCACACGCACACACACCAGCACACATACAAAAACCTTCAACAAATCGTGCTGCAAGCTTTGATTTGTTCGGCCAGGACCTCGCACCTGCGCCCTGCTTCAGCTCCGCGGCTGCAGAAAGCTCCTGTTTGAGCATGTGAACTCACTTGGCTGGGGTCTCTTCAGATTTGTTGTGCATGGGTAACTCCATCAACGATGTCAAGATGTCATCCCAGGTTCAGACAGTCATTTTTTTTGATTGTTGCTCGTGAGAAGGGGGCCTGTTTTTGTCGACGCTTGTGGCCAAACAAGAAGCGATGTAGGGGCGTCAAAAACGCAGCAGGTTTCAGATTTTCAGACCGCCACCGTCTTGGATTGAAGCCAAAACCCAGTTCCTTGGCTTCAGCCCGGGTCCGGCCTGCACGGCCCCTCCAAAAGTGTCCTGTGGCCTTGAAGCTCACTCAGGCGATGTCTTGGAGGCCAGGAAATTCTGAAGAGCAGTGCGATGTGACCAGATATGTCTGGCTTTTTGCTATCCTTTTCGGTTTGTGTTCCCTTTCTATCAGTGGACTTGTTCTTTCAGGCGAACCCATTATTTCCAGGGGTTTATCTATACCAACTGCGTTGCAAAGATAGAGATATGTATCGCGTTGCAACCTTGCTGGTCGGTGGCCACACCTCCAAAGCCCCTTCCTAAGAACGGGGTCTAGAGGGGTCTGGAAAAGAGGCATGGCCCTGGTTTTACCGGGTAAGTGCTGTAAGTTGTCCCGGGTTGATCTAAGTCGTCCCGGGTGAGTGTGCCCGTTGTGTTTGTGGATGTAAGGATAGTTGTCTCAAGCATGTCATTTTCTGAAATCGCATAATTCTGTGCTGTGCGTGCAAAATGTATGATGTTCTACTCGAGGTATCCTGACAGAAAGGTGCCCATGAGATCCCAGATTCAGAACAGCAACATTTGGTCGGCTTCCATGTGCCGTGTGCATGCGTGTATGTTCACTGCCACTGGGTGGTTCTCTCTTCTCGTGCCGCAGCACTTGAAGTTGTGCCACAAGCGGAAGCAATAATCATTGGGATCAGGGCACGGCTCACCCGGCGCTCGCGCGGCACTCGCGCAGAGTCGCGCGGCGCTTGTGCCGGCAACCCTTTTGTATTTTCTGAAGTTTGAATGAGAGCGGGTCTTGGGTTTGTTTGGCGTTTAATTGGGGCTGGAAATATTTGAGCCCTTTAACTGCAGTGTGCCCAATCGGGTTTTGCCCGGGAAAAGCATTCAACATGAACGCAAACCAGTGAGTTTTGAGCATGTGCGTGCAGTGTGCGGGGAATTCTTGGGGTTGGCAACATCGCCTTCCAGTTCTGTGCCCATTGTGTTTTGCAAAAAATGGGGTGACTTGAAACGCATGGGGTGACTTAAACGGATATGCGTAGTTCCAAGCGGCTGGGGATGTCTGGGGTGACTCAACGCGACGTGGGGTGACTTACGACGCCCGCTTGTAAGGTTATTTTATTATCATTATTTTTTCTGCAGCTACTGGGAGTATGATTCGTCGTGCACATAGGCTCGCATGGAGTCTCGCATATCCAGCAGCACTCGTAGCTGTAACGACTGCCGATGTAGAAAGAGCAACATCGCGGCTACACCGACGACGGCGCAAAGCAGCAGCCAGGGAAGGGTGCGGCCCGAATGCACCGTTTAGAAGTATCATTGGCCAAGTGTTTTGCGACCAGCTTGTTTGTTTGACATCCTGTTTTACCAGCTGGTTCAAAGCTGGTTAGGGGTCTACTAAAAGAGTTGCCCTGATGTCCAAACATTGGTCTTGCAAGAAAGCATGCCACCCTTGTGCCCCCAAGAACCCTCCTGAAGAACCGCGAGCGATAGGGCAAGCTGCACCAGTTGGAGCGGAAATGAAGTGGAGTTTGCTAACTATGCTTAACCAACCTGACCTAAGCACATTCTGCTGCCTTCTACGCTGGGTTTCCGAGGTGAGCACACCATGATTAGGGCTTAAATGAACGCAGCTCTGTGACACCAGCCTGGACCGGTAGACCAATTCCCCCAACGAGTGATAACTTGGTTTCAGGTACCCCGAACCCCGTCAGTTGGTTTGGAGCTCGGTGGCTTGGAGCCCTGAACCCGTTCTCGGGTAGATGGAACACCACTCCCGAGAAAAAAATCTCAAAAAATCCATGCCAGATTCGAGGGAAGCGGACATGTTTATTTTTGCTCAAACTGCACGAAGTGGAAAAAGGTCCCAAAGTCTGTGGAACTTGGGTACGGGCCGTCGATGTTGCGCCCAAAGGAATCAGTTAGTGGGTGTGCGCAACCAGCCGACCCTGTACGTGCGGGCCGCATGTGGGTCTGTCGTTTCAAGGGTACCCGTTTTGGATGGTTTGAAGGAACACCAAATGGAAACCACTCGTGGTTTGGGGCTCCCCCTATTTTTGACCACTGTGGACACCCTGTACAAAGGGCACCCTTGTCAAGAGCAAAAAACATGGCGTAGGTTCAGCCCCGAAAGGCGCACCAAAACCTGTGATTTCCGTTTAGGTTGGTTTTAAGGAAAGCCCCTGCTTTTGCTTAGAGTCTTAGAGAGAAAACGTGGGTCCTGGGCTCATAGCCCCTTGTGTGTGAGGCTCGGTTTCTATGACTTTGCGGGCCCACGTAATCTGCGGATATGAGCCACATAGTGTCTCGCACTTACAACATTTGCAGCCCTAGAAACTCGGCCGGGTCTTGTTCATGAAGAGTCTCTCCCTCCCTCCCTCCCTCCCTCCCTCCCTCCCTCCCTCCCTCCTCCCTCCCTCCCTCCCTCCCTCCCTCCCTCCCTCCCTCCCTCCCTCCCTCCCTCCCTCCCTCCCTCCCTCTCTCTCTTTTTTCGGACCAACAGGCCGCACAAACCATGCGGGAGGGCCCCAGGCTTCGTTACGACCGTGGGACCAGCCGCAGGCGCAGCGCTGGGCGGTGCAGCTGGTGCGCCAGGCAGAGGCGGAGGCGGGAGACGAAGCGACTTCGGCCGGTTCGTCTCCACCCAGAGGTGTTGACGGGGCTCGTCTTTTGGGTGGTTCGGCAGGTTTCTTTCTTCTGAAAGCTATGGATTTGGTCGACCCCAGAAATCGGCAAGGGGGCGGGTTTCGGAGGGTTCCAGGAATCTCCGGGGCTGTGGGAGATACTACCTGGGCTTCTTTGGGGGTGCCCTTGTGGCTGGATCAAAAAAAGGCAGCCAAATGAAAACAGAAACCCCCATTTTAGGGATCCACATTTTGGCTCGAGTGAACGACAAGGGGACACCTCCCGAACTATGAATCAACCAGGATAGTGTTGACCCCAGACCAATGGATTTGTTTCGGGGCAATTGCACCCCGAACAAAATCAACCAGAGGTTTATGACGCCGGGGTCAACATTAGACCTAAACCCAGGCGTTCTCCTTTTGCCTTGGGAAGCGAACTGGGTTTACGTCCGGAAGTTAAACGTGGAACCATGCTCAGAGCCTTTCAACAACAAAAAACCCGGACACCGTTGTGAGGAACACCAGTTTTTCGCGTTTGCACGGAGCCGAAAGCATGTCAAATCAAATCAATTCCTTATTTCAGCAAGGTTCCTGGCTTGAAACACTACCCATTGGGCCCATTTTATGTGAGTTCCTTTTTGGTGGGGTTTTGTTGAAGGAGGAAACATAGGGAACCCCTGCTTGAATTTGATTGACTCTTCAAATCACCCTCTGTCGATGCCTTTCCAGAGATATTGCACCAATCAAATTTGCTGTACATCTTGCAGAGGTTCAGCCCTCGTCGTAGATGTTGGAGAGCCAACGCAAATGGCCATCCACACCCATGCATTGAGATACACCTGCATTCACATCATAGTTATCACATGTTGTAATGTTGTAGGAACACATACTAGTGTGTGCATGAATTGACCATGTGGGATGGTTTCAATCTCCGGCAAGCTAACTTTTGGCGGGTCTTTGGGGCAAAAAGAAGAGAAGAGCCTTTCTGGGATCGGGGTTTGGATCCCGAGTTCGTAACCTTGGGAAGCCCAAGAAAACCAGAACCTTGAAAAACCCGAGATTAGATTTCCAGATTGGCCTTTTCCCTCCACATCTTTCCCCTTTCCGGGTGACATCGCCATGGCTGGGATGGCTGGGATGGCTGGCATTCGAGTGGAGGCGTGCCGCCGGGGCGGCCGCGGCTCGCCGGCCTGGGAGGACGCCTGGCGGGACGCCCTCTGGACCTTAGCCGTGCAGAAGCGGTGCGTGGAGGCGACCCCGACGGCTCGACCGCTCCTCACGCTCGCGGGTGGGTGACCGTTGGTGGCCTTGTGGCCGGGTGGCCGAGTGGGTGTTTTGGTTGTGAATTTTCATCCCCCAGCTGCTGTTGGTTGCATTATTTCACATTTCGATTTGCTTTTCCTTGTGGTAAACGGAAACAAACCAAACACTAGTTTTCAGATGCTTGCTTTTAGTTGCCAAAGATGTTGAAACGGGACATCAAAGGAACGGCGTAAGGGCTTGTGTAAGGGTTGACGTTTGTTTGATTGAGGGTAGGCTTTGGTTGATGTAGGGTCCTTTTGGGGCTGCTGTCAGGTTGTTGAGGGATTGGTTTAGGGAAACCTTGGGGCACTTGATTTGATGCAAGTTCGCTCGGTTTGGCGAGGTTGGTTTGTCAAGGAAAGCGAGGGACATGGCTAATATTTTCCAATAGGGATTATGGGTTAAGTGATTGGTGAACCTTTTATTCATTCAAGAAAGGCCAGTAAGTGTGATCTAAGATGTTTTAGGGTGATTGGCGGTCAAGCTCTCTCAGATGTTGAAAGCTTCACTGTCCTTGGCATGTGTTTTACATGTTTGGTTTCTTGGGGTCTGTTCAAATAGTCGGTTTTTCTTTGGTCTACCAAAGGTTGGGAACAAGAGCTGAGATATCGTTGGATGCCACTGGTTTCAGCTTGGTTCCAACCATTTACCATTGGAATCCACTTATTTGTCCGACAGAACATCCAGGGTTGGGAAGGCAGGACCACCACATGGACATGAGCATGTAAAGGTCATACGTGCCATGGTCAAAAACACCCTTTTGACTTGAGGATGGTGGGCAGTCATGGGCTTCCCTTATATAAGGAACTGAGTCAACTATGAAACGGGTTCCTGCCAATAAAACCATGACCATGGTGGCAAGAGTACATCACATATACCCGGTTTTTTGCTGGGGGCAATGTCGACCCCGTGTCGACCCCGGAGAATCAAACTGGCAGATGAATAGGGGGTGTCTCCCAAAAAGTGCCGGGCCTCCCTCTTCAATTGGGACGCCTGGTGGTTTGTGTGAACTAGATGTTGCTGTCTATTTTCCATCGCACACACTAAGCACATCGGATGCAAGTATTCAATGTGAGACACCTGGCAAGCAACCTGTCCAGGATAACAGGGCCGTGTCCAACCCGTGACCAGGCCGTGGGGTTCTACGGGTCATACCTCCTTCGCAGGTAGAGGCGCGGCGGTGCTGCGCGGCCGCCAAGCGGCCCCCGCCGCCACCGCCGCCCCTGGAGGCGTTCGCTGGCCGAGACACGGCTGTGGGTCAAAAATAGGTACCCAAAATGGCACCATGGTAAATGGAAGAGACTAAAACCTGCGGTCCAATTCCTGGTGGTTTAATTTTGACCCAGCCTTTCCACAGGTTGCTAACTGTAAGTGACATCATTGGTAGCAACTGTAAGACACCTGTCTTCACAATCCTTTCTGAAACGTATCTCGCACGTGCGCATTCCGTCTATACCCTCGGGCAGACCAGGAGACCATGTTCGGCATTGGGTGTGTCGTTTTCTTGCTGGTGCTCAGCAGGGAATGAGGAAATGAACCCTAGAAACGATCCCTTCAGGTTTCCTTCATGGGTTCATTTTCACATTCCCTACGAAGCACCGGCAAGTTTTTAGGGAACCCCCATCATGGCACAACTGTTTTCCTTTTGGTTTCCCTTTAAAACAGCGAACAAATTGGATGTTTCATGGCAAGCACATATTTGTTCCCTGGTTACTTGCTATAATGGCAATTGCGAGCAGGTGGGACATACGACTGCCTATTATATAGCGAGCTCGGCGCGATTTGGGAAACGAGCTCACGGTGAGTATCCATTCCTAAGGGATTCTTGGTATCTGGTTTTGGAATTATTGTAAGGTGCGCCAAGCTTAGACCTGAAGACAGTCAGCTGTTTGCTGCTTGACAGGGTTCCTGATATACACATATATATATATATACTTTAGAGCCTCCGGCTCAGTCCGCCGACATTGGCATCTAGCCTGTCTCCTTCTTCCTCTCGCCCGCGTCCCCCTAGTATGCTCTTCTGTCCTCTCTGGTTCCCCCATCCTCCCCGACACGCCGAGCAATGTCGGCGGAGTGTTGAGTGCCACCAAGAGGGTGCTCCCAAAAAGGGCGCCGAACCATGCCTCCAAGTAAAATGTTGGGAAAGGGTGGCGACCAAACAGGGCGTACAATTGCGAACAGGAAGGCTTGCCGTTTAGGGCACCTTAGTGCTGGGTGGTATGTCATGGCCACTGCATGTCATTTTGGCGGGGTGCGCGGATAAGCTGATTTCTGAGGGGTGTTGAGGTTGCCCCTTGTACGGCATTCTTGCTTGCGAGAAGCGTGGCTTAGCATGGCCCAAGTATCCGACACGAAGGACATTGGGGGCGACACTTGGAAGGAAGCTGGGGTTGGGGAATTTGCCAGGACATTTGGGGGAAACTCAGAGGAAATTGGGGGGAAGTCGGATGGAAATTGAAAGGAAAGTGGGAGGGAATTGGTGAGAAAGTAAGGCGCAATTTGCGGGGAAGCATTGGGGGAAATTAGGGGAAATTGGGGGGAAATTGGTGCCAATTGTCAAGGAAATCGGAAAACACAATGTTTTTTTCAATGGTGTCAGCAAAGGAAAAACACCGAACACCGTGTGTCTCAAAGTTTTCCGCAAAAGGCAGCACAAAACCTCAGCCGGCAGAAAGAGGCGGCGGGAGGATTCGAGCCTGGGACCCCCGTTTCTCCAGACCCGCTCCCCGAAGACTACGTTTAGTGGAACGTCATCAAATTGCCGCGCGGTACGCGGGGGACGACCGAAAAACCATGCGTATTTGACGTGTCCGGGGGGGGGACTAAGGGGGGGGGTTATCCTCTATCCTCTCTTAGGTATCCAATAGTCCTCTCCCAGGTATCCGACACGCCGAACAATATCGGCGGATAAGGTAGCCCTCCAAACAACAGCTAGGCTCTTTCATTTGGTAGACCTATACAGTGACAACATGACACACACGCACACAATCTGGAAACATGAAATCTTTTCTGACAGTGGACGAATGACAAACCCCTGGAAAAGGAATGCGTTTCTACTTCTGGCAGTTGTACTTTTTAGCCTTTCGCCAGCAACACTAAGAAATTAGAACTAAAACCTCCGGTTCCATGAATTGTATCAAATAAACAACAACTGCCAAAGTAAAGCATGTTTTCAGTTTTTACTACTTTTCTGCAGCAAAAGGAAGAAAGTAAATCCTAACGTGTTTAGACCCATGAAAGTGAAGCAACTAGTACAGCTGCCTAAGTAAACGCCGTTTTACTTTTTTGCAGTTTTTCGTTTACTTTTACCAGGCTAATAGTTTTATTGTGTTTGTCGGTTTCGCGTAAAGCTTAGGGTCTCGTGAAAAGTGCAAAGTGAATCTGCCTGAAGCAAGAAAACCTTTTGACAGATTGACATTTGTTCTTTTAACGGAGAACAGTTAAACTAGTAATACTGCCTGAAGCAAACAAATGCGTTTGGCAGTTTTCTTTTTGCTATTTAAGGGGGGGAACATTATAACCGTAAGACTGCCCGAAGTAAGAACACACATTTACATGTTCCAAGTTTCTTTTGCATTCACTTTGCTGGCTCTATCTACGAGGCGAAAAGCCTAGGCTTAGCAAAGCGAATCTTCATTTGCATCAGCAATGCCAAGCCAACACACAACTAGTATTGAGCTGATGCCATGACTGGTGTGACGCAAGCGTGCTACTAAGAACTCCTGCTCAGGTATTACTCAACTGTTACAAGGCTAGGAATATGCAAATGAACCAATACGGAATCGATTCCAAACCAGGCATGCTCGATCCAATGCTGCTACTAAACTCATAAGTACTACTTGATCAACACTGCTACCCAATTGATACTGAAGGATTCCTTCGCCAACACTGAGTTCATAAAAGTTGGGATGGATGAAGCGTGGGAGAACCCCCTGTGCAACTGGTGCGAGGTGAATTTCTCCATCAACTGCAGGTTTTCGGTTGGACACCCTGCGGGCAGAAAGCCACAATGGCCTAGATTGATTTTTCCCCAAACAGTGTGTCTACACTAAGGGGTTCTTACGGTAAGAGAACATTGAGGTGCCCGCTCTGTCCGCGAGCGCTCTTGCTTGATGTCGAAGTGCGTTTCGACTGCGCAGGCTCGCGCAAAGTGAGGTGTCGACTTCTGTCCGCGAGCGTTTTGCGTGGTATGTACCGCAGATTCGTGCTCTTGCTTGATGTCGAAGTGCGTTTCGACTGCGCAGGCTCACACAAAGTGAGGTGTCGACTTCTGTCCGCGAGCGTTTTGCGTGGTATGTGCCGCAGATTCGTGCTCTTGCTTGATGTCGAAGCGCGTTTCGACTGCGCAGGCTCGCGCAAAGTGAGGTGTCGACTTCTGTCCGCGAGCGTTTCGCGTGGTATGTACCGCAGATTCGTGCTTTTGCTTGATGTTGAAATGCGTTTCGACTGCGCAGGCTCGCAGAAAGTAAGGTGTCGACTTCTGTCCGCAAGCGTTTCGCGTGGTAATTACCGCTTTTGCTTGATGTTGGGGTGCGTTTCGATTGCGCAGGCTAGCAGAAACTCGATTTTTTTGCTTCAGGGACCGTGGGGGTTTTGTCTCGTGGTCCGGCGGCACGGGTTTGCGGTGAAAGGTCCCGGGCTCGATTCCCGCCCTGTCCGCGCGAGCTTGTTTCCCTTTCTTTGGGCATGCTTGGATGGGTGCTTCTATGCTGCGACGGCTTCTCGATGGTAACAACAACCAAACAGCAACAGCAACAGCAACAGCAACAGCGCCACATCATAGAAAGAAAGAAATACAGAGACAAAACAACGAGAACCAAGGAAGAAGCTACCTAGCTAGCTAACTCACTAACTCAGGCACCCTGTTGAAACAAACACACAGATCTTGCCTTTTGTAGTGATGCTTGCGCAGCCATGGGCGCAATAATCTTGGCGACGCTGCTGGAAGCCGCGCCTGCCGATGTGCGCGCGGAATTCGAGCATCTCGGGTCATGTGTCTTGGGAGACCTTGCGGCTGCGCAGGCGGGTGCTTTGTTGGAAGGTTCTTTGTTGGAAGGTTTATCTTCGGATCGACAGGGCTTATGGACGGCGTGCAAGAACGCAGGGATTAGCCGGAAACAAGGTGGGAGAAGTTTGCAGCAGGAAGCCTCGACGCTGCCTGACGCATCCGAGTATCGTTGACGCTGAGAACGCCGCGCTCTCGAACAACACTGCGGCTGCGCGTGAAGATGACGCAACGCGCCATGCCTGCTGGCCGCTTGGAGACACGCGGTGCCGCCAATCTGCCGGGCTTTGGACGAGCCCGCCGGAAGCACCCAAGTCGTTCGCCACAGTACAGCTCGCCCCCGTGCTTTGCGCTCAGGCCGCGTGTCTAGGCGATGTCTGTTTGTTCTTGCGGCTCATGACGACCTGCTGTGCTGCACGTTGCCGCGTCTGGATGCAGCGCGCCCGTGCCGTACGCCAAGAAGTAGAAGCTTACGCAAATTTTATCCTGGCAACACGGCTGTGGCTGCCAGGGTTCTTGGCGCACGATGTCATTGACGTGCGTGTGTCTTGGAATGCGCCCGAGTGGATCCATGCACAAATCCGCCTGCCGACTTTCTTTGACAACTCTTTCCGCTGTGCAGACGAAGCTACCATGCAACAGTGGATCGACCAACATCCGCGCCTTCGCGGCCTGCCGCCCCTCGCAGCGCTGCACCGCATGAACTGCCTCGATAACATGGCGCCAAATGAGTTTGACGCCTTCTTGTGCGCCCTGCGATCTGGCAGCGCGCGCTTTATGTACACGCCTGCTGTGGAAGGGTCCGAGCCAGACAGCCCAGTCTTTGGGCCTGCCTTGATAACGCTTCTGTGCTGCGAGAGCTTGCCACTAGCACTCTGCGTGCGCCGCGTCGGCTGTTTGCAGCAACAAGCTACCACGCCTTGACCGCAGCGCCTTTGCATCTACCAACAGACTGGCCTGCTGCGGCTGCGCGCAGTGCCACGCATCTATCCCAGCCCTGTCCTGCGATTCTGCCGTCTCACCGATATGTGCTGCTCATGGAAGAAAAAACGAGCATGCCTGCTGGCCATGCCTGTGCGCCTTTTTTCTTCTTGGTGCTGCATGTGTCTCTACTCCCACACACGTGTCCTCGTCTTTGTGAGTGTGCGCGCAAATACCGCAAAATGATGTTGCAGCTTCCTGACAACAACCGCCGTGTTGCGGCGCTGCCCGCACAATACTCTGCAGCGTGTGACCGCCGCCTATCACTGTTTGGGGTCTCTTGCCGGGGTAACTAGTAGACCCATTCACAGACATCACCAGGGATTGACATTCGCCAACCAGGCGTTGGGATATTCCAGTTTTTAGATTCATAGCACCTAGACGGAGTAGATTCCAAAGGGGAAGGCCACGTGCGAAGCTCATGAAGGGATTGATCTTCACCAATCGCTGTTTCCCATAGATTCCTCACCGTTTGCTCGCTGCCTCACAAGGGAGCCCGCAAGGGACCTGCAGGGGAACTCGCCTGCCTGAACCTGGACATCTTTTAGGCCCTTGACAAGAAATGGGACAAACAATGACAAGAGGTCAAAGCATCGGTTTGGGACAAGTGAGACCTGTATATCTATCTATCTCTCTATATATATATATATTATGCTATCCCTTCCCACCCAAAACAAAGCTAGATGCTCAAGAATGTTCATTGCTGCACTTGCACGCCACAGGCCATGGTTGCGCACATTTTTTGGGGGAGCTTTTGAAAAAACATCGCATTGGATTCAGCTGTCCCAAAATGTGCTGAATCAGTAAAACCGCCTGGCAGGAGTCGACCGCCGAGAGCTTCCGAGACGCTCTCCGCAGCCTGGCTCGCAAGCGATCCCGTGGCGATCTCGGGGCGCGTTTGAATTTTATGCAAAGCGCTTCCGGCTTACTCTGCCGCAGATGAACTTGGAACCCCAAAAAACAGCATGTGTGGAGGAGACTTTTTTTGCGTTTTTCTTCTTTTGAGGGGGTGGGTGGAGGGCGGGGGGAGTTTGTGCGGTTTACTCTGCAAGTTAAGATGGATCCCTGAAAAAGCCGAGCCTTGGTCAGGGAACTCCGTTTGGGCAATGGACCCCCGATAATTGGAAGTGTTTTTTGCATTTGGGGAAGTCTGTTTGGTAAGCGAAAGGTTTTGACTTTTTTGGGCCGCTCCACTCAAGTGAGATTTTTTTGGGATTCAACCCAGTTCAACCCAACTAGTTCATAACCAACAAATTTGCACTGGAGGTCTGGGTTGAGAATATGTATAATTTTCTCGGGCACCGTTTCCTTGTTAGGGTTGCCGAATGGAAACCGAAAGGAAAACACATCTGGAAGTCCCCTCATTTCGAAACAAGCCAAGAGTATGGCCATTTTTAGGCTCTGTGCTTCTTTTGGGACAGCTTACAACCAACAGGATACCGTTTCAACGACTGAAACAAGGATTTGTGAATCAGCAACTTTGGTATTGCAAGAGGCGCACATTTTCCGCACGTTTGTCTCAGAAAAGGGTCTTCCAAACTGCAACATGTTTGCTTCCATTGTCCCATTTGGTTTCCTTTAGAACAACCACAGCGCCGAAGCTCAAAACAAGCCCGAACCACTGCATAGACAACTGGAATTGGGTCATTCGTGTTGCCAGCAGGGATCAACATTCAACCCTTTGGATGATTAAGCCCCGAAGCCGCGGTAGGCCATGACTGTGGCAAACTGGGCTCAAGGCCTCTTTCAGTGATACCAACGATCCCCCTTTAAAGAAAATATGGTGACAAAGTAGTCCTTGGGTATGCCCCACTGTATCACCGAAATGTTCATTTCCAATGGCCTGGGCCAGAAACTAATGAACTCACCGATTCGGGTGTAAACCGACTCACCCACATCCTTTACAAATTCTTCCATTTGCTTAGTATTCCTCTGTTGGTTTTAAAGGGAATCGATTTCACTATTGCACATCTTTTCTCCTTCTTTTCAGGGGGCAAAATCTTAGCAAATGGAAGAATCCCCAAAACCTTTGCTTTGTTTTTGCTTCTTTCTTTCTTTTTTTTTGGGGGGGGAGGGCGTTGCTGGTTTTTCGGAATGCACATGGACGTTTTCCCCGGTATGGGTTGCCTTCGGCATCCAGGCGGCTCTTGGGAGCCTCGGTGCCTGGAGATGCAGCGGCGCCTGGATGTCTACGAGCTGAGGCTGCAGCAGCTTGCGGAGCTGCTCCAGGCGCCGTCGAACATGGGTCCTTCCTAAATCTTCGTCTTGGTAAACATTGGTCTGCATCTCTGTATATTGATGATGAATTGTTTCTAAGGATTGGTTACTTGACAGAACTCTGTTCACAATTTTACATTGACAGAACTAATACATTACCAATGTCAATCAAACTGATGACTGCCAGTTGACCAATGTAAAATAATGGGTCGGGCGATTTTCGTGGGAGGCGCGGTGCCCGGTTTGGGTGGGTTCCAAAAGCAAACGAAAAGGACACGCGCCAGGGGTTTTGGGGAGTCCGACCTGAGGCACACCCAAATGGTTGTTCGAGGATGTTCTTCAGGCCTTTCAAAACCATGACGCCCTTCCAGAAGACCAAAGGGAGAAGCCTAGTATTTTTCTTCTTGCAGGGAGCTGTTTCGGGGGTCCTCACACATCGCCACGCCAGGGCTTCCTCGAGCGCCCGGAGGTCCCGGCGCAGGCGCCGGAGGCGCCGGAGGCGCCAGGCGCAGGGCCGCTGCCGCGGCCCCGCTTCGACGATGGACGGGGTGATTGGCGAACACATCGCTTCAAGGGGGATGGACACCAACCGGAAATTTGGCGATCGCCTCAAGGTGGCAATTTGGATGGAAACCAAGAGGACATGGGGGAATCGCGCTGGCAAAGGGAAACCAAAAGAAGAGGTGAGAGTCTGGAGGAAAGTCACTGGTAGCGGGGTAGGCTGCAGAAGGCTCGCCAGTATGTGGCTTTGCACGGATCACTCTGCGCGTCGAGGAGCGCAAGAGCTGAGCGGCATGAGCTTCCTCAGCGAGACCCGCAGCCCGCGTCCCACGATTGGAACCCATGCCCAGGATCCGGCATGTGTTTGCGACGGCGGACGCCCTGGTTGCACTTTTGTTTGGTCTCCCTTTAAAGAAGAGAGGGTTATAACTACGACAAGAAACACGTTACAATGACAGGCGGTTTCGTTACACCGACAAGCTTGACTGAGAACTCTCCCGACAAGAAGAAGCAATAAGAAGGCTAGTAGGAAGTTGAAGCTGCCGGGCACCTCGGGAGCTGTCTGCAGTAGATCTCATTTCTGTCCCTCTAATCCGCGTTTTGGCCGGATGTGGAACCTTTTTTTGTTTGAAGAAGATATTTGTGCGTGTAAAAACGCACCAGCAAGCAGCTTTTCACTTCAGGCAGAATGGGGTCACAGCTTTTGAGCTGCTAGGGACTCCCTCTGCATCTCCCCCGGTTTTTCCGGCTCACTAGCCCCATCTTGCCATCAAAGTCACTTCTTATGATGAAAAGATTACCCAGCAGCTGACTTTGAAAACCACTTCCGAAACAGTCAAACTGGGACCCGCAGTTCCGGGGCTGGTTTTCCTTTTGGTTTCCCTATAAACACCCAGCAACACTTTATCACTACTGGACATTTTTTTTTGCAGGGGGCGAAAAAGCAAATGTCAAAGTATTGGGTTCCAGGAACTAGAAAACACCTCATTTGCGGTGTGTTGGGGCCATTTCCTGTGGATTTTGCTGCAACCAAACCCTTTTGACCATGGAAGAAACTGGAAATCACCTCGGATGACGTCCCAAGTGTCACCGGATCCGAAGACACCGAAGGAGCTGCGTCAGCAACTGGAGCGCTCCGAGGCCCAGCGCAGCTCGGCCCGCAGGTCCGTTTGGAGGGGGGTTAAACCTTGGGGGTGGACCCAATGCACCGGTTTAGCGGGGTAAACCGTTGCCCATAGGTGTCCTTTTTGGTTGTTTTGCTAGAAAAGTGGATGGCCCGGTTTTCCTGGTGGTTAATCATCTACCAGGGCCCTAAAAGGATACCTATGCCGTTGCCCTTCCTCCCAACATCTCGATTTTGTGGGAGGGGTACCTGGAAGATCATTTTCCTCTTGCAGGGATGTTCTGTTAGGTTTTTTGGGCTAAGCCTTTTCCCCGTGTGCAGGATGATCCGCCCCGAACTGCCCACTTGGCCACCGTTTAATGAGGTAAGCCTATCCCATTTGCGGGAATGTTCCCATTTGTGGGATGATCCCAAGAAAGTTTGGTTGCCCTCCCACGTTGCCATAGCAGCTCACAGGGGGTTCCTTGAGGAAACTGATCTTCCAGGTAACCTCAAGTGCCATGTTTGTGAGAGGAAGGGTATTGGGTTATCGGTTAGATATAGTTAGCGCAATAACAGCCAAGCGATGGACATGCCGTTCTTCGCTCCAACAAGTGGAAAACACCGGCAGAGGATAGGAGCGCGCTGAGCCCCAAAATATGGCTGTGCTTCTTTCTTGAGTTTGAAGGGAAACTGCCAAACAAATAAAACAAATCGGGGTCCCGTACTTGAGATTGCCCCCAACGATTGGACAGTTCTTGCTCCATATTTCACCCGAAGACCATCATTTCAGAATCCGTCAGCCAAGAAGGAAAATGGGTCGAATATCCGCGGATTCCATTGTTTGAGCGTTTTAAGGGCAACCAGGATGCCAACCTTTTTTGTTTGTTCCATGGAAGTGTAGGTGAGATTTTGCATGTGGAGTCTCCGATGTTCCTTAGACAGCATGTTCTGCATAGGTATGGTGAGTTGATACAACCGTAGCTTGGTAGACAAGCCTCGCCTCCAAAACCCATGACTCGCAATGCGCACAATAATTTCCCCACAAACCCGGAAAATGTCAGCGCCTCGAATTTGTGAAGATCCCACGATGAATGCCCTGGTAGGGAATAAGTTGAAAACGGTTCCAGTAAGCCATGGTTTGTGGTTGACTTGCAATAGGCGTGGCTCGTCTTTTCTTGAGGATACCAAACTTTTTTTGTTGGGAGGGGGGGGTAGGTTTTAAGCCAAAACCAAAAGCAAAGCCACCATTGAGTTTGTCTGTTTTTGAGAGTACCCTTTTAGGTTTTAAACCGAAACCAACACCGACGCCACCATCCCTTATTTAGTGGGTCCTCGAAAAATATACATACCTGTACATGTATAAATATATATATATATATATATACACCCACCCAGTTGCATTATTTCCGCCTATTTTATAGCGAGCTCACCGATTCGGGGGTATAGAGAGAGGTTAGCCATGACAAAGGTCCTTCGGAGATCCAATTCTTACTTCATCTTTGGGTATTCTTGTAAAATGCGCAGATGATGATGTGTAGATGATTGCAATCTGATAAACAATGCGGACGATGTGTCAATGGCCTGGCCTGCAGTTGCTGCAGCTGTCCAGGCCCGGCGGTTTTGGGATTCTGTGCGCCGAGGCCAGGACTCGGCGCGGCGCCTGCGGGCGCTGGAGGCTGAGCTGGCGCAGCTGCAGGCGGGCTGGGCGTGGGGCAAGGCCCACCCCCACCAGCGCCACCCCCACACCAGCCCACCAACCCCCCAACCCACCACCCACCCCACTGCCCCTTCAAACTCACTGTTCTTGGCGAGTTTTTCTTCTTCTGCTCATTTTTAGTAGGGGGCTGCAAGAGACAAGGTTTTTTGCTACCAGACCAAGGGTTGTGAAGAGGGGTATCCCCTGCAAAATCAAATCAGATACCAAAGACTGGTAAAACCGCTATCAGGGTTTGCGCGCCATTTCCCTTTTTGGGTTTCTCCAAAAGCGTTTCTATGGACACCGCCAGGAAAGTGCACCTTTTCCAGGGGCAATGCAGTCAGCCCTGGCTTTGTTTTAGTGGGCTCTTTGGATCTCCTTTGAAAATCCTAAACGGCAGGATGTGTTTGAATGGGCCGCAAAGAAAAGACGAAGATGCCAGGCGTTCCGCTTTGCATAGGCATGGAGGGTTTCAATCAAGACTAATGGTTGAAGGAGGCGGCCAGCGGTTGGAACCGGTACTCCAAGCCACAAGGGAAACCATCAATTGCAACACCTTGTGCACATTTGTCCCACAACGGCAGGCTTGCCAAGCACGAGCAATTCATTTGACCAACCAAAGACTTGTGCGATCAAAGCTGAGCTCTTGGCAGGTTTCGGGGTACCAACATCTCAGCCACTTCCGGGTGCGCATCCGGAAACAAAGTAAGTTTTGTCAGTGCTTCCGAGCCGCTTTCCCTCGAAATCCTTGGCCAAAGCCAAAGACTCGCGAAGTCTTGGGTCGTTTCTCGGGTCGCAGTCGGTCCCTTGACTTGCTGGTTCGATAGCCAGGGTTCCTGAGACACGGAACGAACCCTGGAAAAAAGGAAAACAATAAAAAAGAAAGAAAGAAAAAAAGAAGAAAACACCTCCCACCTGGCGGTTTCCTTTCGTGTGGTCCCCAAAGCCGGCTCCTTCCGCTTCAACACTTCGGAGCGTCGCACCCATCGCACCCATCGCAGCGGTCGCAGCGGTTGCTCCGCGAGGAGGCGCTGCGGAAGGCCCAACTGCAGCTGGAGGAGGCGGCGCTGAGGCTGGAGGAGCACCTGGGACCCGCCGTGATTTGGGTCCGTCCGGTTTGGTTTGGGGCGAGCCATGGGTCCCAAGGCTCGAAGATTGGCGTGGTTTCCTTTGTCTCCCATTTACCTGGGGCCAAGTTTCTGCCCTCGGTTTTGGAGTAAGCTAAGCCTGACGTATTATTTTTTTGCCCGGAAGGGACTCTCGAAAAGAGTCAGTTGCACTTTCAAAGGGGCCGGACCAGTCAGGTGCCCTTTGATTTGTTGCAGGCCCAAGTTCTCTTTTGGTTGGAGCAGCAACCAACCCGAACAAATTGGTTTTACGGGAGCTCCCAGCTTTTTTTTTTGGGGGGGAACCAAGACCCTGAATGAACTAAGTTGCAAAATAGACGCTAAGTGTCCATCATACGGCGGGGGGGGGGCAAAGCCTGTCATTTTTTTGAGTCTTCCGCCAATCATGGATCATGGTTCCATCAAAGTGCGTCCATAGACCTCTCCGGGCGGGGCCTTCGAGCTTTGGCTTTGGCTTCTAGGGAGTCTTTTCTTGCGAGAGCATTTTTTTCTTTTTTGTGGGGGTGTTAAAGGGAAGCCAACAGAAAACCACCTTCTTCTTTCTTTTTTTTTGGGGGGGGGGACAACCACATTTTTTTTTTGGGGGGGGTCCAAGTCCTAAAGTCAAAACAGCAGGGGTCAAGACCATCTCAACCCCCGAGGTCCGAGAGCAGCTGGCGGCAGCGCCACCAAGCGCTGCAGCGCCAGCTGCAGCGCACGGAGCGCGCGCTGAAGCGCTGAAGCGCTGAAGCGCGGGTTCCGCGGGTTCCAGGTGTTGCCATTGGCTCTCAGCCGGCCATCTTGGTGGTTCAGCTTGAGTTGGTGTAGTTGGGTTTCCGAATTGAAGCCACTCAAAGTTAAACTTTCAGCACGGGACGGGATCTGCGTTTTTTGATTCTTTTTAGTGGGCTTTTAGTGGGTGGGTTTCCGAATTGAAGCCACTGAAAGCTAAACGCAGGGATCTGAGGACTGCCCGGATGAGCAAACGGATCCTTTACCTTGTTACAAGGGATGGTCATGGACCCTTGGGGGTTTCTATGGAGGGAATGCCTGGGACTGTTTTGAAATGAGTTTGCATCTGAAGTACAACATATGGAACAGAGTCAAACAACATATGTTTGGTTGGGGGGCAAAGCTGAGGAAGTTTTGGACGGATCAACCGCATTTAAAAGGATGTCCGCCAATGAGTTGAAAGGACCAATCTTGCAGCTGAGCAGAGAAGGGAGGGGGCAGATGACGCGACTTGCCCCCGTTACTGACTTGAGCAGGCATTTGCGTTCTTAGGTGAAGTTAAACCAGTGGGCGTACAATTAGATCCCCAGTTCTTTCAGTGCCCATCGATTCTGGAAGGTAAGTCACCAGGGAAAGCACCAGATAACACCTAGAGGAGATATGTCGTCGCAAGGGCCGTGGATCTCATGAAAGTGGGCGCTTCAAGGGAATTTTCAGGTATGCTTGCACAAAGTGACATGAATCCCCACTGAGCGACCAAGCTGTGTCAGCTCTGGTTCCGGTTCAAGCACACGAAGACCCACGCACGTTGCTCAAAACAGGTATTCAAGCCCTAAATTCTGCTTGGTTTCCGTCCAGCCACCATCCAGAAGGGGCCCGAGCAGGACCCCAGAAATTCCCTCTGTTTCCTATTATGGGCTTGTCAATCATTGCCGTGGGCCACTTAGGAGAATTTCCAACTAGAACAATGACAAGTTGGGGTGGGACATGTTTTTGGAATATAGCTCCCAGGCCATGCCATCCATTGCGGCATAGAGACATTTAGGCTGACCTCTGCACACCTGGTCATGTGCGTTCAGCTGCTTTCCCAGCCGCTCCCAGCCGGTAGCAAAAAGCTTCGGCATGCGACTTGAGATCAACATGTGCAGCCAATTCTTGTCCAGTTGATCTCATTGTACTGTTGCTTACTCCCCTGCAGATTAACATGGAACCCAAAGCGCCATGCTCAAGAGAAACCACCTTTTGGGTTACGCCCAAAAAGGGGGCTCCAGGTTGATTTGCAGGGGAGTGCCAGATCTTTGGATGTCTTCCTGATTGTGGCAACCTGGTAGGGAACCAAACCAGACGGAAATGCGACTCCTTCACACTGGCGAGTGGTCTATCGCCGAGCCTTCGAAGGTTGATTGGGGCGTTACAAAAAGGACCAAATGGACGTGTCTCTCGCTTTTTCAGGGGCTCCCCAAAATGGTGGCAACATGTTTTTTCCCTCTTGGCTTGCCTTCGAAACCGCCAAAGATTGCCAAACAAGGGGTACCATCAAAAGAAGACAGATTGGAAATCAAATCAATGCCGGCATCGAAGACATGATCCGACTTGGGATTGAAAACGAGACGGTTGGCTGATTTCCAACGTGATGGCCGCTCAAAATCTGAGACCTTGCTTCTTGTGGGCTGACCCCCCCTCCACCCCCTTTGGTCGGACCTCAGTTGCCCCTATTGGAATCCATCTGAATCTTAGTCTATGGTTTCCAGGTCGCACACCTTGCAAGTTCATGGTGAATGGTCTTAGGTTGCCTTCTGCTCAAGAGGCGCTCACCCTTCGAGGATGGGAGCCCGGCTTTGGTATCGCAGAAAGGGTGGTTGGCCATGACCATGGGCGAGTGGGTTTTTGTCAGAAGTAGTATGGGGGGTTGATGACAAGGTCCTGTAAATGGGATGACCATTCCGGGGAAACCACCAAACAAGGCTATTTCCCACCAAATGGGAATAGTTACCCATATGGTCATTTCGGCGGCCGAACGGAATATTGATCAACCCCTATACAAGTGACGAATTGATTACTAATAGTTTACCACTACAACTGTTGCTAAATAGAGACCCCCCCCAGTGTTTGCCACATGCCTGGAGACCTGACGTGGGTGAGCTAGCAACCTGCTGATGGGGTGTCGCAGCTGGTTGCATGCCGAGACTGCGAATGGGGGATTCAAGAGGGCCAGGGAGGTTCCATTCGTTGCTTTTCACTTGTTTGTCACAGGTTTGTCACCACCTTCTTTGTGACCACCTTCTTTGTGACCAGCTTCTTTGTTGAAGCCTCTTACGTCGTGGGTGTAGGATGTTCCTGATTCTCCTTCAGGAGTTTGCGGACGTTCACAGGCAGATCTGCAAAGGTGTTCGCTTGTGAGAGACGACAAGGCCTCGAAGCATGGTGTTCCTCAAAATGGGTGTGGCTCAAAATTAAACAGGAGGGGTTACGCAGGTGTTGGTCCATGTTTCCACTTACCAGGGTTCCATTTTAGTACCGGTTTTTTGAGCCACAGCCAAATGGGAACGTGTTTTTGTCGAGGGCACCTTTTCACTTCGGCCAGGACAGCCAAGAGGAAAGCCACCATTTGCTGGGTCCACTGTGACACCTCGTTCTTTCCGATGCACACTCAGATTGTCGGTGTTCGTTTGATTTCCCAAAACATCCAGTCCAAAGGACGTTCCAACTATTTGGGGGTGTCGCTTTTTGACGGTACCCGTTTTTCGGCACTTCTAAAGGAAGGCCAAAAGGACAACCAGTTTGGGGGGTCACTTTAGAATACCACAACCATGTGAGGACAATCCCCTTTCGCGGTGGCTTCTGTCAGGGACAAAGCGTCTCTGAGGAGCCGCGGTGGCTGTGTGCCTGGAAGTCTGGAATTCGAAGCCGAGATTCGTCTGCGAGGATGCGACAAGTCCGGGTTTCGAAGGAGTCTGATTGAAGTGAGTGACAATCCGGGGCCAGATTGATTTGGTTGCGAGGGTTGCGACGAGTCCGGGGATGTTTGAGGGGTCTCTTTGAACTGATTCAGATTGGCTTCTCTGATTTAGATGCAAAGTTCGGGAATCGCCTCCAAAAAGGGATTCCTCGTCACACCTTGCCCCTGGTGTTTTTCCTTGAAGAGAGGAGCCACCTCTGGAGACGACGTTTCGCCATCGATGCGCCGCGATGCATAGCTGACAAGCGCGAGTCAAGCGCGTGTGAGGCTGCCGAAACCTCTGCTTGGTGTCACAACAGTGCAACCGATTGGCTACAATGGAGTACTCCTTTGGATTGGTTGGAAACTGTCCAAACAACAAGTCCCCGGCTCAGGGGTCTGAACATATTTCCCTGCTTGATAATTTACTGGGTGGCTTCCAGCCATCCCCCTAGCTTTTTAGGGGTTAGTGGTAGTTTCCATTTGGCCCACTAACAGTCAAGCTTTGATCTGAGGGCAGCCCAGTTTAGACGTAATATCTTTGCGGGTAAGGGGTCCCCCTGAAAAGATGGTTGTTTGGGTTCCTTGCGTTCATGGTTGGACACACACACACACACACACACACACACACACACACACACACACACACACACACACACACACACACACACACACACACACACACACACACACACACACACACACACACACACACACACACACACACACACACACACACACACACACACACACCACACACACACACACACACACACACACACACACACACACACACACACACACACACACACACACACACACACACACACACACACACACACACACACACACACACACACACACACACACACACACACACACACACACACACACACACACACACACACACACACACACACACACACACACACACACACACACACACACACACACACACACACACACACACACACACACACACACACACACACACACACACACACACACACACACACACACACACACACACACACACACACACACACACACACACACACACACACACACACACACACACACACACACACACACACACACACACACACACACACACACACACACACACACACACACACACACACACACACACACACACACACACACACACACACACACACACACACACACACACACACACACACACACACACACACACACACACACACACACACACACACACACACACACACACACACACACACACACACACACACACACACACACACACACACACACACACACACACACACACACACCACACACACACACACACACACACACACACACACACACACACACACACACACACACACACACACACACACACACACACACACACACACACACACACACACACACACACACACACACACACTTATCTCGAGAGGCTTCACTAGCCGAGATGCAAAGGTTGGAAAAACCTGCAACTGCTGAAATTGCTTGACAGATCACAATGCAGAACAGAAACCGGGAAGCAACAGCGAACAGGACAGAGAAACAGTCAGGAAAAAGAAGGAAAGGCAGGTACGTCCAGCTGGCCAAGCTGGATATCCCACTTCACTGGTAGCTTCGTTGGACACAGTCCCAGTGAAGTGCTGTGTCCCCCTGCAATGTGGAATTTCCGTCCGTGCTCCAGGACGCTTCACACACACGGAGCCCCAACTGGGGCGACATCACTTGTGCGAGGCCCATTGAGTCTTGCAAGCATCAATTGTGCGAGAAAGTCTTGTGGCGATGACTGACCACACATACTTGGCTTTGGAATTGGTCTTAAGGGAACGGAGGAGTTCAATCTCTCCCTCAGTCCAAGGCTGCGAGGCTTCAGGTTCGGCCTCAGTAGAGGCATCAGTCCTGGTCGATGTGGTAGCTTCGCTTGGTCCACGAGCAGGTTTGGATGCCGTAGATCGTGAGGAAGCCAAATCACGTGTGCGGCGAGCTCGTTTTTTGTCGGGAGAAGACGGAGGAGGAGTGGGCGGGGTCCAATGATCAGGGAATTGTTCGTCATGATCAGTGGGAAGGTGTTCATCTGGAGCATCAGGAGGTGGCTCAAAGAGGTCCTCGAGGGGGGCCAGGAGGGGTGTTGGTGGTGAGTTGGTCAGGTCCTCAATGGCGGGGTTGAGCGTGGCCTCCGGTGCCAAATCAGGTTCGGCAGTCGGACTCTCAGTGAACTCGCGGATGGTGGCGATGCCTTGTTGGGCAATGCCAAGGATGAGTTCGAAGTCTTGGAGCAGCTGGCGTGCTGTGTTGGTATCCATGCTCGCAACGGATTTTAGTCAAACAGTCAAACAGCTGCGGCACGAAAATCAGGTCAAATCTGTCAGGATGCAAAGGCAGAGAAGAAAACCAGTGTGGTTTCGCAAAGGACGGTTTTTCTTCTCTTTGTAAGGTGAAACCGTGTTGGAGGTACAACCTCTTCAACATTGCAAGATCGTGATCTCGCTGAAATTCAGGAAAGGAAACTCGGCTGATCAGCGTGCGTCTGGAATAATATCCAGATTCCTTATGTATCATTGGTGCGGCTGACTTTACGGAGAGCATGTTGTGCTTCTCATGCGAGGGAATGAAGGAGATGGTGCTGCTTGTGAGGTTCAGTCGGAACCCCAAGAAGTCCAGGGCGGCTTCTGTTTCCAGGAAGATGTCTCCTCCATAGAAGTGTTCGTCGCACAGTATGTTGGCTGCCGGAGTCGAGAGCCACCTGGGGGTTGCGATCACGAGTCTGTTGTCCACGTAGCGGAGCAGGAGAGTATCTTCAACGGAGCGAAGTCCCGATGATGTGTGTGAGTGTTGGTCCAACATTGTTCGGCGACCGCGATCACCATCAAACAGAGAGCTGGGGACGCGGGGGATCCCATCGGTGCCCCACGTGTTTGCCTGAATGAACGAAGGCCGACAGAGAAGATCTGCATGTCAAGGGTGGCCTGAATGATCTCGGGGATGTCGTCGAGCCACAGGGTGCGTTGTGTGGGTTTGTGTCGGCGACGGCGTCCGTTGTAGACGCGGGTGATGGCAGAGGTGTCAAGTGTGTCCACTGTGAGGTGTGTGGTAGAGGAGTGTGGTTGTCGTTGTCGGTACCAGGTTAGCAGTAGTCGCCAGGCTGCTAAGAAGCGGTCTTTGTCGATGGAGGTGAAAAAACCGGAAAGGTCCTGGTTTCGGTAGTCCAAATGGGTGTGGCCGAGGCTTAGAAACTCGTGCAAGGACCGCATGAGTTCAAAGAGGTCGCCACCTGAAAACGCGTCAGGGCAAGCCGTGGCCACCATGCTGTGGAGGAGCTTGGCGAGAGCGTCGAGCATGGGTCGGAAGAAGGCGCCAATGAAACTGATGATGGGTCGGGCAGTGGTCCAGTTCTTCTTCCTCTTCGGGAGGATGTAGGCGTTGGCTGGCCTTCCGAATCCAGTCACGGCCCAAGGATAGCGGCCGCGGAATCTGGTGACAATGGTTTCTCGTAGTCGCTGGTGGATCTCAATGGCAGGGACCGGCAGAGGGGCGAAGATGGCAGGGTCCGCAAAAGTGGCTTCCAACATCTTGCCGTAGAGAACGGGGCAATAGATCATGAGTCGGGAGTCCGCATGGTCTTCGCAATGGCGGACAAGGGGTTCCAGGGTATGCAGAGCCCGTTGGACGTGGGCGTGAAGAAAGTACTGTGATGTGTGTGAAAGGTGGAGGTCGAAATGGAATTCGACAATAGTAGTGAGGGTTGATGGGTCGAGCGCGGGTAGGTTGTTGGTCCTGGCCCAGTGTTGAAATGCCTGGGTCAGGCGACTCATCAAGACCCCTCGTGGAGGAAAGAAGGAGTTGCGCATTGATCCGGATAGCATGTGGGCAGTGTCGGAGTCGAACAGCTCATGGGTGTCTGCACCGGAGAAAAGAAGGTGTCCGTCGTGCTTCGGGAGGGATGGGTGTCGTTGGGCGAGGTCGGTGCATGTGCAGGTTGTTTCACCGAGACTCCAGGTTTTTGCTGCCTGGAGATGTGAGAACAAGGCACTGGAGAGTCTCCGATGTGCCTTGAAGACAATGCGTGGTTGTGCCATGTGAAACGGTAAAGCGCTGCGAGTGGTAGATCGAATAAACCCGCGAAGTTGGGTTAAAAGCATGGATCGGAAGGAAGGATGGGCGAGGAAGGGTGCAAGCATCGGTCTGGAGGGGCCAGGTGGAATGAGGCCCCGGAATCGTAAACTGGATCGAATGGCGGAAAGGCATGCCTGGTGGTGTGGTTCAGGCAGGTGCGTGGCTATGCGATGAAGGACATAGAGAGCGGCGGGTGGGAAGTCTCTGCTCCGTATGTAACGGATGGCATCAAATCGTCGTAGAGTGTTGCTGCCAAGATCGCCCAAAAATCGCCACAAATCCAGGCGGTTGTTCATGCGCTTGGCCAGGAAGGCCTGTTGTAGGGCGATGGGTAGTCGTAGTCGGCGGCGTTTTCGCCAGATGGTGGCGAAGCCCATGTGCCGGGATTGGGAGAAGTCCAATTGGCGTGTGAAGCCCGTGCGTGGCCGGAAATGTCTCTCGATGAAGCCAAAATTGAGAGACGGTTGCAGTTCCTGGATGTAGAACTGTTCAGTGGCAAATAGGTCCGTTGCTGGAACGGCAGTGTGAATGGGCACCGAGGTGTAGTGGTGGAAAATGTCAAAATGTGCCCACCACCGGACTGCTAGTTCGGCATTGACCAGATGATGTCGCTGAACTTGGAGTAGTTTGCGAAGTCGGCTGTGGTCCCGTGCCATGAGGGAGGTGCGAGTGGCTCCGAGGTAGAAAAAGGTCTGCCACTTTGGATGGCTGGTGAATCTCAGATAAACCGCTGAAGGGACAAGCTGAGAAGAGAAATCGGAAGCAGGGTTGTCCAGGCCAAGTCGAGTAAGCAGGGCTTTCAGTCTGCCGGAACCACAGGAGAGATGGCAGACGTCAAGTAGCTGAAGCTGTGCGAGTAGCCAGGAGCAAAAATGACGTGCGGTGACGTCATCGGTTGGGAAGAACCGAAGAGTGAAACGGAGGACAGTGAGAAATTGGCAGCAGTGGTGTTGCCAAAATTTGTGCTGCCTGGCTGTGCGTCGTTGTCGGTGTGCTGTTGAGAGTCACTGGTAGAAGTGACTCGCAGCGGCCAGGATGCGGCCCAAGGCCGATGACCCCAGTTTTGATAGGGTTCGCACCGGGATGCCCCATAGCACAGCGGCTCGTTCGAGTTGGGCTCTGGTGTCGGAGTCCAGTGTGGTTGCCCATTTTGCGCAGTCGTTGGACCAGCTTTTTAGGACTTGCTTGCTCTCTTTGCTGGTTTTCTGGGAGGTGATCCATCGCTGGACTTTGGTGTCGGAAATGTCGGGTGGGAAGTTGTTGGTGAGCCATTGGCAAACGTGGGGAGGTGGTTGGAGCAAGTCGCGGGGCTCCTTCCAAGTGGGTGGGGAGGGGAGGGGGGGAGGGGTCGGGGTGCCGCCGTGGGTGGAGGGGGCTGGAGGGTTGCCGCCGTGGGTGGGGGGAGCCGGGGGGGGTTGGGAGTCGTCTGCAATGCGAGTGGGCAGGGGTAGGGCGGGGGATCCGTCCTGCGGTGATGTGTCAGGTGTAGTCAACCGTGGTCGCTTCATGCCGAAGTCCAGGAGGGAGGCCTGAGATGGATCGGCTGGGCGTTTGTTGGATGAGGTGGGTGTGGGGGGGAGGGGGGGGGATGAAGCCTGCTGGGCGAGTTGGTTGTGTGCGTCAGCAAGCTGTTGCTGAAGCTGGAGTATGGTGGCCGCGGAGGCCGGATCGGCCGTAGTGGTGGGTCGGAGGGAGATGAGGAAGTCGAAGATCTTGCTGGTGAGTAGCTTCATGGCTGCTGGTTTGGTGGTCGAGGCGCCCTCCTGCGTGGCTACATGGAGGGCGAGGGCGTCCAGGTCGAGGTGCCGTTGTCGGATTTGGCTGAGTAGTCCAGCAGCAAACACTGATTCCGGCATCGACTTTGCGACAACGATGCGGACTTCGCCTCCGTGGGCGAGGTGACGCAACCACCAACTGTTCCACTGTTCGTGCATGAGGTGGAGGAGGGGGACGCGAGCGATGTCTTGTCCCTCGATGCCCATTTGCCGAGTAAACGCGGTGTGCGTTATGACCTTGGGCAGGTCGTACCCCGCGACGCGGGTGGTGTCGTAGTGATCGTCGCCAGGGTTGAACTCGGCTGGTGTTGGGACTGAGTGGACGGGTCGAAGGGCCGGGGGAGGTTTGGTTTGCGAGGCGGTGGAGGGGGAGGGGAAAGGTGGAGGGCGGGTGAAGGGGCCGGGGGGAGGGGGGGGAAAGGGGTTGCCGCCGGGAGGGGGGGGGAGAGAGCCGCCAAAGGAGGGTGGACGAGGGCCGGGGTGTGGTGGGTAATGGGGAATAGGTTGGCCGTAGGTCTGACAGGGAGTCGGATGTGTAGTTGGCGGTGTCCATGTCGTGGAAGAGCATCCGTAGGAAGGTCCGGACAGGGCCCCGCACGGGTTTCCGGCCGTGTTGTTGCCGTACATGATGCCATGATGATGGGATGCCGTGGGCGAAGGCTGAGGTGGTAAGTTTTGCCTTTGGAGCATCGGAACCAAACCTCGAGGGGGTTGGAAAGCCATGCGAAAACACGGGGGAAAAGGAAATGTTCGAACCAAAAGCTGGTGAGCGGAATCAAGCGGGTAAGGTCACAAGGCAAGAGAACGGTCGCAGAAAGGCAGAACAGCAAAGCAAAGAAAAAAGGCGATCAAACAGTGCACCAATTCTTTTCCTGGTTGGGTGGAAGATGGTACACTTGCGCCCCGCTAAGCCGGGCGCTGCAGCGCGATGCCTCTCAGCATCGCAAACTTGGAGTGAAGGCACCACTTTTTGCCTCGGCGGCATGCGAAGTGGCGCCGCACGTTGTGTTGATCCTCGTGGCTTCCCCCGGATTCGAGGATTTTGTGCTGATTGATGGAGCGTAGTTCCCCAAAAGCGATGGCGCCGAGTTGAGACTTTCCGATTGTAAAGTTCTGCAAGAGCTGGCCGAGCGTGTCGGGCGTGCATGCCGTGGGGGTGGCCTGAGCGTAGCATCCAAAGCTCGGGTAGTCATGGTTCTCGGGCCTCCAAGCAGCGGGTCGGATCATGTTCTCATGGCACATGCGGCGCACTCGATCCGGGGTGGTGCCGTGCACATACATGACAGCGTGATGGGAGGCCGTGCCGGATCCAGCTTCCGGGTCTCCGCCAGCAACTGGCCAAGGATGAGGTCGGGGAAACCAAGTGGTTGCGAACACCATGCCGTGTGATTCCCGTCCCAAGAGGTGGTAGAAGCTGGGATCGAACGGTATGGGATCATCCGTGTCCATGGTTCGCAGTTCCCAGCATTCCGCGAGGAGATCGGCATGTGAAGGTGGCAAAGCAGGGTCCAGGTCCATCAAAATGGCCTTAGTCTGTTCCACCCTGGAGATGTCCAAGGCTGGAAGCGGGTCCAGCTCCCCCAACTCCCTAGGCGTGGGAACTCGCAGCGGGTCAGTCTTGGCCGTGTCCATGACGTTTCTCCATAGATCAAGCCACCGGTTGTCGGAAGTGGTGGTGGCATTGATGTCCGCCTCCGATGGAGGGGGATCCAAATCACCGGTGTTGTCGAAGGGGGGTTGGGGAGGGTGAGGAGTAGCCGGCGTGGGTCGGGGAGGGGGAGGGGGAGTGGAAGTGAAGGCCGCCGCAGGTGCTGGGTGAGGGGGCAAGCTAGTGTTGTGGTGGCCGGTGCGGGAAGTGGGGTGGGGTTGCTGCCCATGGTGCTGCAGTGACCAGGACGATCGTTTGTCCTGGTTGTTTCGGTGGCCGGTGTGGCTGGCGCCATGGTGGTGCATGTCCCAGCGGTTTTTGTTCTGTGGTGGGTATCCCCACGATTGGTTCCGCCAGTGTGAGGAGGACCATTGAGACTTGTTGGAATCCTTCCCGGAAGTGCGCCAGGAGTCCTTCCCGGAAGTGCGCCAGGAGGTGGAATCATGAGGAGTGTGAGTGGGTCGGTGCGAAGTCGTGGCTCTGGGTGTAGGGGAGTGTCGATGGTGGGACCTGTGTCGGGGGGAGCGGGAGCGGAGGGAGACAGTGGAGTGGTGTGCACGTCGGGAGTGGTGGGAGTGTCGGGAAAGGGAACGTGACCTGCTGTAGCTGCGGGATCGTCGGGTGTCGTGTCGTCGGTGCGACTTGTTGTGCCTGCGATGGTGGCTGGTGTGGGAGTGGGAGTGTCGGTGCTGTCTGTGGCGGGAACGGGATCTGCGAGAGTGGGGATGGTGCCGAGTGTCCGGGGGAGGGTGGTTGGTTGAGGAGGTAGCGGCAGGAGCCGCAGCGGCAGCTTCGGGCGCGCGCGCCGGCTGAGGCTCGGGCAGTGAAGATGGCATGCTGCTCTGAGTCATGAAAGGCATGATGGTGCCAGGTGCCAAGTTGCCGTAATTGGGAGGGCCACCGTAGGGCATCATGGCCATCGGGTTGCCAAAGTTCGAGAGGCCGCCGTAGGGCATCATGGGGAAAGGTGTGAAGGATGCCGTCTGCGAGTTGGGTGACGGTACAAGGTTCATGGGCTGCGTCATCTGGGATGACAGCTGCAAGTTCGGTCCACAATTGCCTGGCGAGCCGGACGCGGTGCCGGTCGCAATGCTGTGCAGGAGCGAATGCATCATGTCATAGAGCTGGTGTCCAGCCATCTCGCAAGGGAGAGAGAAGGTTGGAAAGGGGTGAAACAAAACCACAACTGCGGCAAAAATGCGTCAATGGTGCAAATGCATGCGAGCAAAAATGCGTCAATGGTGCAAATGCATGCGAGCACAAAGGGGTTCTCAGAGGTGCCTGTCAAGTGGCCTCATGAAAGTGCCTCATGTGGCTATGCCGATGAATCTGAACTGAACTCATCCGAGACGAAAGCTTCCATAAACACCACGAATTGCAGAGTTGGTGTATGACCAACTCGTCACTGGCGCATGAAGCTTAGGAACCTGAAACCTCGTGGGTGCAGCCTTGCATCAAAGGCAGGCAGTGCATGCAGTGCAACGCGCATGAAACCAGCAGAGCACCATTTGGGTGCGGAATACCTTAAGACCTCAAGCAGCAGCCTTGATCGTGGTCAAACGCGCTGAACTGCAGCTTGAATTTGAACACTTGAACGGTCTTCCCCTCGCAGGGGGCTCCCGCATGTGGCGAGTCCAGCCCACAGCGCCATGTCGGACAGGCCGTGGGTAAACACACTTATCTCGAGAGGCTTCACTAGCCGAGATGCAAAGGTTGGAAAAACCTGCAACTGCTGAAATTGCTTGACAGATCACAATGCAGAACAGAAACCGGGAAGCAACAGCGAACAGGACAGAGAAACAGTCAGGAAAAAGAAGGAAAGGCAGGTACGTCCAGCTGGCCAAGCTGGATATCCCACTTCACTGGTAGCTTCGTTGGACACAGTCCCAGTGAAGTGCTGTGTCCCCCTGCAATGTGGAATTTCCGTCCGTGCTCCAGGACGCTTCACACACACACACACACACACACACACACACACACACACACACACACACACACACACACACACACACACACACACACACACACACACACACACACACACACACACACACACACACACACACACACACACACACACACACACACACACACACACACACACACACACACACACACACACACACACACACACACACACACACACACACACACACACACACACACACACACACACACACACACACACACACACACACACACACACACACACACACACACACACACACACACACACACACACACACACACACACACACACACACACACACACACACACACACACACACACACACACACACACACACACACACACACACACACACACACACACACACACACACACACACACACACACACACACACACACACACACACACACACACACACACACACACACACACACACACACACACACACACACACACACACACACACACACACACACAACACACACACACACACACACACACACACACACACACACACACACACACACACACACACACACACACACACACACACACACACACACACACACACACACACACACACACACACACACACACACACACACACACACACACACACACACACACACACACACACACACACACACACACACACACACACACACACACACACACACACACACACACACACACACACACACACACACACACACACACACACACACACACACACACACACACACACACACACACGAAACCATGTAGTCTTCAAGCAATTTCACCTTGGACCTTTTATGTAAACATCATCTCTTTGTTCATATTTTAGGTTTGACATGAAATGAGGGGCTAAACCAATAAAGCTTGTCTCCTGTCATGACTTTAGTTGGGTTAATATACACCACAACAGTCTTGAATGATTTCGGCGACTTTGCAAGGTAATCACATATATTTAGCTCTAGGTACACATGATGGTTTTCTCTGGTTGCCCATCCAGCACAATTGGCACAGGGAGCGTCACTCGTTGGACCATGATCTTGCAGCGGTGCGCATTCATTCAGCAGCTGGCCTCGCGAATTTCGCAACGTGAGTTGCTGCGGATTCCCGAAATATCGACATGGCCATGTTATTTTTGGAGTTGGTACCCCCTTGGAGTGGTTTGCTAGGGACACCAAGAGGAAACTCACAACTTTGGCGGTCCCTTATGTCAAGTCACACCCAGATGGGTGGCGAGAGTCATACCAGCTCCGAGTGCCCAGCCCATTGTCAAACTCATCAAACGTCTTGAATGTTCCAAAGCCCTCTTTGGGTGGGCGTGTTTTTGGAGGGTTTCCTTAGACAACCATGTGCTTTGGGCCTCCCCCTTTGACACCTACCCACATGGGCCCTCTCCCCTCCAAAAAAGAGGGTTTCCTTTTGGCCTCATTTTAAACCTTACCCAAAGCAGCAATCCTGACAAAGGCTTACAAAAGCAGCCACACATGGGAAATGGCAAGGGTTTCCTTGTTTCATGATGTTTCATGCTGAAGCAGCATTTAGGGAATCAATCGCACTAGGACAATGCTCCAACTCGACTGCTGAGAAAGAAGTTTACGCGAGCGGACGGCTGAGATTCGCGGACTACGGTCGTTGAGAGAAGGCATAAAGAGACCTTGGAGGCAAGATGTCCCCCCTCCAAATTCCTTTGTTCAATGGGATAGTCTTTAGAAGCCAGGTTTCCAACGGCAAATACCGGACATGGTGTTGCACTTGTGCTGCGGCTGAGTTGGACGTCTGAGTTCCATGGATTCTGTTCGGCCAACCTCCATCTGAGCCACACGCCTCGCCTTTACGGCCCCAACCCGACAGGGCATAGGACTTGGCGCCTGCAACCGGAACACTCAGTGGGTGTGCCATGCAGCAAGGTCAGTCGTCAATAATGTAAGTTTAGCAGCAATGAGGACCAACTTCGATTTTTTGACAGAACATGATACTTCAAAGGCGTTCAACGCCCTCCTTGATCAATCCAAAATTGACATCAATCTCATGGATGATGACCTAGATCACACCATAGCTAACCTTTCGCCATTTGCCTTGTGTGTTCAAGGGGGTTCCTTTTGCAGATGGAATAACTGGTTAACTTCTTTCACTTCAAGTCAATATCCTACAAAGTTGACGCCTTTTGTTGTTTTTGGCCTCCTTTGTACTCTTGGTGGGTTTCCCTTGGTTTCCCCCCTGTGGCCTTCTCCCTTTTTTTGTGGGTTCCCCTTGTGTTTTTTGGGTGTCTTTTTGGGTTTTCCCTGGGTTTTCCCTCTGATCGCTCCTGGGTTTTTGCCGTTTGGGTCGGTCGACGTCGACGCTGTGTGTCGGGCCAGGCCCGCGCCGCCACCTACGGCTTCGTGGCGGAGCAGCCCTCGCAGATTTTGGGGGACCGGCCAGAGGCGAACTTCGGAGCGTGTGGTGGGGGGAGGATTGGGTTGGGGGGTGGGGGGGTGGGGGGTGGGGGGTGGGGGGAGGAGTGGGGGGGTGGGGGGCTGGGGGGTGGGGGGATCCGATTGAGAGCATTTCATGAACATGCCTGTTTTCGCACAAGACTACTCAACCAGCCGAACTGACGGACACGTGTTGCTTTAAACAGCGGGCACAAGCGCATTGCGGGCATAAGGTTCTGATTGGATCCAAGCAGGGGTCATTGACCGATTGTTGTTCATGTCAGCAGTTAATCAGTTCTCAGGGCCCTGAAGAATTGGACTGGACTTGACAAGTCTCTTCCTGGGAGGTGCTAGGTATGCCCCACGACCATCATGAACATGAGATGATTCAGAGAAGACCCGAGGGAACAACATGCCTTCCCATCAGACGAGTCTGAAGAATTGGCACTTCCACTGGCGAATGGAATGGATGTTTCACTTCGAACTGCAAATCGTGCAGATGGGTATGGGTCAAACCGTAAGTCTTGGGTATATATTCCAATTTTTGTCCCACAGCCATATTCTTCGCAACTTTTGCATAGGGTCCTAGGAGCCTCTATGAACGGTTTTCCCCGCAGAAGGGGGCGTTCGGAACTCAACGGCAGTTTCACTCAACTGGGCGGCTTGTCTTTTTTCGGGTGCCCTCCAATTGGGGTGGTTTTAACGGGAAAACAAAAGGACAACTGAAGCCATTTTGGGGTGTCCGATTCCGACCTAAACAAAGACGCACCCAGATACACCAGCAGAAAGTAACATTATCCGTTGCAGGCTGCACTTAAGATTGCTAAGCGCCGAAAAGACTTCTGATGCTGAACTAGTTCAGTTTCGCAGGGAATAGTCAGGGTCGCGAGTCCCTATATTTCTAACTAACCATCACCTTGGGCCAGCTTTCCGAGTTTCCTTTGGGGTGTGAGTTGTTTTTGGTGGGGAAATCGGGGTGTGTCTTTTTATTTCATGGGTTCCCACCAACATCGGTGGTTTCCTTTTGGTTTCCCATTGACACCACTAACCCTGACTCGCCACCAAACCGGCACCCCTCTTTGGTGCGGATGGGTCGTCCTTTTGACGCGCCGCCCAGTCGAAACGCACTCCCTTCTGCGTGCGCCTGCTCTCCCCGAACCTCGTGTCTGACGCGGACTGCAGCGAGTCGACCTGGAACTTGGTTGGTCAGTTGGTACGCAAGATGGCCAGAATTCGAGTTATTGCTCTGCACAAGAAAGCCCAAAAGGTTGTTTTGAGCACTTTTCCCAGGATCCCCCATTTAGCACCCAGTTTAGGTCCCAAACTAGGGGACAACACAAACACACGAGATGGGCGCCGCCGAAGGCAGCACCAAGTTGTTTTTCTTTTTCCCCCTTTTTAAGATTCGAGTAGAAAGGGTCACTGAAGCGATAGCGCACTCAGAACAAACTTCCATTCCTTGCCCGTAACCTGAGAACAGGGCTGGCCCTACAAAGCTGCCAGTGTGGGCCTTCAGAGTGCCTTCAAATTCAGAGTAGCATACCACCTGCTTCAGCACTTGCTTGAGACTGGAGCACTTGCCCTGCTCAGCTTTGGTCATGCGCGAGTCGTCACCGTTACCTGTCTCTGTCTGCTCAGTTCCTCAAACTCGTTCAGTCTGACGCTTGATTGAAATCAGTAGACTCCCAAAGATCCTCAGATGGGTCCTGGAACTTGATCGAAGAGTGCTTTGGCCTTCGAACTTTGGATTTGCGGATTGGGCCCCAAAGGCTCCTTTTGGGGATTGGATCTCCTTTTCGGGTGCAATGTTAATGTTCAAGGGAAGCAACCTAGGGCTAATTGGTCAAGCCTGGGCACGGTTGTTTTCTTTTTTTGTTTTGCGGCAACTCCCTGCTGTGAATCGAGGGTAAGTGGCCAGTCCCACCCACAAGTTGTTGCAGATATCCGCTCTTTTGGGTTTTTGGGGTAGACTCCAAAACCGCACCACGATGCGACTCATGTTGGCCCCCTTTCAGTTGAGCAGCAATCAACCCCATTTTGGCCGTAGGTGGTTCTGCCTGGCTTGGCGCTTGCAAGGCCTATGTTCAACCTTTATATCCATGGACCAGAAGCGGGGTTGTGGGATCAAGGGGGTTATCCCCACTATGATACAAGGGAATCCCTCTTTTTTTTGGGGGGAGGTTAGTCTTTGGGCAGCCCTTCCTGTTGTATCAATTGAGGTGGATTCCATTCCCCGCAGCGACCAGAAGTGGGTATGGGTCAAAGGACCGCATATTTTGGTCCATGTGTCCATTTACCAGGGCTCCATTTTGGCTACATATTTTTGACCCATCACTAACTGATGGATCACTCAAAGGGTTGAGTTACAGGAAATTCTACAGGAAAACAGCTGATTTAGGGTGTTTTGGGGCCAACCAAGTCACCGTTTCGAGCCAGGACACGAAGCAGTGGGAGGTGGAGTATAGCTTGCGGGAGGTCCGCACTGCCACCATCCGGCAGGCGGATCCCCCGAGCGCGCGATGGGATCCGGCAGCCGCAAAGGGAGTGAGCCGGACAAATGTTCGACGGTGGAGCCACTTAAGGGTATCTTTTTGTCCCCCTTGATATAAGGGGGATCGCTTTATTTTTGACAAATAACCTTGCAGAGATGCGGTGATTCAAACAGATTACTTAAACATAAGCACATACACACACACAAGCACACACAAGCACACACAAGCACACACAAGCACACACAAGCACACACAAGCACACACAAGCACACACAAACCAACGCACACACACACACACAGACACACATAGAACACGAGCCAGGAATTGGACCGCATATTTTCATCCTTTCAGTTTACCGATTGATGCGGCAAGCCATTTTGGGGTTGCTCGATTTTCGAGCCACACCCCTATGGGTCTGTCTTTTTTCGAGGGAACCCCCAAACTTGTGTTTTTGTTTTCCTTTTGGTTTCCTGTTCAACCAACCCCAAAAAGGAGTCCCCCCCCCGCATGGTGGCCATTGAACGGGTCGATTTTGCAACCTCCTCCTTCTAGGGTCTTAGTTTTTTAGGGTTCCTGGTTGCAACATAGACTCTAGGTGTCCATGGCACGGTACCCCCCCAAAAAAAGAACAAACAGAGAGAACACCCTAAGATCTCAGATCCGTGGTGGTTCCTTGTGGTTTGCCTTTAAACCAACCTCAAAAAGTCCCCCCCCCCCGGCCAAAAAAAAAAGAAAATGAAAAAAGAGAACAGCACAACAATCACGTTTTGTCCCTTTGGGTCTCCCTTTTCAAGCCGCCCAACGAGAGAGTTTCCCGGGGCTGGCTTCCCTTCAAACCAACCCTCAAAAATGGTATCCCCCCCTTCCCCCCCCGCCCAACAGAAAGAAAACCAACGGCCCGCAGATCTCCCTGAGGCCGTGGAGGCGGATTTGGAGGCCTTGCGGAAGTCTGTGGCCACGGGCAGGTGCCACCCGAACGGTGTGTTCAGCGAGTCGAGTCATGAGTCGAGTCGAGCGGTTTGCCTGGGAACCCCTCAAAATGGCACAAGGGTTTTCCCTTCGGTTTGCCTTGGACGTCACGCTTTTTTTTCTTTAAAAAAGACCCCCCCCCCTTCCACAAAAAGAAAACAACCAGGGAAAACATGTTTTTCTTACAAAAAGACCCCCCCCCCCCCATATGAGCCCGCATGGCTTCACTTTGCCGGGCCAGGTGGGACGACCTAAGTTGACCCCCACTGCCGTTGCTTCGCCGGGCCGCGAGTGCGCGCGGCACCAAGGGCGGGAATTCGGAATCCCGGTCCCAAACGGAGTCCCAGAACTTCACTGTTGGCAACAAAGAAAGTTCTGTTGTGAGAACAAGCTATTGCTTTTGGCAAACTATAACCGTTGCTGGCAAGCAAAACAAAGCTCTGGTTTCCCTCGAGAACAAGCAACACAAGCTGAACTTTCACAGATTTTGGGCAACGAACGGTTTTTTTTTGGTTTGCTCCTTTTGAGTTGGGGGCTGCAACAAACTACGTAGATTGGGGAGGGTGGAATTTGGGGAGATTTTGAGAGGGGGTTGGAATCCTATGAACATGCTGGAATTCATTGTGCCTTCTTTTGCCCAACACTAGCATTTGACATGCAGCTATTGAATATATGGCTGATTGTTTAAAGCATGTAGACAACAGCGTAAACCATGAAGCCTAGCAACTTTGCCTGCAAGTTACATGATTGGCAGTTCCTCCGGTCTGACGCCAGCATACCACGGGAAAAATCAGTGTTTTCCTTCGGTGCCTCGCTCCAAAGTTGAATCCGGCCGATCGACCCTTCCCTTGGAGAAGCGGTCAGGGACCCGGGACGCATGATACATAAGTCAAGGGTACGTTACGTGTCAAAATGGGGGCGACACCCCCAAAATGGTGGCTGTCCTTTTGGTTTCCTTTTAAAACCCACCTCCAACAAATCACACACTCACAGCCAAACACACACACACACAAACACACCCATAGGTCCCCGCCCAGGAGTCTTAGCGCGCCGCACTGACCCGGATGAAGCTCGCACCCAATCCATCGGTTTGCAAAGAATCGGCAGCCGGGCGTACATATTTTTCGGACTTTTAGGGGGTGTATTTTTGAGGATTGCGGAGAAGCCCAAAGGATAGAAGGAATCTTGTTTAAAGGCTGCATTTCTTTTTTTCCAGAGCGACAATGGCAACGCACCAAGCCGGTAGAACCGAAGACTCGGATTGGCAACTTGCGCATATTCCTGGAGTCTTCTGGAAAGATACAGCCAAGACAGCAGGTTTTTTTGGGTTGACCTTTTATGCATCACTAGGAGACTCCAGATGTAGGTTTCACAGAGGTCATAATGCACAGAGTGCCTATGGAGTGAAGGCTTTTTCAGGCGACAGAGGCAGATTCCCTCACATGTGATGCATGCTAAATTTGGGGAATGAGCTTATTCAGCTTCCCTCTAATTGGTGGTTTGGATTGATGTATTGACCCTAAACAAGAACTGGTGGTTTTACCCTTTACAAGAGCTGGGAGTTTAAGGGTTAGCTGACTTATGGTGATGGCGGTTCAGATGGGGATTTTATTTGTTTCTGGTTTGTCAATCAGAGTAGTTTGCCGAGCTGCATTTTACAGAAGAACAAAAACGGGCGGCGCAAAGTGAAACGAACAGTAGAGTGCATTTTGTGCAGAATCGCAAAGGGGTTATGCACCTGCCACAGTCGGTTGATTGCTGACGCCCAGGGTCTCTGTAAATTCAAGATGCAAAGATGCAGGCACGATTGCACAAATAGCAAGATCAGACATCCTAGTCTCTTTTGAAACAGGTGCCAAGGCATCAATACATCGTGCTGTGCTTATGGTTAATAGACAGCCACTGAGCTTGTCACTAGTTGCAGGCATTTTGGAGTGCAATTCTGGAGCGAGTCTCGCCGATAGCGTGGGCCCCTTTCCTGCGCGAAAACAGACCGTTGACGTAACATGTGGTTTGTCCGCTTGGTCGCACTTCCCCCAGTTGCTCATTTGAGTATATCTCGTCATAATACATGTGCGTGCACGCAAAGAGACACACGTGAATGTACACCCTCTCAGTCCCAGGTGTGTGGCATTGATCCATGAATGGTGCAAGTATTCGGAACCTGCTTTGTTTGGGTTCCCTGGACAAGGAGTCTAGAAAACTAAAAGATCCATCGCCTTTCGGTTCTTTCAGGAGAAGTTGCATTGTGACTCGAAGAATGTCACCGCGCCGAGACATGTTGCAACAGCCGCTCCGGAGATTCCGCAGAGATGCTTGCAGACGGCCTGGGACATGCAGCACGGGCGCATTTGTCGCTGTCCCAGCACAAAAGCACTGAACCGCACGCCAAAAGGGAGGGTCACATGAGCGCACGCACACGCCTGCGCGCTCTGTGTGTGTGTGTGTGTGTGTGTGTGTATGTGTATGTGTGTGTGTGTGTGTGTGTGTGTGTGTGTTTTTGGGAAACGATGATTTACAGGGTCTGCCTATTTTGACGTAGACCCAACTTCCACAAAAGGAGATTTCCGGAGTAATTGGGACACATGCTTGTTGCAACACATTCGCAACTCCACAAAAGGGGCTGCAAGGTAATCATGACACATCGTTGTTTTTCAAACTGCGAAATGGGTAGGGGACCTTTTGCTGGACATCAAATTCGATGGGGATTAATATCCACCAAACAACTCCGAAGAAATTCCTTGCCATCACCCCACACCTGTGTGTGTGCGTGTGTTTTTTTGAGGACCCCCCCCCAAATGGTGGCTCCCTGTTCGTTCCCTTTAGACACTTTCCAAAACGGGTACCCTCCAAACATGGCGGGGATTTGCTGCATGTCCAGAGGCCTCTCATCCGCGAGGTTCGCGAAGCGGAGCCGCGATGGTTGGAAAGGTGCCGCAGGTGACCCAAGCCCAGCGCTCCAGCCATGCTGTGGATGGACGAAATCCATGTCGCACCGCCGAAGCCGTGGAATGATGACTCTTTTGATACCAACAAGCCAGAGTTTCCGCATGGTTGCAAAGTGATGCGGGATTTTGTCCATGCACAGTAGGTTTCGGGGCAGTCCTCAGATTTTATTCAGTGATAAAAGTCGGAGAGATGAAGCGAAGTTGCGACGATCGCTGACTCCCTGGCCTGGATAGGCAGAGCCGGCGATCGAAAAGAAAATTGCTCCACATGGGGCCGTCCCCTTTTGGAAGGAGTCAGGGCCAGAAAGCGTCACATGCGGCGCAACGCGCAAAGCGCGTCGTGGGAAACCGGTGAGACAAATTCTGGCACTGGAAGTACCAGTTGTACAGAACAGGCGCGCAGCAATCTTAATTCGACTACCGAAAATGGTCCGGGACTGGGGCGTGAATCGGAGCATGTTATTGCAAGTTCACTCGGATTCTGGAAGGCTGGAAGACCAATTCCCTCAAAAAGGGTTCTGGGTTCCCCAGCAGGATTGGGGGCATCCGAACAAGCCTTTCCAGCTGAGCATCGCGAAACGAAGTCATGACGAGCTCACTCGGCAAGGAAATGAGCGGGTTCCCTCATGAGGTAGGTCCTTTGCTTGGGAATCCCTTTCATGAATCATTCAAATGCCCAGATGGCTATGGGTCAAAAATAGGTGTACAAAGTGGAACCCTGGTATTTGGAATACTAGCGGTTCCCCAGTGGTTTTATTTTGACCCATACCCAGATGGGTGTGGCTCAAAATTAAACAGGAGGGGTTACGCAGGTTTTGGTCCATGTTTCCACTTACTAGGGTTCCATTTGGGGTACCTATTCTTGACCCCCACAGCCAGAGGATGTCCGGAAACAGCTTAGCTGGCGCTGCCCAGCTGTCGAAGGGTGCAGAACGGAGTGCCTCCAACTCATCCATTCGGCCGCTGCTTGGCCGAACGTGTGTGCCCTATCAAGGAGGAGCTGCTCAGGGTTGGTGAATGTATACAAACGTATGGATGGAGATAATACAGACATATATACACAATGACATACATGCATAGATAGCAATAATATGTGTATTTATATAATAGAACATCAATAAAAGAAATACATATATAATATTCTACGGAATTTGCGACACCGTTTCTGAAACGTTTTCTGGTTTTCGCAAGGAGAAGACGCGAGACCCAAAAGAAGGATCGAAATAAACAAATGCGGAGGGAAACAAAGTAATTGCCCCACCCCATGGGTCAGGGTTTCCGAGCCATGTCTCTTTTTGACGAGGCGATCGTTTCAATGGCAATCCACCAGTTAATTGATCAACTTAAGGGCAGATGCAGCGACCCCTCTAGGGGCGTCCCGTTAAACAAAACGCATCTCATAAAATCAAACGCCCTTGCATGCTTCACAGGCTAGAACTTGTAGCATGGGAGTAAACAAGTTCCACGTGGGTGTGCTAAAGGGCGAGCCCTGGCAAGACTGGACTACTTTGAGTGAGACGCCTGGGGGTCAACGCTTGCTATTTCTTCGCTTTTCTTGGCAAGCTGTTTGGTTTTTTAGGTTCTGTTCATGTTTACAGGGGGGGCTGCAACAAACAACGTCTTTTGCAACCATACCCAAAGTTGTAGAGATTTGACCTCCAGTGTTTTGTGGTTTTCCGGAGACTCCGCGGGTGCGATCGTTGGAAGCTTGGTCTTGGAGAGTTTGGATCGCAGAGAAAAGGCTCAGTGAACAACCAGAACCCCAAGGCACGACGTCTTCACAGCCAACGGATAGACAAGAGCCCTGACATGAGCAGCTCTCGGTTTTGGCCTGGCTGAGTTTGTTGTGAAGTTTACGACCATTGCGGGAAAACTGCTGAAGCACGGTCCGATTTGTTAGCGCCACGCAGCTTGAACACGGCAATGGCTTGACACCGTATGTGCGCGATGCGCGGCTGACTACCGCAGCAGGTGACTTGACGCATCTCAGTGGCAAGGGTTGTTTGGCGTTCGACTTTTCATTTTTAATATTGAATATCCCCCAGGCGTTTTGGGACCCGCATTTTGAATGGCGCAGCCCGAGCATGTGGATGCCGACTGAGGCGCGCTCGATGAGAGGCTCGGGCTTCGCGACCCTCTGGACCCGTAAGTAGACAGTTCCCCAGAATTAGCTCCTCTTTTTGATCTTTTGCTTTTTAGGGGTCTTCTTGTTTTCCATCAACGAGGCAAAACATATAGTCTTTTCCTGGGGTCCTGATTCCAGCCAAGAGAAGAGGCTTCAAGGCAAGCAAACCGCAGACGGGCGGCTGAAAACGGGATCCAGTCCATTGGGAGGGCCTCGGGATTTCCGTGCACCCGGGCGGTACACCTTGGGGACTCGCGTGAGGAGGCAGCAGCGTTGCACACGGTCCTTTGGTTTGAAGCCCTCGGTGTTGTGTGGCGTGCAAGGCCACTGCTCGGAAAGCAAAGCAAGTCGGAGCCAGCCGCACCAGCCAATGCCAACCAATGGCTATTGTTTGTCCAATGGCCGGCATGGGGGCAAGACAGCGCATCGTGAAAGGCAAGGCGGCATCACTCGGATGGGCCACAACCACACCCATTGGACTTGGGGCCTTCCCAGCCATCCTTTTTTTTTTAATTAAAAAAAATAGATAAATAGGAGTTTAGCGGTAGTTTTCCTTCAAGCCGCTAAAATTTGGTCACGTTTACCAGGGGATCTGAGGGCAGCCCATTGAATCAGAAGAAGGCGCCGCCCATCTACCGTTTATTGATGCGGCTGGCAGCTGCTCACCAACCTCCTCAAGTCACCCAACAGTCATCCGGCTGCACAGCCGTAGCTGCACTGCCTGGTGCGACCTTACAAAGGAATTGAAACAAAATCACTCAATGCGGTTCCTTCAGAGATGCTTTGGGTTGGCGAATCACGGCATTCCAACCAGCTGTACGTGTGGGGGTCAAACACAAAGCCATGTCTCACTGCTGCGTTGCCGGACTTTCGATTTGGGCCGCTCACTTTAGCGGAAAAAAATCAAACGCCTGGCTCGCCTTCGAGGCAATGCAGGGCCTGCGCCCCAGAACTCTGAAGCAATCATCGAGCAATGAGGCATGAGGAGAAATCGTGCCCCGCACTCACCAGAAAGGTTTCTCAGGTCCCTAAGAACTACGGAGGCTCCAATTGCAGGTGGTGATGGGTTCAACGCTTGACTTCCTTTGGGTTCGGTAGATCAGTTTGGGGTTTCTGGAGCTGGCTTGAAGGTTTTTGGTGGTTTAGTGACATTGGTCAATCTCAGGAAAGCTGGTCATGTTTTTTCGATCTGGAGGGGTTGCGTGGTCTATGGGGGGAAGGTGAGGTTTCTTGCTGGAAGCTTACAGGATGAGGGTGCGAATGGGCTGAAGGTGCAGGTTTGGAGGGGGTGCGCAGCGGTTACCATACAAATTGGAAGGGTGGGGGTGGGGGAGGGCGCCCCGAACCCATGGGTGCGGCTCAAAATTCAACAGGAGGGGCAAACCGCAGGTTTTGGTCCATGCTTCCACTTACCAGGGTTCCCAGTTTGGTACCGGTCTTTTTGAGCCACAGCCATATGCGTATACAGAAACATGCATGATGTGTCGTGCTTGTTTTGTTTTCCGTGTTGACCTAAGGCGCTGAATCCACTTCCGAAGTTAGTTTGAGATTTCGGGTGAGCGGTGCCACTTGCGAGCCAAGGGTCAGACTCGGAGGCAGGGCCCGTCGCTGACCAAAGCATGTTTGCTGCGTTTTGGCTTGACCGAGCCCTGGAAATTGACATGGAACGGAACGTAACGGAGCGTCTCCTTGCATCAATCCTTCGGGTTCCATGTTCATGCAGAGAGTATGGTGCTTGGCCTGTTCTGTTCTTCAGAGCCTAAGTTTCCTTGACAAGTCTAAGTTAGTCTAAGTTGTTGGTCCAACCCAGTGTAGTGCTTCTTTTTTCTTTCTCGTCACTGCCTTGGCGTTTTCCTGTTGTGGTCTAGGTCTGACGATCCGAAGCACCGCTACCTGTGTGGCTCAGACAAGCGCCGAAGAACATGTTAGGACGATAGCACGAGCAATCACATTGACAAAATTCAGACTGATTGTGCTCCAGATTTAAATGCCTGCACGTCGTTTGGTCTAAATAGGCTATGCCCCCCCCCCCCCCCCCAAAGGGGGTGGTGTCCCTTCCCTTTCTCACTCCCGCCGCAAGCAGCACCTTGGTTGGTCGTCACTCCAAAGCCCCTTTGGCAGTTTGGAAGCAAATGGAATTTCCCTTACGCCAAGGCGATCGACCTTTTGCTCGGGGGCTTGGAGCAATCCAGTTGAGTGGTTGGTTCTACCCGGTTTGAAGAGGTTTTTGCAAGACCTACCTGGCACAGAACAAATCACAGAAACCAACTGCATCAGTTTGTATGGGACATTGGCCTGAAATGCCCTGTAGAACTTCGCTGTGCCCTTCGAAAAATGGTGAGTGACCGCCCCCCCCCCGCCCCTCGAACTTGGCCAGGACTCCGAGGCTGATTGGGGGGACGAGCGCGGCGAGGCGTCGCGTTTTTGTTTTTCTTTTTTCTGCGCGAGCGAGAGGGGAGCGCGACGTGTGGCCTTCTTTCGTTTTTTTTTTGGGGGGGGGGTAGGGGCGGGGGATGGGGACAGGTTTGATATTTCAGCCGCGCTGCAATTAGTTTAGATATCTTATAGTACCCCTTCCCAAGACACCCTCAAAGCGAATTTGTAGGTATTTGAGGTACTTGGTGCTTGGGCCCCACCTCCCAACAAATGAGCCATGGGTATGTTTGTTATCCTGGACCCCCAAGAAAGTACCCCTGCCAGGCTGAATCAATCTTATTAGAGCAATCATGCTATCAGCTGGACCAGTTGCCCCATGGGTGAGGTGGCTTGACTCCGCCCTGGTCCGTTATCGATATTCTGTGCTGGTTCTCAGCAGGAGTCCATCCTCAACAAGTTTCCTTTCCAGTTGTTCACGAAGCACCCCTTGGTTACCTAGGAAAGGCATCACGCGTGGCAACGTCGCACTGCGCTTTGCCAGGATGAAGCTCAGAATGAGGCGGGCAGTTGAAGGTTTGCATCTGCCTTTTTCGCGGGTCTAAAGAGGACTTGGCGGTTGGTTTGTTCGAACCCATGTACGGGAGGCAAAACATGATATCACCAAATGGACCGAGTTAACTTCAACTTGGAAGGGACTCTTGAAAGGCCTCTGAAGAGCTGTCGGGTTCGAACTCCACAAAACAGGCCCATGTTGAACCTTGGTAAAGAGGGAGCTGATTTTGTCCGCTCCCCAAGGTTGACATATAGATTTGTTTTGAGCCACAACCAAGGCACAAAATGGTAGATGAAGCGTCAAATTGCAGTCAGGTACCCAGGTACCCTGGAACGCAGGTGCGGATATCAAGCCCTTATAGTCATGGGTTTAGAGTGGTCTCATTCACAGATGTGATTGTAAGTTCTGAATTGGGATGCGCAAATCAGAACGCGACCTCGCAAAGGATATGCCGTAGGACCTGTGTAGGTTTCTTCATTGGACAATTTTGTCGTGGTGAGTATGATGCGTGATTTTATTTCTACTCCACGGAGACTGGGTACGTAACCCTAGGATTCATGTCTCAAGCGGGTAGGGTAAGTCCTGTTTGGGGGACTGACCAACCAGAGTGAGGTCTTGACCACTGGGTGACATGTTTGGGATCTCGAGCCATTCGAGAGAGCTGTTTGACAGCTGGCCTTCTGCGAAGCTCGGAACCGCAGGCTTTTTTGTCAGCCCTCTTGCTATTTGTGTCGTACGGATTTTGTGAAGTCTCTTGTGGCTGTTCTCCGGGCGTTGAACACGCATGATGTGGACAGCTTTGCGCCGCCTTCAAGCTACGCCCATTTTCAGCAGGACTGGCTCAACTAGAGTCCGTCACACCTGTTTTGCATCGCGGCGTCTTCTTTTTTTCAATGGAGCAGTGCATACGCCTTTTCTCCCTCTGATTTTTTCCCTTTTCCTCCCTAAGAAGTTTTCCCCCCTCTCCCTGTTGAGATCCTTTCCCCCCTTTCCCCCCTAAGGCGCTTTCCCCCCCAAGATCTTCTCCCTTTTCCTCCCTAAGATCCTTTGCCCCCTGTCCCTGTTGAGGTCCTTTCCCCTCTTTCCCCCCTAAGGCCTTTCCCCCCCTGAGATCTTCTCCCTTGTCCTCCCCAAGATCTTTTCCCTTGGTTGAGATCCTTTCCCCCTTTCCCCCCAAGATCTTCTCCCTTTTCCTCCCTAATATCCTCTCCCACCTTTCTCTGTTGAGCTCCTTTCCCCCTTTTCCCCCTAAGGCCTTTTCAGATCTTCTCCCTTTTCCTCCCGAAGATCCTTTGCCCCCTTTCCCTGTTGAGATCCTTGCCCCCTTTCCCCCCTAAGGCCTTTTCCCTGCCTGGGATCTTCTCCCTTTCCTCACTGAGATCTTTCCCCCCCTTTCCCTGTTGAGATCCGTTCCCCTCTTTCCCCCCTACGGCCTTTCCCCCCGCTGAGATCTTCCCCCCCCCTTTCCTCCCTAAGATCTTTCCCACCCTTTCCATGTTGAGATCCTTTCCCCCCTTTCCCTCCCAAGGCCTCTCCTCCCCTGAGAGCTTCTCCCTTTTCCTTCCTAAGATCTTTTCCCCCCTTTCCCTGTTGGCCTTTTTTCCCCAGATCTTCTCCCTTTCCTCCCTAAGATCTTGTCCACCCCTTTCCCTGTTGAGATCATTTCTCCCCTTTCCCCCCTAAGGCCTTTTTGCCCCAGATCTTCTGCCTTTCCTCCCTAAGATTTTTCCCCCCCCCCAGTTCCCTGTTGAGATCATTTATTTCCCCCCTTTTCCTTCTAAGGCCTTTTCCCACCCTCAGTTCTTCCCCCTTTTCCTCCCAAAGATCTTTCCCCCCCTTTCCTCCCTAAGTCCTTTTCCCTGAGTTCGTCTCCCTTTGCCTCCCTAAGATCTTTTCCCCCCTTTCCCGCTTAAGATCCTTTCCCTCGTTTCCCCCCTAAGGCCTTTTCCCCCCAAGATCTCCACCCTTCTCTTCCCAAAGTCTTTTCCCCCCTTTCCCGTTTGAGATCCTGTCCCCCCATTGCCCCTTAGGGCCTTTTCCCCCCGAGAAAGATTTCCCTTTTCCTCCCAAAGATCTTTTCCCCCCTTTCCCCCTTAAGGCATTTTGTCCCCAGATCTTCTCCCTGTCCTCCCTGAGATCTTTCCCCCCCTTTCGCTGTTGAGATCCTTTCCCCCTGTCCCCCCTTCATTTCCTTCACCAGCATGGGCAACATCCCCAGCATCACTTGCATCATCTGCATCCTTGGCAGGCGCTGATGCGGATGATGCAGGTGATGCTGGCGATGTGCCGCTGGAGCTGCCAAGGATGCGAAAGCGCACCCGGGGGGAATCGAACACCCCAATGTTTTTGACAAGCTGGGTTGCGCAAGCCCGCGCAATGAATAGATTTAGTGAAGCGTCTTCGAATCACCGCGTGGTACGTGGACCCCCCCGCCTCCCCCCCCCCCGCAACTGAAATGCTGCCCCTGGGGAGGGGTTAGGGGAGGGGTAACAGGTAAAGAGGTAAGGAGCATTTCTTATGTCCAACACGCCGTCTGTTGTCGGCGGGTTTTGAATTCTCTTGGGATTGTGGTGTCACACGGATGGGAGCAGACAAGTCACCATGACTTGCCTCCCCAATAAGCAGGAGCCACCAGAAGATCCCTTTAGGATTACGATCTCTAGTTGCGTTTCAATGACTAGTGGCACAAGTGTTTCTGCTGATTGTTGCCCTTCAAATTCAGTTTCAGACTTGGCTAACCTGGTTACCTTTTCTATTTTTGGATTCCTTCATTTCCCCTTTGAAGCTGCGACGTGTTAACTTTTACAGGGGGTCGGATCAGTTTGGCAATCAAACACGGGCATCTTGTTTTGCGCATGGCAACTTGCAAGAACGTCCATTGTTTGTGGATGGAAGGGTAACCGATTGACTCCTACAGTTTGAAGCTAAGGGTAATCAGAATGTAAGGCCCACATGGTGACCTGCTATACTATTGAAGTCCAGACCAGCTCCCAAACTGAGCTGAACCAGCATAGGTTGGCAAGCGCAGTACCTGCTATATGTGCTGGTTCTGAGGAAATGTCAAGGAGCCCCCTTTCGCATAGCAATCCAAGAGGCGAATCCCGGCTTGCCTTCCCGGCAATGGGAGCACGGGCTTGCATCTCTTCTGTTACAGGGCTCCTTAAAAGATACATTTTGCAACCATTTGAAACATGGCTTTTTCCACCAAAATACAGGGACACCACCATTTACAAGACAGAAGCAAGTACAGTTGACTGTTTGCATTGAGAACCTCCGAAATGTTTGAGCACAATTCCCATGGTTCTGAATGTTTACCAAACAATCCAACCAGTGAAGAATAAGCACTGTAGGTTTTATATCAGACCCCAGTGGAGCCACTTTCCACCCTACGAAACATGTTGTTTTTCTGCCTGCAGGTTTGGCATGATGCTCTCCCCTGAATACCTAACTCACTCATTGAGTTCCTGGACCTTGTGCTTTCTGGTAAGACCATTTTCCTTGGGCCCATCCACTCGCGAACGAAGTGAGCTATAGAGTTGGGTGGAAGTAGATGTCACCTGTCCCCCGTTTGGCTTCGTCATTCCCTTCAGTTCCCACCAGGATTTGTTGCAATCCACTTTCACCCTGGTGTACCCAAGCGCAACAGAATAAGGACTTGCATCAGGCCATGTACCAAACATCTCTCAGCAGGGTCGTGGCTTGCCCGGAAGCCCCGCATGTCAGGCCGCGGCTGCGTCGGCTCACACACGGGCGGAGGCAAGGAGTCGGTCGCTGCTCAGGCGGAAACCAAAACCAAAACTCCGTTGGCCGATTTGCATTGCCAGACACAAGCTTGCCTTTCTTGCTGGTGCTCACTCGGCTGTGTGGCCTTCAATCTCACTGACTCCTCGCGAGTCTCACTTAGCCTTGATATGAGCTCTGATTCCCAACTGCCTGCACGCGGCAGTGGTTTGCAACTGGCCGTTCAAGATGACCCGACACAAAGCATTGGGTCACTGGAGAGTCAGGAAGCAGGGAATGAAGGAATGAACCGTTTTGGGATTCCCTTAAAGGAAACCATAAAGGGGATGGTTTATAGGCAATGCCCTGCTGCGCACAAGCTTTTGCTTTTTTTTGCATGTTTTTTTTTTCCCGCTCTTTTATTTCACTTGCTTTGTTGCTGCTGTTTGGGTGCTCCTTACTTTCGCATCCGGAACTCATGTTTTTCTCGGAACATTTTGGTGCAAAGATGTTCAAGGTGTGGGCGAATGGTAGCAACCTCACTGGCTCAATCCCTCTCCCAGGTTTGATACTATACTTCGTGGCTGGGATCCCCTTGGCCTTTTGTTGTTTAAACAGTGTTTAGCGGAGGGTTGCATGTTAAACTTTTAGCAGGAGATCTGAAGGCAGCCCAGTATGTACTTTTTGAGGAAGAGTATTTGAGCGGCAAACAGCAAGTGCGGACATGTTGTTTTGCCAATCCAAGTCTTGAAGATTGTAAGGGATCCTTTTTTCCGCGCTAACCAAGATCCTTGGGCAACTTTTGGAGCCGAGAACAAGCCCGGTCTGGCAGACTTTGAAGCTTTCGATTTTCATCGGCTTCTGTCCCGGAGCGTGCCATGGGGCTATGGACCGAATCGGAGTCCTCGTTTTGTGGAGTTCGTCAACGACTGCCCATAGGAAGATCACAGATCCCACTAGCCAAGGTAACCCTTCGCGGCGTTTTTCCCTTGTTTGAGTTGGGTTCCCTTGGTTGCCAGAATGGGAAGTGGGCTCGGGAATGGATTTAGCTGAGAGCTGCCCACTCGTTTGGCTTGAGCTGGAGCCTTTCAGTTGGAATGTTTGTACGCGAACAAATGTGAATCTACTTTGGTTTACCACCATGCTTGTCCCTGTGGTTCACTGGGCTTAGTTACGTTATCCTGCTTGTAGCTTGCTTACCGTGAGCGTGCAGCCGAAAAATCGCGCCTCCCTTTTGTAAATCTGCTCTTGGGTCTGCTTTAGTTGGCCCTCAAAGTCGATTCCACGGCAACATGCCGATTTTGTTTTGGGGGGGCTTCCCTTCCAGCGCACGGATCCCGCGGCAACGAGGCGGTGAGGCAGCAGGCGGAGCTGAACGCTCACCGGGCGCAGCTCCACCAGGCGCTGGGGGCGGAAAGGGATGGGTCGGTCGCCAAAAGTTGGGGACCGATCTCCTCCAGGTAGGCGTTGATTGTTTTCCTTAAAGGAACAAAAACACACACAGCCAAAAAGGGGTCCTCAGGTCCTCTATTTTTGAGAAACTCTCATGTGCACTTGTCTCAAATACTTCGTCCATCCACAGTAGGAATCGGTCCTTACAATGGCAGCGGTGTCGTTTTGCTTCCTTCCTGTTTTTGGGGGCATGTACTTTTATCATAGCGTATGTTATTTCCTGCCAATGTCCAACGCGACATTTGGCTCAAGCTTTTACCACGTCAAACTACGCCGCCATAGCGGCAGTGGCTGCTTACGGCGCCGCAACTCGTCCTGCCCCTGGAAAAGGACAGGCCGAGCTTCGCGGCGGTAGGCACGTCTTCTGGTTGTGGGTCGGTGTGTGTGTTTGGTGGTGTCCGCATTGGTTTGCTCTGCTTGCTCACTGTGCGCTGCATTGTTTGCCTGCTTGGTTTGCTGCTTTGTGCTTGCTTTCGGTTGTCTCTGCCCTTGCTGGGTTTCTTTACCTTGTTACAACTGGCTCCCTGTTTTGGTTCGTGTTTGGCCAGCCGAGGGCACCGCTTTGCCCTTGGGACTGGGGGACTTAAACAATCTCTTCTTGTTGGTGGGATTGGGCCTGTTTATTCTCTCCCGAAACTCTGTTTCAAACCCTTTCGCAGGTTATCAGCCGTAGGATTCGTCCTCGGTTGGCACCGCGAACCCCATTTAATAACAACCCTGCAGGCGCCGTTTTCCATAGGCTACTGTAGGACTCATGGCGGGAATCACCGAGGATGGACCTCATGTGGTAACCGATGAGTGGGTTCTCGGCCAGGCCGGAATCTTGGACGTTGTGAATGACGACCAAGTGCCCGGACAGCCGATGTTTTCCGGTCCTGACTTTTTGTCGGACCAATCTTTTTCAGAAGCAATGCCTTCAGGAAGGTCCAGTGCTACTCGCACTGATGACTTATCGTCTAATGCCTCAAGAGCTAATCGCTCTCAGGGTCATGGGGCTAATCGTCCTGACCATGATGATTTTGTCTCAGGACGTGATGATGACGAGCCCGGTATTGCACCTGGAGCTCAATCCTCATCTTTCCCGGAGCTGATGAATATTGGTCAGTCCGAGTTTCGTGACTCTCAAAGTAGCAGTAGACCTGTGCCAACCAGTAGTATAGTTTTTCAAGCACTCGGTAATCCCGAACCTGGTACATCCAGTGGAGTTGCATTCGATGTTCATCTGCCGACCGAATCCGGTGGGCTCGATTGGAGAGCCTCATGGCCCAACGACGGAAATATGTTTGGTATGGATTTTGCCGCATGGATGCCAGGGCCACCCGCCCCGTCATCTTTCCCGCAATTCCAAAGCCCAAAACGGGCTGCTGGAAGCGATGAATTCATGCTACCTTTGTCGATTGAGAATCTCAATCCTGACGTGGCCAGCCGTAACGTCAGGCCAAGGCCGTCGGTAAACCCGACCATGAGGAACATGTCCCCGCCCCCAGGACTTTCAGGATTTGAGAGCCCTAGGGAGCGTAATATTGTAGATAGATTGGATTTGCATCTAGTCCAACCCCGAGCAAACGATCTAGGTCAAATTCGACTGGATCGCATAGGGCAAGGGGGATGGATCGGGAAACCGCCCACAGGGGTAACCCCAGTGCGCGGGACTCAGGACGCGGTCGATCAGGTGATCCAGCGTCAATCATTGGTAGAGACCCGCTAAACGCGGACACACTCGTTAACGTGCTTGATGGAATCGAAGCATTCCAGGAGGAATTTAATAGGTCAAGTGGCATGAACGCACAAGGTGTTCGCCCTACGCCCAACGCGGCTTCCTTTTTCGCTCTGGACGGCATGGACGGAGCTAATGTTCCGATAGAATCTGAATCCATGATGGCATCAAGTTCCAGTCGCAATCATACTATCAGTAATGCGACTGATATTGAATCGATGTCTGAGTCTAGAGTGTCCAATGCGACCGACTTGAATGACATTGTTATTGCTGACTCGAGACCTGATGTTCCTATGCGAATGGATAGGCCTGTTGTTCCTAAACTGCCCGTGGCCAAGGGCCTGGGCATGACACAACCCTCTGCGGTTCGTGATGCTAGGAGATCTGCTCCGTATCAGAGTCAATCTCCTAATCGGAGTGAGTTTCCACGGCCATCAACGGCAATGCAGGATGATTTCAGAACTCCTCCGAGATCTAATCCAATCATGGTTGATTTGTCCACTCCTCGAGATCGCGGATCAGGATTTGGTCCTACGAGTGAGGAGCAACCCAACGAGGTTGCTGATCTTGTAACAGCCCTTGAAAGAGGGAGAGTGGACTCTTCGGTAAGTGCGATTATTCATCGCCTGGTTGCTAAGGTCGAAGACCTTGGTCGTAGGAATGATAGAAGTGATCAATGCATCAAGCAGCTCTCCACTGAGGTTAGCTCGTGGAGGGCCAAATACGACCAATGCGTCCATATGAGTGAGTACGTGCGTACGCAGGCTGCGAACGCGGCCATGCAGCTATCACAAGGGACTAAGGACATCGTGACCGAGCTTGGCCAACGCGTCAAGATCGTTGCCGATCGCATGATAAGCATAGGCGATGCCCTAAACGAGCGAGCCAGCTACGATGATGTTGCTCGCTCCATCACCCAGGTTCAAACTGTCTTTGAATCTCTCTCTGATCGAGTAACCGGGCTTATAGCTCGTGTTGATATGATCGAGAGATCTCTAGTGGAGAGCCAATCCAACCATCCTGCAATTGGTGGGGTAAACCTCAAAATCGAGGACCTGTCCACTAGGGTATGTCAGATTGATAGGATGATGCAAGATGTCGAACAACGCTGGACCAATAATAGGGACGGCATAAAGTGGGTTAAAGACCAACTTTATGAGACACAAGCCAACCTTGAGATGAAGTCAAGGGACTGCAAGTCCTACACGGACAAGCAAAATACTCATAACATGGCCGTTTCGACTACGCTCAACAGTAAGCTCGAGCAAATGCTCGAGGTGCTGGGTAATACGGCCCAGAGAATCAGCTCCATCGAGTCAAGGCACTCGAACCAGGCCTCAAGTAGTGGATTGAACGATCACACAGGAGGAAGGCGAGCCGCGTCCCGTACTCCGGATAAGCGGCCACCTCCACCTGGCCCTCCTGATGGTGATCCTCCACCACCTCCTCCTCCAGATTGGCAAAACCCAGGAGGAGGGGGGAAGAAGAGTGCTGCCGGTGGGAACCATGGCAACCCTGGTAAACCCAGATGTAAATATGTAGGTGATGGATATAATCATCTCATGGCTGAGTTTCACTGCAAGGGATGCAGAGGTGATATTTGTGAGTATTGTTTCTCGTTTAAAGAGAACCTGTGTGAAGAGTGTTCCCGCAACGGACCCCGATGCGGTGTCTGTGGGGAGAGCTCGTTCCTGACCAAGGGAATTGAGTGTCAATTTTGTAAGACCTACTACTGCACCAGACATTCTGCTGGGCAGGATGACTACAGGAGATTTGGATTTGTCCAGGGTCCCTGTTGTCTTGCGTGCCTTAGGGACGAGACTAGGAGAAGAAGGGATCCCGATGGTAACCGTGTCAGAAATAGATCGCCTGGAGGCGTACCTGAGACGAACCCGACGCGGTCGTTCTCGCCGCTCTGCGGCCACCCGTTGACAGATTCCGTGATACCCCAAATGGGGGTCAACCCAACGCGGCTAACCTTCAGAGTCCTCCGAAGGCTACGCAATCCGTGCCCCTGGATAAGCGTGAAACCGGATATTATCCAGGATTTGATCCCAACGGTACAAGGCCGAAGGATCCTTCGGGCCTTGAGCCGCCGACCATGCGTGGCCCTGATCCTCCTGACAAGAAATGTCGGATGTGTGATCGGGATATTCCTGATCCCAGTAAAATTGAGGAATGTAAGATATGCATGAAAAGGGCATGTGAGATTTGTATTCCGAAGGCTACACGCCTTTGTCCTGTGTGTGCATTGTCAATCGGTAGTTCTCAGGTTCCACAGCATCTTTTCGGAACTGGTGGCGGCGGATACAGTAGCCACCATGATCCGAACTGTACAGCTGCGACTAAGTGCATTTCCATAGACCTCCCGCCAGAGCCCGACGCGGCTGGGCTGAGGGTATGGATAGCCAATATGAAGGAAGCTGTTAGCAATGCCTACAGCTATGATGGACTTTACGTCATCAATTGGCTAACTGAAGTCGAGAAGGCAAAGACCTTTGATGAACTGGACGGGGAATGTAAATACCACATCCTCGAAGCCAGGTTCAATGCAGCCATTCGGAAGTGCATCAAGACTGTTGCGATCATCGATAAGATTAATCGTCTCACCGAAGCCGCTCAACGCTCCAACAATCGCATCAAGAGTAGGCAGATCCTGTGGCTCTTATACGACCACTTAAGGACTGCGAATATCGGAGAGCAATCGTTCAGGATAATTGAGCTCTCAAACTTACGATGCAGTACATCATCTTTCTATACTGAAGAGGAGCGACTTGAAAGGTTCATCGCGAAGTGGGATCACATCCTTGCGGGTCTCGATGAACCGCTGACCGAACAGGTAAAGCGGTCGCTATTCAGTGAGAAGGTTAGACACCTCAACTGTTTGGCCCATGATATCAGGGAATGGGATAGGAACATATCCAACCCTGATGTTTGTAGCTATGAATGGCTTCGTGCTCGTTGCAAGAACGAAATTGACCGTTGGAGGGTTCGTAAGAATCAGGTCAATATGCACAAAGACTTTTATGAGCGATCCCAGTCCAGGGACAGAGCCCAGAAACCTGGTGCTCCTGGTCCTCCCGTTAGGAGACGATCTCCGTTTGGAGATTCCCATAGGCCTAATCGGCCTCCTAGCGATCCGAGAAAGAGGACTGGTAATACCCCTAGTCCTCATCGAAGGGACAGGTACTCTCCCAGGAATCGGGAGCAGGACAAGCGGCGTACGCCTAGCCCTAGGGGCGAGCCCCTGAGAAGGCCCAGATCTACGTCGCCCGGCGCTCCTGCGATTGATGCATGTAGGGACTTCGCGCGTGGATACTGTTCGCGCGGGCAAGAGTGCAAATTCGCACACACGAGAACTGGGAGTTCTGATGCTAAACGCAAGGAGCGTCCTCCCCTGATTCCAGGGTATTGCGCCCAATGGGTTGCCTATGGAAAGTGCATGAGGGATAAGTGTGATTACAAGCATGCAAAGCCACCTGAGCATTTGCTGAAAGAAGCGAAGCAACACACTGCGGCCCCAGCGACCGAGTCTGCCGATGCGCAACCCGAGTCTGCTGAACCTACTACCACTGCTGACGACAGGACATATAGTCCTGCCCCTGATTTGTCAGCGGGTTTTTGAGAGGGGCGGGCCGTCACCCTCAGGCTATAGGGCTTGTTGCCTGCCCTGCTCATCCCATAGCCAAGGCATTTGAAGAGTATAGAGCTCGGTTTCAACGCCCTGAAGGGACAATGGAGTGGTCAGTGACCACTATTGGCGCTCGTACACTGCAAGGCACGTGTCCGGGTGGTCCGAATATCAGAGCTGTAATTCGCAGACGAACGATTCGTCTCTCGGACAACGCTCTGATTGATGATGTCGACTTGAGTGTACCGACTCGTAAATCCGCTTTATTCAGACGGATTCCTGGGCCAATTGACATTAGGACGGATTTCTATTACTTGCCCGGTAAGTGCGGCCAGTATAACTCTGAGCTCGCAAAGGCAGTGAGGATTAAGCTCACTGCTCACAGGCTGAGTTTCAATGACAATGCTGAAATTCAGCAAGTTGAGAATATAAGGACTCGTGACGAGCCTAGGCCGATCATGAATCGGCGGTCGCATTCTCACCCCATTCACCCGGATAGGTTGCGTCAACCTCCCGAGGTGATTGCGATGTCCGAGGAAAATGCTAGAATCCTAGCTGCCACTACTAGACAGATTGTACAGTTGCAATTAGGTGAGTATGTGCCTGATAATAGGTGGGCTCGTCGCCCTCGAATGATCAGGGAAAATGTTCCTGATCAGATGCCTGCTATGCCTGGCCCTCAAATCGAAATCCGGTGGCTTGCTGACACTGGGTGTCCTTTCGACTTGGTCGGGATGCACGACATCCCCGCGCAGGATCATCGCCACATCAAGAATGGGCGAACTCAACATTCCTTGCAAACTGCAAATGGTGTTGCTGGGACTCAAGGTAGAGTTGATGCAACCGTTGAGTCACTTGACGAGGATATTGAAGCCTTTGTCATGGGTAATACACCCTCGATTGTGTCAATAGGACGTAGATGCGCAGATTATGGATACAGTTTCCGGTGGGATGCTTTTGAGACGCCTGTTCTCATCTGCCCATCCGGGAGAACTGTTAGGCTCGACGTTATAAACAACGTCCCATACCTGCCTAAAGGGCCGGTTATGTTTGGAGCCCCGAACTTAGATGCATGTCCTGCGATACCGGCAATGCCCGGTCCAGTAATTGCCATGAACGATTCACTGTACCCTGCAGCTCCCTCTGAGGCCGACGCGCCTGACGAGGGGGGTGAAGTTGTTGAAATCAAACACCCTGAGGGCTACAGGACCGAAGCCCAGTTACGTGCTGAAGCTAAAACGCTTCAACACATGATGTCACATTTGCCAAAGAATCCTTTTTGCCCACATTGCCAACGCGCAAAGATGGAGAACGTGCGTTTGCACCGCCGGGGCGGTGCCGACGCGCATGAATGCACGAAATTCGGTGATATTGTCACTGTTGACACGATGGTGTTACACGGTTTAAAGGACCGTGGTGTGAATGGTGAAACGGACGCAGTCGTGTTTTACGATCTTGCGACCAAGTACATAGATGTACTCCCTGTTTTTAGTCGTTCTGTACCTAATACGGTAGAAGCCTTTCACAAGTTTATGGGTCCCGAACCCAAGATTGGTCTGTTATACTCGGACCAAGCCAGAGAGTTTCTTGCGGCTACTCGCCGAATGGCTTGGGTGCATCACATGTCCACACCCGGAATGCCAAAGACGAATGGCATCATTGAAAACAAAGTGAAGCTAGTTCTGCATGGAGCAAGAGTACTCCTCAGACAAGCCGGCTTATCGCCCAAATGGTGGCCATTTGCCGTTCGCGCATTTTGCGCGGCCAGAAATCTCGAAAATCGAGGTGAAGGAACCGCATGGGGGAGGAGAAACGATGACAGGGATTTTCCCGGTCAACTCATCCCATTCGGATGTCTTGTTGATTTCAAGCCCATCGCGCCAAAACCGCGTAGGCTCGAAAAGGGGGGGCTCAAAAACGCCTCCGAACGGGACGAACATCACAAAGCTGATGAAGTTCCTACAAACGACCACTGGATCTTCGATGAAGAATCTGGCAAACTCGTCAGAGTGCACATTGAACCAAGGACCAAGCTGTTCAAAGCTGACAGCGTTGACGCTCCAATCGAGCATATTCGTCTCACCGCTGACCGTGACACATGGGTTCAGTACGATGAGGAAAACGGAGAAATGATTCACTCCGTTGACTGGAGATACGGTCCGGATTCCACCAAGGAGCTAAAAGCTCCGTGGACTGGCGAGACATATTTCACTGTAAAACCAAAAGAGTTTGACCCTCTTGAGGACTCTGATTACGAGCCCGAAGGAGATGATGAACTAGCTGATGATTCAGGGCCGTCCGATCACGGAGAGGACGAGTACAGCAACGTGCCCGCTATGCCGGCACAGAAAATTGACCCTGCATCTAAAGCGCCCAAATTCGGGCCAGTGTCAAAGCCTGGAATTTTCCTGGGTTATAGATTAGAGCCCGGTGGCCAGTGGAAGGGCGACTACTACGTTGCCGATCTTGAACACTTTAGGAACGGATTTTCCCGACCCAGTGTTCATCAAGTCAAAAGGATTTGGCGGAACCCCGAAGAGGGATACGTTTTTCCCATGTTGGCCGCCTATGAGCGTTTGACTAGGGAGGTCCAGCTCCTAGATACTGGAGAAGGAAAGGGTCTTCCCAAAGCGGATGCTCCTACCGAACCGGACAACCAGCTCAATGCCGTTGGTCCGGGTTCCGATCATCCTAACGATGACAGTAATGATCCTGTTGTTGACTCTGAAGCACCTGCTGATGCTCCTGAAAGGGACCACTGGGTGCGTGACGAAGAGTCCAAATCCTGGCACAGACACCATGTCGATGCTAGGCAAGCCTTTTTCGGGGATGATAGATCTCCACTGCCTCCTGGAGGCCCGTCTCAAGCGGATGTGGATGATTATCGTGTAACTCATCTGAAGTACATTGACTCTACGCAACAGTGTATCCGGGATGACAGGAGAATCCTGAACCCTGGACATCGGGTCAGAACTCAAAAGTTCTGGACTGGTGTGACAATTCTGTATGATAAAGGGCATGCTCCTTCTAGGGCTCCAAGGGTCACTCTGGCCAAGTTCAAAGATAGGCTAGACAAAGTCAAAGACCTCGATGCAGGTGAGCCTAAAGCCCACACCTTACACGGTGATGAGCTGGATTATGAGCAGAAGGAGAAAAGAAAGGAGAGGTCCTATTCTGGATCTGGTAAACCCAACTCCATTTCTTCTACTGACTGGAAAGGTATGTCCGTCGGTATGCGAAGGATATACATCGAGGCTGAAAGGGAGGAAGCTCTGAAACGAGCGCGTGCTGGCGAAGCCGCACCCTCCAAACCAGCTGGACCCGCTTTGATAAAGCGGAGGTTGTTGATAGAATTTGCATGCGAACCTGACTCTAAGCTCTCCGCCACCATGCTGGAACAGGGGGGTGACGCGATCCGCGTACACAAAGAGTCGTTCGACATTTTAAAGAATAAGGATATGACCAGATTAATTGAGATAGTCGACCAGAATCCTGGTTGTGACTTATGGGGCTCGATCCCGTGCGGACCGTGGAGTACTTGGCAGTATGTTAATTTGTCTCAGTACGGTCCCGAGTTCGCAGTAGAGCTCAACGAAGCTAGACGAACGTCGATGGTCATGTTTGCTGCTTTCCTTCGTGTCGCCAAACGCGTGCGTTTTAAGGGAGGTAGAATTGCATTCGAGTGGCCGAGGCATTGCCTTGGTTGGAAACAGCCATTTATGAGGCGTCTAATCGACGATCCCGACATCAGGTGTGTCGATGTTGACGGTTGCGACTTTGGAATGCAAACGTCCGATGGTGTTCCCATCAGGAAGCAGTGGCGGATCGCCACTTCTTGCCCTGAACTAGCCAACGAGCTACGAGGGCGCACGTGTAGCCACGAAATAGGCTACCCCCACGCCAGGATCGAGGGAAGCCTTACGCCCTTGACTGCGCGATATCCTATTGGGATGTGTAAAGCCGTAATTAAAGGTCTTTACGGGCATAAGCCCTATGCGGCTGCCCCTGCTACCTTGAGCGAGGAGGACGACGCTCCTGCTGCGCCTGTTGAGGTAACGGAGGCCGATCCGTGTGCATGGAGGCGAGACAAGGATGCCTTGCTCGTCCACATGTTGAACAGTTATGCAACTCTCCCTACTCGGCAAACGCCTGGCTCTGCGGGCTTAGATTTAAGCTCGTGCGATGAAACATCGTTCCCGCTAAGGGAAGTGCTCTTGTGCAAACTGGATGCGCCTTTACTTTCCCTAGCGGAGTTTACGGCCGCATCGCACCGAGATCAGGTCTGGCAGTCAAGCACATGCTAGACGTAGGTGCAGGGGTAATTGACCCTGACTTCTCAGGAGAAGTGAGAGTGATGCTCTTTAATCACTCTGACTATGAGTTTCGAGTTCGACCTGGAGACAGGATCGCTCAGCTCATACTCGAGAAAGTCATGATTGTTGATGCTAAGATCACCGTCAAACAACCCGACGTAACCGTCAGGGGGGTTAACGGTTTCGGCAGTACCGGCGGGTACCCTGCTGGTCCCGCCATAGGGTTAAATGGAGATCCTGTTCCGCCAATGCCCAGATCGAACAAGGCTTCCAACTTTTTACGCCTGCGTAGCAAGGCCTGTGACGAAGAAGGAGCAAGCTGGTAACGACAAAGCGCGTGCAGCTCTCCTCAAGGAGTGGACAAAGCTCCGAAAGTTGGGATGTTGGGATGAGTCGAAAGTTAGAGAGTGGAAGAAAGTTGCTGCCGAAGCGCGAGCAAACGGCAAGACTGTCCATGTAGGAAGAATTTTTGACATATGTGTGGAAAAGAATCATGAACTCCCTGAGGATGATCCTAATAGGAAGTACAAAGGGAGAGTAGTGTTTGAGGGATGCTTTGTGAGGGACCAGTCAAATCACTGGGCCATGTTTTCCGAAGCTACCTCATGCCCGGCAACAATGGCCGCAGGCAAGATGTGTGATGCATATGGCATGTTGCCTGGTCACGCACTGCAAGTCAGTGATGGCGAATCCGCCTATACCCAAGCTAAGCTGCTGGGTCCCACAACATGGGTGCGTATTCCTAAGGATCAATGGCCGCAAGCATGGGTTGATGCTGGCTATGACGATCCGGTCTGTCCATTGATCCTTGCCCTATACGGGCATCCTGATGCCGGCACGTTCTGGGAAAAGCATTGCGAAGCAAGGCTTATTGAGGTCGGATTTATCCGTGTCCCGGAATGGCCGAGTGTGTTTTATCACCCTAAGTATAAGCTTTTTCTTGTGGTTTATGTTGATGATTTCAAGATGGGTGGCCCATCCGCTAACCTATCGATCGGATGGGACCTCATTGGTCGGGTAATTACAATGGAACCGCCGGGTACCCTCAAGCGGTATCTGGGCTGCGAGCATGAGTTTGCTGCAGCAGATGTACAGGGTTTCTTCGACCCTCGTACTGCCTGGACTGTGGATCATCCACCATCCAAAGAGATGCCTGACATTCGTTTCGGAGAGAAACGACTTCGAGCTGACGAGGTCAAATTCGACCCGGCTCGGGTGAAGATCATCAAGTATAACGAAGCGTGCTTCATGGAAGCATGCGTTGACAGGTACAAGGAGCTATGCCTCCCCAAGTACCCTAGACCTCTGGTGAAGGCTGAGACGCCTTTTCTGGATGAAAGTAAACCGGAATTTGATGAGAATCCCATCAACCCGGAAGTAGATCAGCTGTTTGGGCAGCCATCTCCTTGCCCAACAGACGTGATTGCTGAGCAGCCCGGTGTCCTAGGCGACGCGGCATGAAAATTTTGTATGGTGCTAGGATGGGTCGATACGACCTAATTAGACCTGTACAGGCGTTGGCCAGTCGAATCACTAAGTGGAATCGACTGTGCGACAAGAAGCTTCATAGGATTGTTTCCTATATCAACTCAACGCTAGACCTACACCTATACGGGTGGGTCTGTGATAAGCCTAGTGACATTGAAATCGTCGCTTACTGCGATGCCGATCTCGCTGGAGATCGTACCGATTCCAAGAGTACATCTGGTGTCCTTATTTGCCTAGTCGGCCCAAGGACATATGTTCCCATTACCGCAGTTAGCAAGAAGCAAACTTCGGTATCCAAATCGACTCCCGAAGCGGAGATCGTTGCACTAGATCATGGCGTGGCCAAGGAAGGCATGCCACTTGCACAGCTTTGGCAGTTTGCTATCGGTCAAGGCACCGGTAAGCCTGTCACGGTAAATTGTATGGAAGATAATGAGGCCGCATGCCGCATCATTATCACTGGGAACAACCCAAACATGCGATATATGTCGCGTACTCAGCGAATCGACATTAGTTGGCTCAATGAAGTCTACAATGAACAGATTTTCCGTTTCGTAGCATGTCCATCGCATTACCAAGGCGCGGACATTCTCACCAAAGCGTGTGTAGATAAGGTGACATGGGGTAGGAATTTGCAGACTTTAGGAATGTTTAATCCAGGATTCCTGGAGAAATTCATTAGCCATCCCACCCTCCCTGTCGTAAAGCCTGCTGCACCTGTTCTCCCCCCAATTAGGGGGGTACGCATGGAAACCGATCAAAATTCATTTTTCAACAAATTCATCCAGTTAGCTGAATCCAGCTACATGGTTTTTGACATAGTTGAGGATCGATCAAACGTTTGCGATGCGCGAAACATTTTCGTAGATTCTGAGCTTGGCATAACGCCTGAACCTCAGTTTGGTAGATGGCTTACCTACTTTGTTAGACCGGCCAATCTTTGCCCTGTTATCCCTAGACGGGGTACAATTGAGGGCTCCAGACCTAACATTTTGTTATGCAGATATAGCAGTTTGATCGATGCATCCACGCGAGGGAATTGGAGCAAGATCAGGCGCGCACGTGACCAGGTAGAGCAGTGCCAATCATGTCTAAACGACTTAATTGAGCACGCGCTGAGCACGGAGTTTTCCGTAGGCATTTTCATACAGCCAAATACCTGGATTGCTAATCGCGATGTTCTTGTCAAGCTTGGCGTGAACCGCTATAGCCGTGTTGTACACTATTGCTCATGTCTTGTAAATAAGGACCATGTGCATGCGTTGACATTAATTTGTATTTCACGACATGTGAACTCTTTCCCAGTTTTCAAATGCAACAGGATGTATCGCACTACACGTGTTGATCCTCTTGTGCATGATTTAGTTGTAAAATATGTGTCCCGCGCTGCTCTTCAAACAGTCTCGAGTTGAATAGACTTGATGGACATCATTCACTACAGCATTAGTCATGCTGCACTAACAACCGCAAATTCGCGACATTAGTTCAGGCATATTCGCCTAAAGTAGCTGGTTTGTGTTTGTGTTAGTTTCCGCCCGGGTGGGCATGTTCATAGGATAGCTTTGCAGTTTCCTATGCAGTTGTGTAGTGGGATCGTTGTCGATGCACGACCGTTTGTTGTTAGGCATGACCATATTCGGTCCTAGACCTGGGGAATTGCCCCTCCATACTGATACAGTTGACACTCGAGGTTTACACACCTTTTGAGTGATTATTCATTTCTGTGTTGGTGTTACCCTACTGCTTCCCGGGCGCAGACTCGCGCCATGGCAGCGGCTGCATCCGCGGCCAGCGGAGCGGCGGGCGCTGCCCCGCGCTCGAGAGGTTCCTCTTTGGCGGCGCGGCAGCAGGCGGTCTACATGAACCCGAACAGCGCCTGCAACTTGGGTCCGCTCCCAGCCGGAGCGAAGAACGCAGCCAATGCGCTGTCCGATGAAAGGCCTACTCGGCTATCGGAAAACCTTAGGATTTGTTACCCGCACTTGACGGCAATGTCCGATCAGTACGGTAGTCGCACCACTGCTGAGACGCAGTTGGTGCAGGTCAAGGAAGGCGTCAAAGACCCTCAAGTCATCGGTGCTTTTTCCGGCATTTTCAACCTTCTGGAAGGGTTTGACACGAGCATGATTGAAGACAAGTCCTTCGTCCCGGCTCTCAAGAAATACCGCCGCCTACGCGTGGCTGGTATTCTGCAAGCCATGCTTCTGGGTGAAGTGGAGCTGAGTGACCAAAGCGTCTACACGGCTGCCATAATCATCTGTGAGGCGATGCCGCGAGAGCCGGAGCTCCACTGCGAGCCGACTCGGAACGCGCTGATTGACATGACATTGTCTACCGCCGTTTCCCCTTCACTGGTTCCCCGAGGCGGGAACTGGCTGTACGAGATGGCGAAGGTCGACTCACGCTGGCAGACCTTTTTCCAAGCGGCGAATAAAAATGTTATTCGCGCCATGCAGTCGGCCGTTGTAAAGGGTAGGAGAGATTTGCCCTCGAATGTACAGCCGGCAGGAGCCGAGGAGGCGTTCAAGGCCTGGGCATACCAGCGCCCAACTGCCCTCTGTACCCCACCCAAGGCGGTGGTCGGGTACATGAAGGCAATTTACTGCATCTCAGCCGATGCGCTGACTAAGATGCAAACGGTCAATGCACATGCGTTTGAAGTAGGATCCATGTGCAAGGAGATTGAGGCCGTGTGGTCCTCCTATGACGATTTTGTGGATTTCTTCACAGAAGAGATAGGGATTGCCCCTACCATATTTCACCTGGTCGACTGGAAACGCGCGAAGGCGCTTACCATGCCGAGCAAGGAAATTGGGGATTGGCACGCCGGCGATCCTGTGCTTGAGCGCGACGGATATCTAGTGTTCCCGATGCGGCACTGTGCAGAGCTCAATGCAGCCAGCATGCATGAGAGATGGGCTCATGGAACTCAATTCTCGTCCCTATGGAACATATTGGGCCATGGGAATGCCGTTGCATCGCTCGGAGATGCCGACACGCTAACAGGCGTGTGGACATCGACGAAGCCTGTTTGTCTTGAGAGTTATTACTCTTGTCTTAGCCATATTGGCCTGGGCGTAACCGCTCGTCTGACACTTTTGCTACGCCCTCTCGGTAAGAACGCCCACGAGGCGTACATGCATACTGAGAAGGGGCCTGCACACCAACGCGTGATAAGGCAATTCCGCGTTCGTGTCGAGGCAATCGCTCTCAAAGAAGAGACGATTGGTGAAGGGACATCTGCTGTGGCGGGGAATTTGCTGTCGCATAATCCTGCCACGCACCTCTGGAACCCTGTGCTTGAGGTAAACCCTCATTCGGCAGAGGTCGGATGGATACGTCACGGCGCCAACCACGTAGCGCTGACCATTGGGGCGGAAATTCCCGCCGGGTCGGTGGCACGTGAGGCGTCGGTTCCCCCGGCCAAGCCCGGTGGCGAGGTGGATTTTAAGTTCTTTCCTCAGGAGATCCGCGATGTCGGCGAGGTACGATGCTGCCCGCTGTTCGAAACCTGGGAGCACTATGTTCCCGCATCGGAAGGAAAATTCTTTCCATTGGCTGGCGGCCTCCCCTTTTCAGGGGCTGCAAAGCTCATGTACCACGTGCCAGGGCACGCGGTAGCGCTGCTTGCCAACGCAGCCACTCAATGCAGTGAATTCATGAGCGCGATCAGCGGAAACATCTACCCTGATCGTCAGGACCGCCAACCGTATGAGCTTGTGCGGGAGATGTGGGAGTCATGGGCGTTCAATGTCCGGGCTCACATTATCTCCATGATTTGGCCCGTGACGGCGATGGAATACGCCGGCTGCGAGGAGCCGGACAATTTGGGGTTCGTTCTCACAATGCTGGGATACGTCAACCCCTCCGCTGCGGCTGGCCTATGCGCCGAGCTGCTAAGCGGATGCAAGCCAAACAAGGTCTCTTACATAGGTGTAGAGGGATCTCGTGTTGTGGTGCTGGTTGGACCCTCACACTGGGTTACCGGCAGCGCGGGTCAGTCCATTACTGAAGCAAAGCTTCAGGAGCAGTGGACGACCATCCGGACAAAGCTCCCGGCCAAAACCGGCGAATACGCGCTGGAGGTCGTGGAGATTGAGGAGGAGACCTCAGTAGCTGAGCTCCTCCGTACCGTGGTCAGCCAGAAACTAGCTGACCCGGTACATGCAGGTGCTCCTGCGGGCGCTAAAGATGATATATTCATCATCTTTACCAAATGCCTGTGGCTGACCGAATGGCGCAAGTCCGAGAACACGTATGGTCCCAGCCCCGATGCGGGTAGGATCATCGATGAAAACATCGATGCCATGAAGGCGTTCGCCAATAAGGGCGGCCGGAGCCAGGCACCGACGATAATCTTGTCGGGTCCGGGCATCGTCTGGCATGGGACAGCCATGCAGGAGGTCGCAACCACGTTTTTCATGAAGTGCCGCGTCGCCGGTTTCCCAGCCTACCCATCCAACGCGATGTGGTTCGGCTGCTCGAAGAAGAGCCTAAACGGCGGCGTTGTCGGTCTCGAAAGAGGCGGACACCAGTTTATGGGTCTTGTCTCGGCGTTCACCGACCTGGTGTGTCTGCTGAGGCGTGAGTACTCAATGAGTGACGAGGTCCGGGAAGCCCTGGCCCTTGCTCTGGATTTCTTGATAGAACAGGAGCTTCTGATGAAACCATCGAAGTCATATCTGAGCGCTGCGAAGCAGTGCGGAGTCGGGGCAGGCCTCACACCGGTCGACCGGTGGTCCTCATCTGAGGATGCGCCATGGGCGGAGGTAATCTCTGCTCCTAGAACGATGTCGAGTGGCCCATGCGCCACAAGGCGTGCGTCGTCGGCCAAAGCGCCTGCCGCGATCGATGCAAGAGCGTCTGAGCAGCAGTCTGCTCCTCGCCCCAACGCGGGAAATGGGCCACAGACAATGGCTCAGCGCGTCCGGTCCTCGACGCCGCCCGCAACGGGGAGGCAGAGGCTGGGCCAAGCAATGGCCGATTTCGGCCAGTCAGCCGCAAGTCGCGGTCTCTCGCCGGCTGTTTGCGGCAATCAGAGGGGGACAATACCTGCAAAGCCAGCGCAGGCGTGCGGGTATAGTCCGACCACGACTGGTGGTCCGTCTAAAACAGGCGGCCACAGAATAGATTTGAAGCCTGCTACCGGGAAGCAGTTGTTGAAGGCTAAGCCTGATCCTCCCGAGCTTCCCAAGGACGCGTATTCCGATGACTTTCCATCCCTGTCCAAGCGCGAAGCCGCTAACAGATGGAGAGGTGGGGCCGCAAGGGGTACCAGCTGCGCGCCACCTAAGGTGGGAGGGTCGTTGCCGTGCCTGTCCTCGGCCGCTGGCCCTCCGCCAAAGGGTGCCGCTCCTTGTGCAAAAGGACCCGAGGTCAAAGCTGAGGTCACGGGCCCACCCGTGCCTAAAGCGGCAGGTGCTGACGCACCGACCGATGGGGGTTCGGGGGGATGCGCTCCCGCGAATAGCGAGATTACGCACCCTCGGCCCGAGGTTCCACCGCGGAAGGCAGTGAAGAGCCCCCCGGCTAGTCTGTCTGAGCCGGCGAAGCCTAACCAGGCGGAGCCGCCACCTAAGCGTGGGGGCAGCGTTCCAGATGTCGCTGGTGGGGATAATCCTCAACCAGGAGACAGCACTCCCTCCCTGTCGACCGATGCGTCGATGGGGATGGCTTCCCATCCCGAAGCATCCAACGTACAGCCCGAACCTGCGGATGCAGGCGGGGCCAAAAGGGCTTCACCCAGCCAAGGCGCTGCGGGTGGAGACAATGATGGGGACGGCGATGGGGCGGAGGGAGATTCCCCTACCTCCCCTGCCGATGAGCTCCCGGGCCGCGACGATCCTATGGATGGGAGCGGGACTGGTGGGAATGGTGGGCCCGATCCACCCGATGGCGACGATGATCCGTCTGAACCCGGAGACCATGAAACTGGTCCGGATTCGGAATATTATGCGCCCGCTGAAAGCGCGGATGCTTGCATCGTTGTGCATTACCTGTTCCGGAGAGCAGGTTACTCGCCAGCGTTGGCGGCGTGGAGGAACGGGGCCTGGCCAAGGCGCCTTCTTTACCCCGATCAGGCGGACCACATTGAGGATGCCCTTGCTCTTACTCTGTGGCAAGGCCTGTCGGGGGATGAATTTTTCCAGCTGCTGGACAATGCTTCAGCAACTGATCGTCGTTTCGGCGAATACGACTGGGATTACCTGTCAAAGGCCATTCTGTCTGACACGATGAATGCTGATGACATTCATCACGCAGGAGCCAAAGCGCTTGCTGATTGGGCTGAGGAAAACCTCGGGCCATTGTCGATTGGCCCTCGGCCGGACCTGGTCGCACGGTTTAACCAGATGCAGACCGAGAAAGGGCATCCGAACCGGGAATCGGCAAATGAGTCTAGTGTCGGCTCAGGGAAACAATATGTTCCCCGTCCTCCGATGGAGGATCAGCCGAACTCGAACCAGATCTCCGCCGACGTATTCCGCGGTCGGGAGATCCGTTTGGGGCTCACTATGCCTGACTCCCAAAGCGGAGATGACGAGCTCAGCGCGCAGGACGCAACGTGGAACGTTGCGTACTGCGATTTTTACAGGGCCGCCGCGAATCTGTGGCGTGCGAGGTCATGCTTGCGCGAAGCCGCAGGATGCATGATTGAAACTGGGTATATTCACCCTCAGATGGCTGCGGCCATTGCGGCGACCGAAAAGGTCGAAAGATTTTGTAATGTTCTTCGGGCTGCCAACCGCTATGCCGGTTTGGGCACGTACCGATTCAATGACATCGTGGGCAGGAATCTGCTCAATGGATACGACGGCTGGAGAACACCTCCGAGGGAGGATGACCATCCCGAGTTTCTTGCTCGGGAAGTTGAGGACGTATTCCGTTCCTATTGCGCGGGCCTTTTGAGGTCTGAAAGTTTCGACCTCAGGTCCTGCGTAATTGAACCGGAGTCGGAGCCCAAGGCGGAACCGGCTCCCAAGATGAAGCCACCCCCTCCATCTCTGTCGGCAAGTAAGGGCCCTCCTAGGCGATCGGCTCCTGCTGTACATACTGGGTCGGCTCACACCGCCAAGCGTCCAAGAGAGGCTGGCGGTGGCTCCACTGGGAGCGTGCAGATCCCAGGGCATTATTACGGCAAAGCCCGTACCAAGGAATCCCCTGTTCAACCCTCTGAACCGCCAATGGGCGGAGCAGGGGGGAGCGCACAGCCATCCGAAATGGATGTGGACAAGGAGGGGAGTAAGGGTGACGAGAAGAAGGACAAAGCGGCCAATGAGGCTGCTGTAGCGTCAAAGAGCGCAAAGCCGCATCCGGCGAAAGCGTCGCGTCCCGAGGCCCTAGGCGGCTCGTTGGATGTGACACTAATCAGCGACGTACGGGAGCGTGATCGGGATATTTCCGATGACGAGTTTTCCCCTACGAACGTGTGCATGTTTCCAGAATCATGGGAGGGCGCCATGCCGACCTCCGTGATTGACAAGGCCGGAGGCTTTGAGCAGTTTAGGAACGAGCTCATGAGGATCCAGAGAGTCCTGGATTCTCCGGCGTTGGTCGACCTTGGTAAGGTCGATCTGGACGCTCTGGGCGAGCCGCCCAAGGAGTACGTCTCGGATGAAGATCACGAGAGTTATGTGGACGATGAGGGTATGGGTCCATATGTGGACAAATTCTCATCAATGGGTGACCGCGACCTAGTGCCCTCAAAGCAGGAGCCGCCTTACTATGAGGCAAAGGCGTGGCGCACCACTGAAGAAGAAATTGAAAGGATGAAGAACCTTTTTCCATTCTTTCGTGCCGAAAATTATCGGCTTATGTCTGCGAGTACTGGTCCCATAGGTACCAAGTCGCACGTACAGGGCGTCCTCCCAACAGGTGCGTCATTGGAAGAGGCACTGATGGCTAAGCCCGGTGTGTGCCCGATTACGAGCACCTACAACCTCACATACGAGGGTGAAGAGGTTGTGATTGATGCACAGGGCGGGATAGCAGGCAGAATCGCCTGTCCTGCCGGAAATGACATCTTCCATTTTTTCCCCGAAATTAGGGATGTGTCGGCGTTTGTTGGACGAAGCTCCAGGGAGTCGCAAATGCTGCTAGAAGTTTTGTCGGGCAACACTGACCCTACGCGGTTAAACGTGAAGCCCGGTGAGCAGCCTCCCTTCTTGTTTGGGACGGTTCCAGACATTCTGGGAGGTTGGATGTCAATGACTCTGATCTCAACGCTACTTGAGGCCCTATACGGGATCCACAAGTGCACGAGTGTCGAGGTAGCGACCTGGGCGGGTGCTCTCGCAAAGGAAAGCCCATCGTACCCTCCAGTCGAGCTCCTAATACGGACAGTCTGGAGGACAGATGGCACGAGTGTGCGCCCGAATGAGGTGCTTTTTGCGCGGTCCACCCTAATCGGGAGGGACGTGCCGTTCAAAGTTTTCAAGCGTTGGGCACTGCGTGACCGAACGCCTATGGGGCCTTTGCTTAGGCCGATGGGAGCAGCAGAAGTCCCTTATACGGGATACGTGCTGCTGACATCCGGAGGCCTGGCAAATTCGCCATCACTGTTTTCCCCATGCGACCTGAGCAGGTCTGCAGGGGGGAGATCATGATTGGGATGGAGGGCGCAAAGGTGCCCCCAGCCCCAATAATGAGGGCGAATTTTATGTTGACGATCGCGTCAAATACATGGACAAGCGCCATGTCGTTGTGGCCATTGACCTAAAGTGGATGGCCATCGAGGAAGCCGCCGGCATCTACAAAACCCGACGCGGTTTGATCGCCGTGCGGGAGGAGATACATGCGCCCTTTTGGCGTGCATGCTATCTGCACCAGGAGGGGAATGTAATATACATCCGTCCCTGGGCGGTCCGTGAGTTGAATGTTCAGGGACCGCGGAGAGGGGTGTCATTTTCATGGGACAATGCTCCCATGCATGACTACTGGTGCCCTCGGTGCGCGCATTTGAACATGTATGGCACCATTCTATGCAATGGTTGCCATCTGCCGATTTTCTATCGTGAATGGGTGCCAGGCACCGTCCGCGCTCTGGTTAAGCATGGACAGCCAATCTGGCTGAGCGAACTCAAAGCAGTTCGCCCCAGCAGCTGGCATGAAGGGGAGACCGACGCGTGGGCCCCTCTCATGGCATCGGTAAACCCGATTCGCGAGGTGGTCAGCTGCATGATCACCGGTTTGCGCTGCGCGCCGCATCTTGTGCACATTCCCAATGCGGATATTGTGCAAGTTGCGTTTCAGGAGGTTGCAAAGGTCACCTCAAAGGACACTCACGCTTGTGTGCGGGCGAGTGATGAGGCTCTCGAGCGGTGGGTAGCGAAGCAGCTGCTCATCGAGGAGAGCAACACTGGCGTCTCGATTCCCGACAATATGTCTGTCATGGCATATTTAATCGACCACCCGCAACAGGCGGCGCAATGGGGTCGTCATATGACGAGAAAGGGCAGTCTAAATTCAGCATTTGCCCTTTACCTCTCCGTGCATATCTTTGATGCCTATCGCATCGGGATTGAGGACGGGTATTTGGTTCCGCTGTATGGCCTAGGCGCCTCACGCGCGGACGTCATAATGTCATTGGTACAGGCTGAGCGACGCCTCACGGACTTCAATACTGAAGATCCGACTTTCGATGCTTCCACTGTTCTTGATTGGAGTATCGACTCTTTGCGGGCCGGTGGTGGATCCATCACGGCCCCAATTGAGTATGCTGAGGCATACATTTATGTCGAAGACAACAAAGTTGACATGGTCCCCGCTTCGCGGCGCGACGGCCAATGCGCCATTGTTTTTGCTGACCCGCCGGTTGGAAAGCACCACAGGCGGACAGCCACTCCTAGGGGAGATCAACGGTCTGCTACCCCGCGACCTGAATCCAGGTCAAAGGATCAGCAAAAGGGCAAAGCCCCTGCGCAGTCCTGGCCCAAGGGCGGAGGTCACAAGGGTGACCAGTTCCCAGGAAAGGGTCACAAAGGTGATCAGTACAAAGGCAAGGGTGGCCAATACGGCTACCAGCAAGGGCAGTTCGGTCGTGGCGGATCCGCCAGATCGAGAACTCCCACTGGCGGGTATCAGCCTGATGCTCGCGGGTCGGGATACAAGGGTGCTCAGGCAGCCCCTTTCCCGTTCCCAAGCCCGATGTACCCCGCTTTCCCAATGGGAGGGTACATGCAACAGCCAATGGCTGGCATGATGCCGCAAATGTGGCCTGGCGCAATGCCGCAGGGTTGGCAGCCGCACATGCAGGGTGATCCCCGCGAGTTCGAGAATCCGAACTCGCCGCATACCCCTACCTGGGGTGCGGATGATGAGTTGGCCGAAACCGTGCCTCCTCCTCCTGGGGACTGGAACGTCAACAAGGGGAGGGGACGGCACGGCGGCGGACGGCATCGGTGATACCTGATGTCCGTCTGCATCCGTTGCGTGGCAGCGCCAACGCGCGCGTGTTTTCATTCCGGAATTCACATAATGGACTATGCTCCTTGTAGTATTTCTATGTTTGGGCTATTCGCCATTCCAGAATTCAACTGCATGCGCAGCTGTGCGCTATTCGCGCTGGCGGCGATTACCTGTCAGGTGTGCGTCGCCGCAGCAAGGCAGCCACCCTCGCCGGTGTCTACGGCCGCTGGTTGTCAGCATCGTCCAGCACCGCTGCTGCTGCTGGAGATGGAACTCATCAAGGTGCTGCGGTGAGGATCACGGATGCGCTGCACCGCTGCCGGTAAAGTCCTACTCGGACCTGAACCGCTGATTGCAGCTGGTGGTGTTCCTACTGAAGGTCCTTGTGTGATCGCGCGCCTAGACGGTGCTACTTTAAAGACCAAGGTCCTATGGTCGATGCACCATGTTTCAACCAGTAGGCCAATGCGCCTAAATCGTGAATTCAGGAACTAAATCCACTTGAACCTTGCGGTTCGTTGTGGTTGCATTGCAAATGTAATTTTATTTCATGCCTGCCATTCTGGAGTTGAATCTTTGTTTCTGTTTCTTTTTGCTTTCTCTTGTTTGATTTGGCTACCGGCGCGAATCCGCCCCATACCCGTAATTCGGGGTGGTGGCGGGATCCGGGCACCAATGAGTGCCCGGGTATGGGGTCGCGAACCCTGGTAGCCTAATCGGCTTTGTTGTTCTTGTTTATTGCTTTTCAACTTCAACATGGCCAATGCGCCCTTCCAAATTCACTCCTTCTCTTTGTACAGGCGAGGGGGGTGTTTTTGGGGGCATGTACTTTTATCATAGCGTATGTTATTATTTCCTGCCAATGTCCAACGCGACATTTGGCTCAAGCTTTTACCACGTCAAACTACGCCGCCATAGCGGCAGTGGCTGCTTACGGCGCCGCAACTCGTCCTGCCCCTGGAAAAGGACAGGCCGAGCTTCGCGGCGGTAGGCACGTCTTCTGGTTGTGGGTCGGTGTGTGTGTTTGGTGGTGTCCGCATTGGTTTGCTCTGCTTGCTCACTGTGCGCTGCATTGTTTGCCTGCTTGGTTTGCTGCTTTGTGCTTGCTTTCGGTTGTCTCTGCCCTTGCTGGGTTTCTTTACCTTGTTACAACTGGCACCCTGTTTTGGTTCGTGTTTGGCCAGCCGAGGGCACCGCTTTGCCCTTGGGACTGGGGGACTTAAACAATCTCTTCTTGTTGGTGGGATTGGGCCTGTTTATTCTCTCCCGAAACTCTGTTTCAAACCCTTTCGCACTTCCAAATGCCAACCAGAAGGGGGGGTTCCATTTTGAGAAGCTTCCATATTTGCCTTATTACACACCACCTCTATCAGCTGTCGCAAAGGATGCTTGCCTGTACCAGCTGACGATCTGGGGTGTACCCAAAGGACCCTTTTGAGGGGTTTGCAACAGTTGGCAACATCTTACCTTGGTGCTAAGCAGTCCAGAATGTCACTTTCAAGTTTTTTGTTTTGTTTGGGGAGGGTAACCCTTGGCGAGGTAAAGGCATGTTGATCCATCCCACATTTGTCTTGCCCTGTACCGCAATGTTTGTTAACCACAACCAACCTGCTGGCCATGAGTTGGTTTTTTGGGACTGATCTACTCGAAACGCTTGACCCATTTTCATGTGCGCCGACAAGAGTCAAGAACAAGTCTGTATGGGCTTGTCTCAAAAAAGAGGGTTACCCAAAGACTGGTGAGTTTCCTTGGGTTTCCCCACTGATATCGAGAAACCCGCAGATTCCAGCTGCTGCTGGCAGGCCTAAGGCTCTCTGAACGGAAAAGCTGTGGATTTGTCCATTGGGTCGAGACGTCTCCTGGTGGAAAGCCGCTGAAACCAAAGGAAAACCCAAGAACACCCAAGAAAAGCCAGCGGCAAACCAACTGGATATGGGTCAAAATTAAACCACCAGGAATTGGACCGCAGGTTTTGGCCCATGTTTCCACTTGCCAGGGCAACCCATTTTGGGGTTTTCCTATTTCGGCCAACTGATGGATCACTCAAAGGCTTGAGTTACAGAAAATTCTGCAGGAAAACAGCTGAGTTAGGGTGTTTTGGGGCCATTCCCTGCAGAATTTCCCTGTAACCAAGCCCTTTGACTCACGGATGGAGCCCCGAGCCCCGAGGAGGCGCAAAAGATCGCCACGGCTGTGCCCTCGAAGAGCGCTGCCAAGGCCTTGGCGGCTTGGCGAACGTGAGGCAACTGGTTGGACACCCAGGGCAGCGGCACCCTAGTCCTCGAGTCCCTCAAGTGTTTTTTTAGTGGTTTTGAGGCTGCCACTGATTAAAAGCCATGTTGTTTTTTGTGGTTTTGAGGCTACCGTCGAAGTCGAAACCAAGCAAAAAAACGGCACCCTCATGGTTTGGTTTGGGTGTGTGTGGTGTTGAGGGTACCCCAAAGCAAAAGAACACCAATTTTTGGCGGTCACCTATGTTGACACATGCCCAGTCGTGCAGAGGCAGCCTCGAAATGCCCTGAACATCAACGGTGCGTTCGACTTAATGTTGTTTTTTAACCAACACTCAGCCCGAGGAGACTCTATATATATCATGCACTGAATTGTCATTCAGGCATGACACCAAACGCTTTGTTGTTCTGACCCAAGTTGTTTTTTCTGTTTTCCAACCCACTTTAGCCAACAATTGCTATTCACAACCTCACTTGCCCAAAGTGAATCGACCTTTTGACCTTTTGGTTTCACCTTGCATTTCCAGGTCCTTTGGGCAGGTGAGCCCGTGCAGCGCAGAGAAAACCCTTTCCCTGAAGTTTCCTTCGCCTCAGTCAGGAGGGTTTTTCGTAGAGCCGACAGTACGATTAGATTTTGTCTTCCTTTCGCCCTGCCAAAAAGTCTGGGTTTCAGCCTGCAACATGTCAGGCTCCCTGACCACAGAATGTTGTTTCATTTGGAAGAGGACCATAGGTAGCGGACTCCTCCTGATACCCCATTGTACCCTATCATTTAAACGGATGCTCCGATCGCAGGCGAATATGTTTATGGGGGAGTGTTTTTTCTGCTTTGGGGCGGGGAGGGGGGGGGTCGTAGGGGGAAATATTTGTTGTGAAGCCACACCCAATGCCCATCTTCCAGACGGAAGCTGCTGGCAGGCCAAAGAGCCGCCCAACGCCAAGGCAGGGCGTTGGTCATCCCGAAGCCACTGACAGGGCTTTTGTTCTTGGGGTGGGGGGACGTGGACTTCTTTTGGGAGAATTCTGGGTTCCCCCCCACCAAACAAAAAGGCCCCGGAGGACATCCAAAATCTCATGTAGCAAAGCCCACAACGAGTCGTATGTACGAGCTAAATCTTGACCATGTGTAACCAACAAGATGAGCGTGGTTGCCCTGTTCTTTGAAGGATCCCCAAAACACATCTCAAGCAGGGGCTTTGGCAAGGAAGCTGAGCCAATTTGGGGCTACGGCGCCTCATTTGGGTGGAATCGTTCGGATAGGTTGGCCACCCTCCTTCCCCCCCCCCTGCCCCGAAAGATGCTCGGGTTCGTTTGTTCGAGGTGGGCATAAATGTTTTGTTTACTAGACATTAATGTTGACCTTAAGTACATACACCTGGCGCATTCATAGAGTCATAGAGGGTGCACCCCCTTCAAAAGCCGGATGTTTCCCTGTTGCAAGAACACCCTCCTAAATATTCGCCAGGTTATTTCGCCCGGGGTCAACATGGGTTGTGTCCTTTCAAACCAGAATACCCTGTTTGATGTTGTAAGAAGCACCCGGAGAAAGTCGATCGATTTCAGAGGTCACATGGCCATGGGTCAAAAGCCCGTACCCCCAGTGAACATCCCAATCCCACAAAAATAGGTTCTAAAATGGGTGGTGAGTTCACCTACCAACCAAAATGGGATCCCAAAACGGTTTTGACAACCACAGCCACATTTGTGTTTTTGTCCTTGACAGTACCCCCTTCGGGTTCTCCACAATTCTGTCAGGTGGATGATATGGCGCCGCCGCCAGGCGCAGACGCGTTTCAAAAACGGCCTTGCCGAGGCGGACGAATTCGGACCGCAGGCCCCCATTACGCGTTTTTGTTTCTTCTTTTTTTCTTTTCTCGTTTGTTTTTTTGGTTTCCATTTGTTTCTTTCTTTTTACTGGGGACCCCCCCCCCCCGCCGCCACATACTTGGCAAGTCAGAGGGTGGGATCGCATTTTTGGCGCCATCGTTTGCTAGGGAGCTGGCAAAGACGCCAAGCAACTGTGGGTGTTGCAATGTCGAGACCAAAGTTCAGGGAATGTTAATCCGCGCAACCAAAAAAGGGGCTCCATGTTAATCTGCGCTTCATCTTTTCTCCAAACCCGCTCCTGTTCGCCTCTACCAGTTCTGAATGGATGTCGTGAGTCTTGATGCCGGATACCGCAATCACCTCGACTCTAATATCCAGAAAGGTCTCGACAGAAGCAGATTCTGCTGGAGATCCGAGGAGGGGTCTCTGGACCGTGCATCTCTGAAGCCGACTCCAACCACCCCCCCCCCGTGTTCTGCATGGAGTCCACTTCCCCCTGCGGTTGTTTTTGCGATCGGGACAGGCGCCGGTTATCATGGTGATACGTTGCCGTGGGTTTGTCTTAGAACCAAGCGTGGCGATCGAAGCCCAAACCAGAGTTCACTGCACATGAAAGGTGATTTTCCTTCAAACCAAAGTGCTCAAAGGGCACAAACCTATTAGAAAGGCATGGGTTTTCGGTGCGCTTGAGACCCAAGCACTTTGACTAATTTGAAGAAACATGGCCACACATTTCATTTTGATAGGGAACCCCCTTAAAAGTGGTGGACATGATGTCCACCAATGGGTCCCGAACTAAAATTCATGCCCACATGATGCTAAACATGTGGTGATTACGTTCAGACGATGCTTTACGCCTGAATGGCTACCCGACTGGACGCTCCAGCGCCTTCCTTGCAGGAAGCGTCAGTGAACGACACGTTCCGTGAAAAGATCAGAGCGTTGCGATGTTGACCCTTAGACATGCTCTAAAGTGGGGTGCTCCAAAACAGCCAGGCGCCCCCAAAATGGGCAAATCGACATGCTTTCCAACAGAGGGGTTCCTCCCCCCCCCAACCACCCCCGCGTCCCGCGTCTGGGGATTCGAGAGCACGCCAGGCAACTTTGCAGCTCCAAAGGCCGGGTTCGCCCCGAGCTTCCCAGCCCCGGCTCCAGGGGCTCCAGTCGCTCCTGGTCCGGCCCCGAAACCCCCGGGCTACGTGCGCATGGGACATGCCCCGCATCCGCCTGGACATCCACACCACGCGCCGCACGCGCTGCAGCATGCGCCGCATGCGCCGCATGCGCCGCCTGCGCCGCATGCGCCAGGGCACCCACCACCAGGGCATGCGCAACATCACCCACAACATCCACCTGGTCGTCTGCCACTAGGGCACCACGCGCCACCACACCATCCTCCACCTCCAGGGTACCGCCCTCCACCTCCAGGGCACCATCCTCCGCCCCCAGGGCACCATCCAGGACAACATCCTCCACCACCAGGGCAGCATCCTCCACCTCCAGGGCACCATGCTCCGCCCCCCGGGCAGCATCCTTTACCTCCTGGGCACCATCCTCCGCCCTCAGGGCACCATCCTCCACCTCCAGGGCACCAACCAGGACAACATCCTCCACCACCAGGGCACCATCTTCCACCCGCTCCGGGGCGACCTGCACTTCCCATGCATGGACCTCCCGGAAACCACACGCTTCCTCCCGGCAATCACGCGCTTCCGCCAGGCAAGCACGCTTTTATGCTGGGTGATCGCCAACCACCAGGGAGCTACGCACCTTCCGCCTACTCGGCACGGCCAGAGTTGAGTCGCGACCCCTACCGGCGTGCGGATCCGTACCGCGCCGAGCGGGATCCATACCCGCCTGCGCGAGTGCCACAAGCACAGCCTCCGCCTCGGCCACATACAGAGCGGGAGTACCCCTCCCGCCAGACCTGGGGCCCGCGGGACAACCGGGAGACGCCGCCCAACTCCTGGGGGCGCCAAGAGGCCAAAGCGCCAGCCCCGGAAGAGCCGAGACACCGGCACCGGCATCGGCACAGGCACCGGCGCCGCCGCTCGCGTTCCCGACGCTCCAAGAGACGTTCCCGCTCCAGACGCTCGCGGCGTGAGCCGCCCGCGCCCACCGCGCCTGCGCCCGCGCCCCCTGTCCCGGCGTCGGCGCCAGTCCCGGCGCCCCTGGCAGTGCCGGCGGCCGCGCCCGTGCCCGTGCGACAGCCCGTCCGCAAAGATGCTGCGGTGCCGCTGAGGCAGAGTCCGCCTGGAGCTTAAGTCCATGGCACCTGCACCCGTTTTTTGTTTTTTGCATTTTCAATTTCGCGGCATGCCTTTCGTATTGAGGTGGGATCCACCTTCTGTGCTTCAAGCGATGCCGAGGTCTGGGCGGTGCTTTTGCTGTGCCCCTTGAAGTGTTCGCACGGGCTTTTGGGGCTTACCCCTTTGGAGGGCAATTTTGAGGATTAAACTGTCTCAAAAAGGTTGTGAGAGCCTTCTGGGAAGGGCGCGGGGGAGGCTCAAGTATTTAGATGCTTGGCTACAAAGGTAGATGCTTAAGAGTGCCTGCTACTTGGGTTGACTGCTTTGTTCGCCTGACTCTTCAGATTTGAGACAGCTTCTGTCTCACTGCCCCAAAGGGCCAAAGTAAGAGGCTCACTATCGCCACGGGGAGTCTTCAGCTGAGCTTACTTGCGTGGTGAGCCCAGCGGTTCAGTTTCTGCGAATGACGTCTTCTTGTCAGGAGCTTTACCATGTCGCTTGTTCGATCCAATCCGCACGGGGAAGAGCTCAGGTTGTAACACGGGCTACATCTCAAGATTGCTTCAATGGGTCAAGAGGGTTGTGCCACCTTGAGGGCTTTGTTTTCTCCGCGACAGCGAGTCACTCTTCGCACATTCCTTGTTTGGGGCTGCCCTATTTGCGCTCCGGGGAAGTTGCGTGGAGTTGAGTTTCTGGGGATTTTTCAGATGCTGGGGACATTCTGGGCTCATGTTGGGCGGGCCACTCCGATGCCTTTGTCAGAGAGGCTGGTAGTGATGGAACCGGAGCTACAAGCAAATGAGGGGTTGTTCAAGGGGAATGCTTGTTTCTTGATCCCTTTCCCCCACCCTCCTTTCAAGAACAGCCCTCAAGTGGATGGCAGATCGCAATTGGCCCCTGCACCCCTTCTGTTTCCCCTGGCCGGATCTATCTTTGGCCCATGCGACGGACAAGATCTATTTCCTCTCTGTCGGTTGTTATCTGGATTCATGAGTGTTTCCCTTGGTCAATTGGGGCTAAATGATAGTATACTCCTGTAATCATGACCAAAAGTAGCTTTGGACTACCTCACGCCTTATTCGAATCACCGGGTGTGTAGAACAACGGAGGGTCTGCCTCTCGCAGGTCGGAGTCTGTGGATTCCTACACCTACAGCAGCAGGGGCCTCAAAGGGATCTCGTTTGAGTTCTGATTTTGCGTCCGGCACCTCCTGCTTTTTCCCTTTTTGGCCCGTTGAAGGTTGCAATAGCCAGTCCCAACTAGAAGTAGGCGCGGGTATCCGCCTTTTGATTCTGATTTTGGGTGGACCATTTTGATACCAAGGGTTGATTCTGCCTCCCGCGTGGTCCCAAAGGCCATGTGCCCAAAGGAACGAGGCAGCTTGGGCTTCAGGGATACCCAAAGACCAGGGTTGGCTTAGGCCGTCATTTTCGCCGTCTGCCTCACTCCCTGACTTTTTCTGGCCAATCCACTCAGGAAGTCAGTAACCCTTCCACAGTGGATAGGTGGCTTGCGTGTTTCCAGAAATCCATTGTACATAACTCAGTCACTGGAAGCCCTGTACAAGCCCTGCACAATCTCAGGGCGCAGTTGCATTGATCCTCCCCTTGGCTCTGGGCGACTTGCTTGCTGACCATCAAAAGCTCAAGAAGCACGTAGGAAGGCGTAACACGCAGCCATTCAGGCAGTCCACTGGTGTGTCCTTCCAAGAGGAAGGGGGGGGTTTCCGTTGAAGGCCACTACGCGAATAGGTGCTCTGCTTACATGTCCCTTGGGGGTCTGGGGCAGTCAGCTTTTTCCTCTAGGCCTTTGCGGCGATGAAGGGATGGTTTCGGATACAGGCCAATCTTCGCGGTTCTTGGCTTAACTCTGGCTTGGGCGCTATTTAGAGGGGGCCCTTTCAAGAACACGTGTTTTTGTTGTTCTGAGTTTTGTCAGAATCACTTTAAAAAGGAACAGGCCATATTTCCTTGATCAGCGGTGGCAATGCTCTAGGGGCACCCTTCTGTCCGCTCACAAGCAACCCATCAGAGGGCCTCATGTTTCGACAGGAAAATTTGGCCTTCCAGGACCTTTTCCTGGTATGGTTCCATGGCAACGTGGAGATGGTAACTTCCCAATTGGCGGTGGGTCAAAAATAGGTACCCATTTTGGGAGCCCTGGTAAATGGGAAACATGGACCAGAACCTGTGGCACCTGAAAGTTTGGTTTTTGACCCGCGCCCAATTCTTTTTCGGGGATCCTTCTTGGAGAGCCACCGAAAAAGACCCAAAAGACGTCCCACCAGCTTGAGGCCCGCGCTCCGGCTCCGAGTCCTATAGCCGCCTTGCCAGCATTCGGCGAAGGGAGACACATGTTTCTTCCGTCTGCTGGAACGAATAGTTGAGTTGTTTTTTCGTTTTTCCTTGTTCGGGTTTATATAAAGGGAATCAATGAATAGTATGTTTTGTGTTTTCTCTTTCTGGGCTTCAAAGGGAATCTATCACTGCTGGACCTGGTTTCTTCAATTTTTCCAGGCGGCTTAAGCAAATGGAAGTTTTCTGCACGCAGAAGGTACGCCCCCTTCTCTAGATGAGACAACTCCTGCACCAATGCGGATAAATCGAATCGAATCGCTGGCTGATAAATCACACATCCCAGCAGGCGCGAAGAGGATTTTGTCTATCCATAGTAGGAATGGATGAGCCGACGTTTTGGGAAACTTGGCTTTAGGTTGCCACAACCTGTCATACCAAGGATTCGAATTCCCCTTTCATGTGATAAAGTAGTCTTGGAGTTGGATGGCGCACTGTGGTATCACAGAAAGGTTATTTCCACAACCGTGCCTTTTGGATATATATATATATAATTTGAAGGTCCAGGATTCTCATGGGTAAACACCATCAGGAGCTGACATGCATGCAAAAAGAAACAAACAGGGCATTTGGATTGCGGGTAACCATGGCAGGCAACGCGCTTTTGCTTTAAGATGCCTTGCGTTTTCATAAGTTACCGACCTTCAACCATGGGCCAAAACCTTTGCGACTTTTCTCATATCCTGAGTCAGTGGACTTCATTGTTTTTGGAAGACCATGTTGGTGGTATAACAAAAACACATTTGGACTTTTTCGGCCAATCCACTCAGGAAGTGATTTTTTTTTTGGTTCTTGCACGAGGTCTTTGTTCTTTGCTTGTCACAAGTTGGTGTGCTGTGACAAGGGCGAGCACTACCATTCCGCTTTCGCGCAGTGGCTACTCTCCCGCAAGTCCTGCACCTGCAAGAACACGAGTCCTAGAACTCGTCGAAGACGAATCCAAAGATGTCCGATCTTCCATGGCCCTTTGAAGCTGTTCGGAAACCTTGGGGGTCGCCAACCGGACAACATGCTGGGGAGGCAAAAAATCAGCAACGGAGGAGGCATCAGCCATGAAGGATGCGCCAGCCATCGTGGAGGCATCAACACGCCTCACTGGACACACATTCCCTTTGCATTCTCAAACCCGCTCGACAGTTGGATTCGGCTGTGTGTGTGTGTGTGTGTTTTCTTGAGGGTGCCAAAGGACATATTTTCATCCCCCCCTCAAAAGAAGGACACACCCATCTACTTTCGCACAGCTGTGGTAAGGGATAACGGAATTTGTCCGAGGGACTTCAAACTTGTGGCTTGCTCCGAGCCTCTAAAGGATGACTGTCTCTGGTTCTCAGTGGGGAATCAACAGGGAATGAACCTAGGGATCCCCTCAAAGGAAACCACAAGTATAGGGGTTATTCCCTCATTCCATGGTGAACACCAGCAAGATGTATCAACACACAGGGTAGAAAGTCGGTTTGGCCTCCTTCGAATGCCCCGGGGTCAAAATTTTCACACTTGTGCCGATCGATCGGTTGAATGGGGGGCAACCCTGTTGCTAAGTTCGTGCTTTGACTTTGCGTCGAGGTATTGTGTCTTGGCTGAACGGTTTGTGGCACGCCTTCCGTCCCTTCCAACAGCCGAGTTTGCGTCTTTGGTTTGAAGATGTCCTTCTCACTCTGGTCGCATCCGGAGAGCCCTTGCCAGCATTCTCCATTCACCTCAGCCCCTCTCGCGGACCCAGCTTGCACCCAGTCTACCGGAAGGCGATGGATTCTCGGCCTCGGCCTCGGGGTTCGGAATCGGTCCCAGGTTACTCCTCGGACCTCGTGGGACGCCCCGGCGATGTGCAGCGAATCCGGACCCTAGGCAGAGTTCCTTAGGAATTTAAGGGGAAAAAAAACCGTTGATCAGTACGGTTGGATCTTTGCGCTTTAACTTTTGGGAAATGATGCTTTGCCCCCCCCAAAACAAGCAATCATTTTTTACGTTTGCACAGGGTGAAGGGACGAGATGCAACACCTAGAGATAAAGCATCCCTAGTTGCCTGCCTGCAAGTGTTGCTGGGGTTTGAGATTATTCGACCTGCCTATTCTTACGCAATTCTCACTTGAGAAAGCACGCGGTTGCAGCCATACTAACCCTTTGGGGATCTCTTATTTCAAGATGTTCAAGTGCCCCCCGCCTCCGCACCGGCTGCACTGGCTGTTTGGCAAGGCAAAGCTTCGACCGTATTCTCCAGGATCGTGGTTAAGGAGGGGGGCTTGGCAGCTGGGGGCGGGCGACCCGCCCCGCCCCGCCCTGCCCACGGGATTGATGTCAACCAGCAATTTTTGAGGTGTTCCCCATCAAATTGCTGCCTTTGAGTGGGCGTGCCTGCCTGCCAGTGCCCACGACGTAGCCGCACACATGCCCGGCATTCCCAGCATCATGGCGCCGCCAAAAACCAAGGCTCAACATCGCCAGCATCACATCAGCTGCCGAGCGCCAGGGGTTGTGTCGCAATGCCGCAAATGGCCAGGATCCGCAGAAGGGCCTTAAATTCTGTCAAAGATCTCTACACGTCTGTCATACTGCGGGTAGACGAAATCCTGCACCACCTAATACCCTGGAATGATGATTCCCCTGTCAATACCAACAAAAAATGGTTTCCCATGGTTTCAAAGTGGTGCAGGATTTCGTCCATCCACAGTAGTGGACACGATGCCGCTTGAGCAGAGCAAGAAGATGATTGCTCGAAGCAATCCAAGAGGGAGCGAGAGAGTGAGAACTCAGGTTTGCCAATGGAGGACCATTGGCAAGATTCGCGCTGGCCAGGCTACAAGAGGAGGTTCGTTTGAACAAAGGCAGAAAAGCAACCAAAGTTAACGCTGGCAATGCTGCGTAGTCTGCGCGCGCCTGGAAAGATTGGACAGAGAGCTGTAAATCGCTCACCCTAGAAAGCGGCGGATGCCGGACCTGCCTGCTTTTTCAACGTTGCAGGATCGCTTGCGTCGCCAGCGCTGCACGCAAGCCCAGCAGAAGTCTGAGGATGCAGGTCGGCGACGCATGGCGGCGACACAGTAGCCTTCGGCTAAGGCTGAGGCAACGGATGCTCGCTAGAGCTTGCTTGCGAGCGCCCGGCGCAGCTGGATTGCAGCAGTTGACGGCCGCGATCCCGTCGCGCGCCGCTGCAGGCCAAATCAGGCTGAACAGGCGCTGACGCGCGTGACGCAGAGAACAATTTCACCTTTGGTGTGTGATGGCAGCAGTTCTTGCGAGTTTGTTTGTCAACAAATCTTTGTTTGCTTAAAAAGAAAAAGTGCCTTCCGTAAGGAAACTAGCAATCATTACGGCTGTTTTCGGCTGCAGAGTTATGTGCGTTGAGGGCCATTTGTGGTGTTTTAAAAGGAATAGTTCCTGGCTGCGGAAAGCAGTTCTCGGCGATTCAAAAGCGCGATCTAATTTGTTTGCATAGGCACGTGGCAGTGTGCAGCAGTGCCTTGGGGGGCACAAGCCCAAACCCACAACCCAACTGTCCCGCTTTTCGGCGCGCGATGCATAATTTGTCTGCTCCCAATGGTTCGGGTCCCGCAATGCAAGCCATCGGCTCCTTTTATTTTATCCTTTTTGATTTTCCCTTTGAGCCGGAAAACCACAGACGCCGCGCGCCCACTTGCGCCATTTCCGTCGGAGCCCCAACTCTTGCCCAGGCCGTGGCCCCGCCAGCGGCGGCGGCACCGGCGGCGCCGGCGCCGGCGCTGGGCGCCGCGCTGGTGGTGCCCGCGGCGCAAGCGCCAGGCGCTGGCAGCGGAGGTAATCTATCTGAGTGTGTCTGTTCAGGGGTCCCCGTTGTCGGGGCAAGCCGATAGGAAACCAACCGTTTTAGAGGGTTCCCATATGTTGAAGCAAACTCATGTTCACCCCTCATCAACCAATCTTGGCAAATTGTAAAGATGCCACACGCGGGGTTCATAGGGATCCCCAACTTCTGCGGAAGTTGGAAGCGCCCCGCTAAACTACACTAGAAATTCCAGCCGGTTTCAACCAAACAGCTGGCCTTTTTCCTATCGCCAGTGGAAGTCTGGGCATGGATATGTTGAAGACAACCATAGGTCTCTTGAACGCAAGGTCCTTATGGCAGATGGACATGGTTTTCCTTGCACTGGTGTCCCACGGAATTCGGATTGGCGCAAGAAAGGGCATCTGTTCTAAAGTGACAAACGAATCATAGCCCTCTTGTTCAGTGGCACCCTCTTTTCCCATTTTTGCGTGGTTTCGGGGCCCACCCAAAAACCCAAAGAGGAATACCTTTGTCTACCAGGGTCACCGAGCAACCTGGGAATAATGGCCAACCTGTTTACAGAACACGTGATTTTCCATCTCATTCCCTGTGCTTGTCGGTGGTTACCTTCCGGTGCTTCTGGAATTGCCAATGGGATTCCAACTCTGCCCCTAAGCCATTTCCCTGATTTCCTTCAAAGGCCTCCATGAGACCTCACGGGAGCGGAGGCAGCGCGGTGGATGAATCCAGCCTTGCAACGATGGTTGAACAAAGACCATGCGATGGGCATTTTTTGCGGTGGACTACCGGGAAGTAAGGCCCACAAACCATTTGCCGCTGTTTCTAATTACTTAGACTCTACCTTGCAGGAGCTTTGGCCCCTGCGATGGCGGCCGGGACCTCTCAGGAGAGATGCGCGTTACGGGGCGATGGGCCGTGCAGGGCGTTTGTTTTACCCGTTTTGGGCTGAGGGGTTTCAATGAATGGACACCAGGCAAAAGGACTTCCATATCCCGTGAGACACACCCATGCAATGTCCCAGCAAGCGATTTCTCCTCCAGCAGTTTAGCAATCGCACCAATGGGTTCTGGCTGCCAATTGTTTGACATGCAGCTGCGGGGCAATTATAGTTCAGGGCGCCTTTTTTGTGGCTTTTTAACAGAAAACCGAAAGGAAGACCCACCAGTGGGTGGGTTCCCTGAAAGAGACACTGCACCCATTGACGAGGTTTTCTCGCGGCTTGTTCCGCTGATGGTCTTGGTTTTTACCTGCCGAACGAGTGACTGGGTGGTTGTCATAACGAGGTCTGTCTGCTTTTTAGGGAGGCCATGGGAGGCCCTTTTTGGTTTTAAGAGGAAACAAAAAGGACAACCACGATTTTGGAGGGTCCACTAAACAACGGCACACCCACATCTGCGCGAAGAAGGGAGGCCAATGCAATGCCAAGCAGGTGGACGCTCTCCAAGCGTACAAACAAGCTGCTCCATGCGTTTGCTTCGGCAGGCTCAACGCGGAGACGCCAGGATCTATGTGTGAACCCGCACGTGCATGCCGTTGATAAAAGCGAGGACAATGGTGCATTTTACCTTTGTTTCATTACAACCAGTGGTGGGGGCACAGTGTAGCGTGAAAGTGTGGATCGCAGAAGTTCAATTTTCGCTGCGGCGCAAACTGCCCGGTCGACAAGACGAAATGCCTGTGCCTTCGAAGTCAACGCCTTCGCCCCCAACGCCTTCGCCCCCAGCACCTGCACCCCTAACGGCACCGCCTTCACCTCCAACACCTTCTGCGGCAACTGCGTCCACACCTTCTTTGCCTTCATCGCCATCGGGATAATTACTACGGCCCCTATCGCCGACATCATCATTTCCGCAGCTTCCATTAAATGGATGTCACGGAGGCCGTCCTACAAGCGAAAGGCCCATCTTGGAAAGTGGCAGTGTCCACTTTAAGCAGGTGCTGTTGGGGCGAGGGCTTTGAACATGTCGCAGGCAATGCATCCTGCAACAGTACATGAGGACGGGAAAGTCCCTCACTTCAACCTGGCATTCCTTCGACATGGTTTCAGGGTCCCAAGAGGGGCCCTGTTTTTGACCCAGTGGTGCATTCATAGACTCATAGAAACCCGCACCAAAAACCATATCGCAATGCCACACTTTGTGCAGACGTGCCCATGCCCATGGCTGACTTTCCTGGATCCATGCCGTTTGTCCGCCCGCCCTCCATGTGGTTCATGCGGTATGCAGGAGCTTGATGACTCGGAGTACTCGTTCGCGGCCCAGCTTTGAGAGACCAGCCGCGATGCGGCGCTTTGCGGTAAGGCCGAGGTGCGGTTTCAACAGGAAACTAAGTGGACGCCAAATATTTCGGCGACAAGCGATGACGAAAGACAACCGAAAGGACCGCAAACAACAAATTTAACAACATACCCGAATGGGGACATTGCCTGTCTGCTGTTGAAGGCAGTTTCATATTTGTTCGTATGATACGCATGATCAATGCGCCCACGTGAATGTAAACAGTCAAACACCATGATGAACAGCGAATGCTTCTCTGGTCAAATTATGACAAGCTCACGGGGGTAAGAACAGCTCACCCATGATTTGCTTCAGGTTCCTGATTTCCAACTTACATGTTTCGAGCACAGAAACTCTTCATTTGTGAAGGAAAGGGCTCTTCCGCACGTGTTTGGTAAATGACTTTTGGGGTGTAAGTCAATCACTGGATCTTACTCTGACATGGGCCATGGGGTTTGCTGATCACCCGAACTGCCAGTTGATTCGGCCAAAAGAAGAAGATCTCCCGACTTTCGGAAGATCACTCTTAGAGGGCAAGGTGACATTCCAGTCAAGAGCATTCTCAGGCATGATGAGGTTTGGAGGTATGGACTGCAGTATGTACCCCGATAAGTGGTTTGTCTAAGCTCCGCAACTCCAAAACCCATACCTGGAAATAGCCTCAGGCAAAAACACATCCAGACTCTGAGACAGGCTGGGTCCCATATGCTGGACTCTCCATTCCTACGATTTTCAGCAGTCATGTCCCATGTGGTCCGCTAAGCGCATGCCCATTGCTCAGGTCTTCCGAGTCCTCGTCGCTTCACGTCCAGGCGGGGATGGTGTGGCAAGCCTGCAGAAAAATAACAAACAAACAAAACAAACAAACAAACAAACAAACAAACAAACAAACAAACAAACAAACAAACAAACAAACAAACAAACAAGGCGTTCCTCAAAAGGCCCATGTTGAAGGCAAGGGTTTTTTGATTATAGATTTGTGTGTGTGGGTGTATGTGGGTCTGTTTTCAGGTAGGAAAACCAAGCCTTTCCGCATATGTTTGGGGCTCCTGTTTAATGACACCCACTGGTGGGGGTTGATTCAATCCACTGGAGGTCTACAACCCTACTTTGGATCCGTTCCAGCCTCCGCATGCTAGTGAACATGAGCCCAAAGGTTCGGTCACAAAACTACTGGTAGTCAATGGTTCATTTGGAGCTCTAGATTTACCAGCGGACACGCGGTTTCCAATGTCAGCAGCAGAAGGGGTCTAACTTCTTTTCAGGGTCTCCTTTCTTCGGCCGCCCCAGACGATTGTCTGACCGTTACAAGGCGCGGAAGTCCTTTCGGACGGAGTCCCGATGAGGCAACCCCCATGTCGCAGAAATCCCCCTGCGATGCTCTCCTCCCTACATGGAGCCCAAAAGGGGGGGGGTTCCTCAGTTCATAGCGGCAGATTCCCCAAAAGATTTTGGCTTGTTTGGGTGCCTTGTTCGTTTGCAAGGCAGCATTTGGGTTTCCCCAAAATATAGGACCAGGCTCCATGGCAACGTGGACGGGAGGGTTTTCGTTTTGATTTCCCTTTAAACAGAATACAAAAAGGGGGGGGGGTAGCAACTCAACAAGACACCACCTCCAAGGGTTTTGCTTTTGATTCCCCTTGAAAAACTACCAGGGGGTACCAACTCAAAAATAAGGAACCACCCCCAACTCTTCCCAAGATCCCCGCCCCTTCCGAGACTTCATGCTGCAGGTGCCGAAGCCAGCGCCTCCTCGGCCGACGCCGGTGCGAGGAGTGGTGGACGTAGCGACGGCGGTTTTTCGAGGGCACGGCGTTTTAGGACCGAGTTTGTTCAAGGTACATGCCTAAAACATCGCCCAGTTTTGCCATTGTGTGAATAGCAGAACAGAGCCTCACCGTCTTCTACGAGAGTCAAGTTACAAGCGCTTTTATCTCAGAAGAATGTGTAGTCTGGTCAAAAAATACTGTCCTCAGTAGAAAGGGAATCCGGTACGTTCGCAGCATCGTTCCAATGGGAACTGGAGGTTACTCACCATCCAAGTCATGGCAATAGACATCGACACTTTGGGGGCTTCCTTTGGTTTCCAACCAAACAAAGCCCACCCAAAAAGGGTGCCCTGAAAAAAAAGGCTCAGATGATATCCCCAACAGCATGCGGTGCTCTTTTTAGTGCTCGCACCACCCCGCAGCCCCGTGGAACCCTCATGGAACGTTGGTGGAACCCTCGTGGAACCTTATCTCAGGGCCGCCTCGGACCACCCGGAGCCTATCTGGGCTGAGACCCCAAAGCTTTCAGCTGTTGGGGAAAAGCAAAACACCCATTTCTGCCAGAGAGTCAGGATTTTTTTTGGCCATCCGAACACCAAACGGATCGGATCTCCTAGGTTTTCAGCCCGGAAATTGGGCGCGGTTTCTCCTCCCCCGAAAGGGGCCAATGAAAAGAGACGTCAAATGACATACCAGGCAAACCGCCTTGCGATGGCCTTCTGGGAGCTTCAAACATTGCCTCATGATTTGATTCTTTTCCCGGTGCGTGCCCGGCAAGTTGTCCATGTTCATGTCTTGGATTCATGGCCACGATTGGTGCGACGTCTTGGAAACTTAAGGGCTGACTGAACAAACGGTGTGTCTTCTTCGGTGCCCTTTTTGGTTGGTTCTAAAGGGAAGTTAATGGGGCAACCACGATTTTGGGTGGTGCAACCTTACAAACGCCACACACCCAGAGTGATTTTTGGTGAACACTTACACCAACCGAAAGTCGGGGAGGCTTTTCATGCACCGACTGAGACGTGGCATCTGATCTTCAGGGACTGTCTTCTTCATGGGCTGCTGATAGGTTCGAAGAGTAGGCTAGCTAGGCTAGCTGATGTTGAGCTTCTTTTTTACAAAGGAGGGGTCTTCTCTTCATTTCAGGTTGAATCATTGCAATCTGCAGACAGTCCCCAGGGCTCATCAGCCATTTCATCCGAGTCTTTGGGGTTGGTTTAAAGGGACACCAAAAGGACACCGATGATTTTCGGCGTCCCCCTATTTTCTTGGTGGCTGCCAGCCATCCCCTGAGCCTTTTAGCTTTTTAGGGTTTAGTGGGGATTTCCATGTAACCCACTAAAAGTTGAACTTTTAACAGGGGATCTGAGGGCAGCCCGGATTTAAGACCCGTTCGTCAGAGTTTTGGGGGTTGGTTTAAAGGGACACCAACAGGAAATCGATCATTTTCGGTGTCCCCGTAATCAAAGAGAGGCATAAACATGGTTGTTGTTGGGAAGCATTTTGCAGTTTTGCTCATTGTGGTTTAGTGGGAAATCCAACTTAACTGCTAAATTAAATTGTTGCTCCCCTTCCAACGTCAACCAAGTAAATTTGGTTGCCAGACTGACACAAGTTGTGGCTACAGTGTCGGAGTCTCGCCAGGAGACGTGGAGGCGAAGGCGAAAGTTGAGGCCGACGGTTCTGAGTGCGGTGGATGTTCAGTAAGCCAAACACCATTTCAGGGGTAGCTTCCCCATTCTTTCCAGGGATCCTTCTTTTCAGGAAACCATCAAACACCCCGGGAAACAGCCGGTTTTTGAAAAGAACGATGGTTGAAAAGAAGGGGGAATCAACCCCCAGAACCATGGGACATTCCCCCCCCCCCCGTGCTGCAAATGGAGTTTCAAGTTTCCTCCACAGATGGATGTTTATTTTTCTGGCTTGCGGCTTCCATGTTAATGGTGATGTTTGAGGTGTATGCTTTCTAGTCAAGAACAGTACAGCTCTGCGATCCCTTCAGCTAGTAGATTGTTTCATCTCAGTGCAGCGGCAGATATGGTGAAGCGCCCTTCCCCCTTCCCTGCTTCCCCCAGAGGCTGAAGGCATGCAAGTCAAAATCCTGAAATCCTGCCTCCTGCGTCAGTTGTTTGAAGGATGTTCAGCATTTGCCGGATGGGCCGCCTTGGGACCAAAGCTTCTTCGATCTGCTCCAGCCCAGATCCTATTCCGGAGCCTGCTGCCTACGTCTCTCGATGGAGCGCATATCCATCAGAATCGTGCAGATGCAAACTTTGAGGATGCCACTGGCGAGATGAGAGACCAGGTGCGGCACGAAAGCAGCAGTTCGTAGAATGGATGCATTGCTGCGAACCCGTCCAACGGAACACGGAACCACAAATATGACTGAGGTGGAGAACTGTATCCAACTGAAGTTCCGTTTTTGGAGGGTACCTTGTTTTGCAGGGTACCTGTTCCAAAGTATCGTGTTCCAAAAGGCAGGGTACCACACAACTATGCGCTCTTCACATGTCTCTTGGCCTTTCCACTTTCCAACAGGTATTGGAAAACCGAGATCTCTCTCTCTCTCTCTATCTATCTCAATATATACACATTTACATAGACGACATAAATAAAAGATGTGTGTTAGCACATACACATATATTTCTGTATGCGCATATATATATATACACACTTTTTTTGAGGGCACCCTTTACAAGGTTGTTTCAAGGGAAAGCAAAGCACATTCAGAGGGATCCCCCCTGAAGTGCAATAGTTCCTTGCGACAAGATCATCACCAGTGATTCGTATCGTCTTCCGGATCGATTTCGGATTTCAGCACCCCCAAATCACTTCCCTCGAAGGCAACATTGATATATATATATATATATATCTATCACTATAAAACCTAAATTTAAACCCTAATCCTCAACCCGAAAACCATAAGCCCTAAAGCATAGCTCACCAACTGTCACACATGCATAAGAAAGAAATGCATGACAATGCGCTTCAACGCCTGAGCAAACCCCAGGCATTGCCCCCTCTTGCAGGCAAAAACAAGTTGGGCAAATACAACAAGCGCAAGGATTCAACCTCCTCTTTGGGCAGGAGCGGGAGAAGCAGCCGGTGCCAGCTGTGCCGGGAACCTCAAGATCTGGGCGTGTTTGCCTCATTTGTCGCACACCTTTGTGCGTTTGTGTTTTGAGGGTGCCTTTCTTGGAATGGTTAAAGGGACATCTGAGGGACCCACCAATTCTTGAGGTTACCCTTTTTTGACAGTTGAAACACACCCCGTGTCAAAATGGCTACGGATTTAAAGAGGAGTATCCTGCTAAATTTTTGGTGACAGTAATGGGTCCCCAACTAAAATTCACACCCAAGGGGACTCCCAACAATGGTTCTTCTCGTGTTGATTGTCCTTCAAGCCCAACAAAAGCGCCAGAAACAGTTACCACCCAAATGGAATTTCCGTCGCTGGTTTCTTAGCCATGGGACTTGATTGAGAAGAACCCGGAAATCGGGGCATCTCAGTTTCCCCTTCTGGGCACCATAGGTGTCCTTTTGATCGGTTACTTTGGTTGAACAAAAAATCGGACCCTGGTAGACCCACTGGTTGAAGCATCTAGGGCCATGTATTTTCCCCGAACACGTATGCTGGGGACAGTTCCCGAAAACGGCGTGTTGTTATAGCAAAACACGCAGCAATTGTGTCCTCGGGTTTTTTGTTTGACCTCGTCAACCGAGGTTTTCCTCTCCTTTTGCCATTCAGATGTGGCTTACGTTTTTTGCTTGCCTTTGTCCTTTCCCCGCTGTTTCCGCTTTTACTCACTCAGTAGGGTGTGCAATTTTTCGGGAATCCCCGAAATGGTGTGTTTTCCTTTTGGTTCTCCTTTAAACAGTGGGACCGGTTTTCCACAAAGCCGTTTTTGTCCCATACCAGCATATCCATTTAGAGTGAGGTCCCTTTTTGTCCCCGAAGAAAGGGTACCCCCCCCCAAAACAAAGCATGACTGTTGTTGGGAAACATTTTGCATTTTGGCTTATTGTGGTTTAGTGGGAAATCCCCACTTAACTGCTAACATTTAGACTTTGCTCGCCTTCCAACGTCAACCAACAAAAGGCGCATTCCCAGCCAGACGTCGTCGCTGGCAACGATGCGACGGCCAGGGGCACCTCGAAGCAACGCCTGCTGCTGGCGCGGAGCATCGGCAACTTGGAGCTTCGGCACGCGCTCAGCGCGGCCGGGGGGCCCGGGCAAGGCTCACTCTCTGAGAGCCGACTTGGACCACTTTTTGGGCATAGGCGTCCTTTTGATCGGTTAGTTTGGTTAAAAAAGGGCAAGGGGTAGTTTTACAAGGGCAAGGGCAAGCTTAGTTTGGTTAGTGTTGGCAACTTTTTGGGCATAGGGGTTCCTTTTGATCGGTTAGTTTGGTTGAAAATAGATGGGTCCCACTGGTTTAGATTAGATGGGTTTTGTTCCATTTACCACCTATTTTTCCAAAAGGCCACCTATGTTTTTGGGCTTTGGAGCCCACCCGCGGTAAGATCAGCCTTGAAGGTCCCTTGGACTTTAGTCAGTCACTTTTTGGGTTTTGACCATGGCAAACCAAAAGTCTTTGGGCTTGTTGTGTTGGCCAGAAATCAGGAAGTGATAAGGATTGAGATCTCAAAATGGTTGGACTTTGGTCGGGGACCAACAGCTTGCTGGTGCGATAGGTGGGGAGTGACAACGAGCCCGGTTTTTGGGGGAATGAACCGTTTGAGGATGGATGGTTTATAGGGGTCATTCCATTTGTCATTCCCTGCTGAGAACCAGCAAGAAAAGGACACCAATCATTTTAGGCTCCGCTACTTTGAGAAGCACCCATCTGAAAAAAGTTACAGGAGGAGACCTCGGAGTGAAACGAGATGAAGGTCTTGCGGCATTCTAGGGGAAGCTTCCACATTCTTTCCAGGGACCCTTCTTTGCAAGAAACAACCAAAAGCCAGGGCAAACAACTGGTCTTTGAAAAGAACGATGGTTGAAAAGAATGGGGAATCAACTCGAGGCATTCCTGCTTCACCGATCCGAAGGCGATTCCTTTTTTTGTTCTTCCCCTTCGGCAGGGTCGAAGGCGGGCTCTGGAACCTCTATTCATGCTTCATGCAACCATTCAGAAAGTAGGGCCTTCCTTGAGATATCTGCGAAGACCATTGCGAGATGTTTGGATGAAACAATCTCACACAGGTCCCGAAGGTTGCTTTTAGACGGTCTGCAAGGACCGCCCCTCCCTATTAAACCCTCCATGGACGGGTTTGTCACGTGCCTCGAATGACCTGTGGAATCCGCTTGTTTCCCATACCACCAAATAAATACAATGTTGAAGATGTCACTTTGCTCGGCCCAGGACCTTTGACAGCTACCTTGTGTGTGTGTGTGTGTGTGTGTTACCAAATATGGTTGCCATACTATAGCAACCCAAAGACCTGTTTTATAGCAACCCAAAGACCTGTTCTTGTAGGTTGAATACAAATGTCGTTGCGAGAATCTACTGTCAACCCAAAGACCCCTGGTTTTTGCAGGTTCCACATATGTCATCGCTCCCTAAAAAGCCAAACCCGGTTTCCCCGGTTCTGTCATTTTGAGGCTTGGGTTTTGCCCGGTATCTGGTTGACCAGTTTGGGGATTTCAGGGCCCAGAAGGTCAGCCGAGATTCTTTTTCCCAGAGATTCCTGATCCATATCAAGATATCAAGCACGGCTCCGTGGGCATGTCATGGGAAAGATCCTGAGATGAAGTAAAACGCAAGACGTCGAGGGTCAGAGAGGTTGGGTATCCCTATCTCTCCCTGCCCGAAGACTGCAATCACCATGTCAGTTTGTGGCTATCGGATCCCGTAGCCGTTGTTCTTGAGATGTTTGCTGAAGGTGTTGGTGCATTTTCAAGCACCCCCATCAACAGCTTTTTCAAATGTTCAAAGCTCGACTTGCTGTTAAACCAGCACCGCTTACGGGGGCAGAGATGGGGGAAAGAAGCAGCCCTTGGAGCTTGCTGGTTAGGCAAATGCTGAGGTAGAATTGCGGGTTTTGGTGTGGGCAGTGTCTTCATTTTAGTTTCGTGCCTTCAAGTGTTCCACCTCGAATCCCGTTTTAAGGAGCAGGGATGGGGAGGGATCACCTACCCACTCTTTCATACAGCTCACAAAGGGCACCAGAGCAACTGAGCCTTGAAAAGAATCTCCCTCTTTGGGGAACTCACCGATTCGGGGGTAAAACGAGCTGTGATATCGGTCCGGTCCTTTGAACGGATCCCTCATGTCTCTCATGTTTAAATGCAGAAATTGCAGAAAGATGACTAAGCTTCAAGCGTGAGCTTCCCAGGATCAACTTCACATCCTGGTAATGGGAACCCGGATTAATGAACCCGTCCGATTCATAGGGGGATGTCAACAACAGCTTTATCTGGGGTCAACATTACCAACGATTCCGGACCAAGCGGGAGGTGAAAATCGCCAAGCACCGCCAAAAAGATGGTGACCACCGCCAAAACTGGTTGGGCCCACAAAAAAAAAGGAACAGCTGCGGAAGGTGAAAACCGCCGCGGCAGAAAGCGGCTTTGACCTGGAGAAGGCTGGGGCGGACTCAGAGCAACTGGGATCCTGGGACTGGCTGGCTCGCTGATTGGTTTGGTTTGGGTGGGTGGTTGGGTGGTCGGTCGGTCGGTCGGTTGTGGTTGGTTGGTTTGATTGGTTGACTTCTTGATTGAATTCTCTCTTGACATTTCAGAGTTTGCGGATTGCTGAGGAACCAGAATCAAGCATTGTGTTGATGGGAGAAGCTGAGGTTACCCCAAAGACAAATAGCCTTCCGTTTTTGCTATTTGATGATGTATTTTGTTGTTCGAGCGTCGTTTTAGTGTCTTTTCTTTGTTGTTCCCGCTTCCCTCGAGTGGTGTTGCATGTTTCGAGCGCATTCCATACGTCTAGCTTTGCGTGATGCCATTTCCAGCTCAATTCCCACAGATTGCCAGCATATATCAAGCTTGGATTAGATTTGTTTGGTGGCTTGGGGTCTCAGAGGCTTACGAACGGAATTGACAGCAGCAGAAGCAACTTGGATCTGCTGATTTCGATGTGACGCGCGACGTGAGGCACCCCGTTGTCTCGCCAGCATCAAGCCATTGAATTCCAACGAAGCTGTTTTGAGCAACAAGTGTTGCTAGGTTTTGTTTCTGTGGTTCAGAGAATATGAACGAGCCACGGCCTGGGGACACTGCCCTCTGAAAACTAGTTGCTTTTGAGGCTCCACACAAAGTGGCCGTTTCCAAGTGATCTTCAAATTGCTTTTTTCCAAAGACATCCTGCGATGGGGCTGTCTCTCTCTTTTGCACGGAAGTCATCGCCTACGGCGTTTTGCCTTTTTTTGCTTGGGCTGCTACCCTCCCTTCTCCACGAACAGGGAATCTATTTGCGGCTTTGGGGAAAAGTATCTTCCCGGAACCCCCAGGTGGTGGTTCAGAAAGATGTACCTCCGATTCAAGGGTTGTGGTGCCCAATGCCATCCTTTGAGCCCGGGCCTGGAAGAGCAAGAGACTCCAAGTTGGAGCGACGCGTTGCCGGTCAGATTCCACAAAGCGGGTAAAGTCGTCTGAAGACTTTAGGGGTTGGACTTTTGTGATATGGGTCTGTTTTTTTTTGAAGGTCCCCCTTTTTGTCGTTTCAAGGGGAAAACACAAATAAAATCAGCTGTTTTGAGACACACCCAATTTTGCTTTGCTTTGCTTTGCTTTGCCTTGCTTTACTTACTTTGCTTGCTTTCTTGCTTTCTTGCTTCCTTGCTTTCTTGCTTCCTTGCTTCCTTGCTTCCTTGCTTCCTTGCTTGTTTGCTTGCTTGCCTGCCTGCTTGCGTGCTTGCGTGCTTGCGTGCTTGCGTGCTTGCGTGCTTGCTTGTGCTTGCTTATTGCGCCCAGTCAGCCTATGCAGAGTATTCCGAGTGCCATGGATCAAAGGAGAGATTTGGACACGGCCGCACTGGGCGGATTGCTGCCCTTGACAACACAACGCTGCCAGATCCATACTCAGCCTGAGCAAGCTGTCAAATCTGTGCTTCAGCCAAACTCTCTTCCGAACCCTTTACACGTCCTTGTGCACTGTGCACTGAAGGAGATCCGTATTGTAAGCAGGGTTGCTCCGAGCTTCAAGATACCCACACCACAAGGATACAACATGGGTGAACGGTTTCCTTTAGTATCGGGGCCCAAATGTCCAACCGCATTTTGAATCGCCCATTTTGCCGAGCGCTGCAGGTGCTGGCTGGCGGTGTGTTGTCTCGAAACAGCAACTCCTCACCAAAACAAAAGGAGAGCATGTTTTCCTCCAAACATAGTACTCTGAAGTAGACACGCCCAGGTTGCGGCCCAACCCAAAACGACGCCTTCTCGTGCTTAGAATCCATGTTGAGCCCAGAGAAGCGCGGGTGAACCACAGCAAATTGAGCAGTCGCACATGGTGAAACCATATCTAAAGACACGAATAGAACACAAGGACAACAAGCAAAAGACAATTAGAGCAAAGTCCTGGCTTGGACTCCCTTTGCGTGTCGCTTAGCCATGGATACGGGCGAGGGGCCCGCGCTGCCCGCGGTGTACGCGGTGCCCTTGTTGCCGATGAGCGGCAGCGTGGCGACGGAGAGCCCGGAGCCGGATCTGCGCCTTAAGCCGGGGTGAAGCTGGGAAGGGGGAGCGTTTTGTTGTTGTTGTTGTTTGGCATGGAGGGGAAGCCCAAAGTTCTAGGGTTGATTCCACATTCTTTTCAACCATCGTTCTTTTAGAAAGCCGGCTGTTTCCCCAGGGTTTTTGGTGGTTTCCTGAAAAGAAGGACCCCTGGAAAAGTGCCAAGGGCTCATTTAAGGATGCTGCAACCCCCAAAAGGTTTCCTGTGGCAAGCTTGGGGGGCAGGCGGGGGAGGAGAAGCCACACGGAAATGAAAAGGGCCCATTTCAGCATGACCCCGGCAAGAAAGCCCCCCAATCCCAAGTGGGGCGTGTAGCGACTACCAAGGCTTATTAGGGCTAGTATGGATTCTTTTGGGTGCCTCTGTTGGGGTCCCCTCTTAAAGGGCTCTTGGGGGGGTCCCTGACAACCACGGGAGTCACTCGTTTCACCGGTCACGGGGAAGCTGGAGATGTGCCGAACGCTGCGGAGGTCCGGCCCCTTTGGCACGCCCGGGAGGCGCGAGGGTTTTTTGTTTGTTTGTTTGAAGGGTGAGGCGTTTCAGAGGGCGAGCGGTCGCCGGGTTCAGGAATTTGTGATGGAGAAATCCATTTAGGCCCCTTGGGCGCACACTGCTGTTTTTTTGTTGAAAACGTTGTGTCTTTCCGCGTTTTACGGGTTGGAATCCGTCGGGCCTAAAATCAATTTCCCCAGGTAATTTCTCAAGACTTGCACCTGATAGTAATGAGGTGCTCTGTCGTGCAGGTATTGCAGTCCACAAGCAGCGTGAACTGTCAACTTCTGACAATTTGTGGTCCTGTTTTGTGTTTCTTACTCCCTGAGTTTCTGGACTTAGTTCTCTTTGGGCCCCATTTTTAGTGTCAAACAAGGATGACTTTCTTGGCCAACCCACTGGATCGGATGTGAGGCGGGAACGAAACAAATCAGGCGGCGCAGCGCCGTGGAGCACGTGTGCAGCTGGCTGCAGTCGCTGCTGGGCTTCCAGTCGGACTCTATGAGGAACCAGGCGGAGCACGTGGAGGCGGGCAGTGAAGCGAAGTTGGTTTCGGGGTGGGGGGGGGGGGGGGTGGGGGGATCCACCAAAAGAGCGCAGCGGTCTTCCTTTTGGTTTCCCTTAAAGACGTAGCCCAAAATCGGCACACTGGGGTTGAGGCTACCATTTGGGTTGGTTCGGGAAGTCAAAGGAAACAACCTACGGGGTGCTTGAGACAAACACCAAGGGAGTTCGCTTTCTGTAACGGGAACCCCAATGCACGATTTATTTTTTGTGTTGTGTGTGTGTTCCCTTCTAATAGGGGCTCCTCCCTTTTGGAGGGGAACACCCCCCTATGAATAGGACGGGCTTAATCCGGAGTTAATCCAACCTATGGATGGACTCTTGTCCACTTTGCGGTTGGTAGGTGGCTTGTCCCGGTATCATCCGGGGAACTCAGGGAATGGTTTTACCCTAGGGAAATGTATGCCGCTTTCTGTGACAAGGAATTTCATGAGTGATAAAGTGGTGATTGTAATGACCCATGGTATCACAGCATTTTTGCCACAACCATGCAGGAGTCAGAGCAGGGGGATTTGGGCACAAGGTGTGACCAGCTCTCCTTTACTTGGAATCGATACGTGGCTCAAAATTCAAGAGCCGGGGTTACGCAGTGCATTACGCAGGTTTGAGTCTTTGGTTCCATTTTGGTCATGTCTTTGAGCCACTGCCGTATTTCCAATTTGCGAAGCATAGATTTGTAAGCATAATTTTGGCATGGTGGTTGGTGGCTGTTTGAAGTTCGTTGTGAGGTCGTTGGGAGCCCCCGAAGTTTCCGAGAAGCAGAGGGCATTCAATGTTGCCGTGTGTGCTGGCGACAAAGGTGAATAAAGCAACGGAATATCTACATTAGTAATACACACGTGTCACATGTGTGTGGGTACATATATATATATATATCGTCTAATCCACTTACCTTGTTTTCTTTGATATGATTTATACACTATTTCTGCGTGATTTGCAGGTGAAGGCCCTCACATCCGGGGAAGCCATAGCTTCCATCTGCTGAAAATAATATGTTTCCCCCCTTGTTGGCTTTGAAGAGAATCTATCACCCAGCTGGATGTTCATTTGTTTTTCTTTTCCAGGGGGGCGAAGAAGCACGTGGAAGACCAAGGGTATTCTTTTCGGGAAAGGATCGCGCGACGCTGTGCCCTTTGTCCCAAGGCAGCGAGTCGTTTAAAGGCACACGCTGCGGACCAGCATTCGATTGGGGTTGATTGGGACGCAAGTGAAGGCTTCAGACGACCTGGGTCACAAGGCATGTACACTGACATTATAGACATGATCTGACGTTACAATACATTGGAGTTTCTCTTTTTGGGGGGAGCCCCCTTTCGGTACAAGGGAAACCAATGGAAACCAAGGATGTTAGGATACGAGAAGCGTCCATCTCACAAATCTCAAGCGATTAGAAGCAGCGCCGATTCAGCCGCCGGCGCAGGCACTGTGGGAGTCCTTCCTGCGACGCTATGACGAGCCCAGCCTGGCCCTTGAGGCAGGAGACCGGCTCGTGTGGATGGGTTTTCCCTTTTGGCTTCCCACCACCAAAATAATGGGTGCCAAGCAAAAAGGAGCTCCCAAGTGTGAAGCAACTGACTTTTTTGTGGCTTATGTGCAGATTTGGGCCATGAATACACGTAAACTTGCTACCAACCTCTTGATTTACCAAAGGATATTGCGTTTCTTGGTCGTCAACTGTATCTGAGCACGGGTTGTTCATGCGGCTTTTCCGGCTCTCCCGCGTTGGTCTGTGGATATTCTCTCCGGTTCTTTTCGGTGTTTTGAAGCCGTGAACGTGTTTCGGGGGCTGCGCTACTCGTCTCTCAGGTGCTGGCCAGCCAGCTGCTGAAGAACGCCCGGAAGTGGCGGCAACAGGTGTGGCTTCCTTTCCTGGCGCCCTTGCAGCCCCAGCCGCAGGCTCGACGTGCTCTCGCGTTCGCGCGAGTTTTTTTTCTTGTTTTTCTTTTTTCTCCGGTGGCTCTTGGTGGGGGTTGGCGAGTCAAGGGTCGTTTTTTGTTCTTTTTTTTCCTCCTTTTTGTTCTTCCTTTTTTTTCCGGGAGCTGAGGCGATAATTTGGTTGAGTTGGAAAAAAAGGACTGGAGTGGTGTGAAAACTGCGAGCCATTTGGGGTGGGGATTCGGACCCCAAAGGCTTCGGTCTCCTGGAAACAACATGTTGGGATGTTGTTTTTTTTGTCGGGAAGCGAGGAATTGAGACCCCGTTCGTTGCAGCAATCGAAATAGGTTGCCACTCGAACTTCCTGCCGAGTTCGGAGTGATAGAACGAAGGGCCTGGAACAAGCTCCCACTTCAGGAAAAGTGCAGGAGGGCGAGCAATTTTGGAGGGTATCAACTTGGCTTTTCGCGGCCCCATGAGTTGCCAGGGGTGTGCTCAAGGAAACACAAGTTTTTGATGAGCCTTCATCCCAAGCCGCACACATATTCTGTAAGGAGCTTTTGCACCACCCCTGAAGTCGGGTCTCGCCCAACGGACAGGTCAAGGATCCTCTGCGAGACGTCTGCTTGCCGCTGGGCAGCCTCGAGGTTTCGGTAAGGCTCAGGCGTGAAGGGTCGAAGCGGTGCCACGCAAGGTCAATCGCAGGTGATTGTTTAATTCCCAACGCTCAAATTTGTGATTTTGGTAAAACGAGGGCTTGTTCACCGGTATTTGTAAAAGGGGAACAAAGTGCATTATGTTTGTTCTTACACAGTTGAGAAATGTATCACGCGTACCCAAAGCTATTATCCAATAGAATCTATACAAAGCAGTTGCGGCTGCCCTCTTGATACTTTACAAGTTTTTTGGGGTAATCTCCTTGAATACATGATTTTCATTTTGACTCTGTTGTTTGCCAGCCAGCCGCAGATTTGATTGCTTTCAGAACATTGGATGACTCAGGCTCACCAAGTTGTGCCTGGAAAGCTGTGAGGGCTGACACCCAGCCTGGAAAGGTAACATACGGGGTACACATGGGGTTAGGACGCCGCCTGAACAGCGGCCTGAAAAGAGACCAAAGCTTGAGAAATCTATTTCCTCTGAGACCCGGACAAAAACCCTCTCGTTGAGACGCCACCACTAACATGGAAGCTCCTGGAAGGCCTCTGGAACCAAGTCTTCCAAAGTCCTCGCCTCTGAGGAGTCGCCGGGTAGGATCCAACCCCTCGAACCCTGGGCTCCCTCGCCTGGGTCCAGAAGTTCGGGTCGAAGTGGAACTCGAGGTATTGGCTGATCTGGGGCGAGCTGGGGAACCTCCGCTTCTGCCCCGAGCTGCGCCCCGACGGCTGGCTCGCCGGTCTTTTTCTTGTTCTGTTCTTTTTCTTGGGGGGGTCTGGGAGGCCGTGGTGGCTTTTTAGGGTACCCTTCAGTAGCGTCAGTTTCCTCTTGGAGGGACCCCCTATCAGGGTATCCCCTTTTTGTTTTAAAGGGAAGCCGACAGGAAACCAGCTTTGTAATGCCGTGCCATGCTCCGCCAGGCTTTTTTGCGAGGCTTTTGCTGCATTTTGGGCATTTCTATTTTTTCCCGGCCTTTTGCAAGTTCTATGAGAAAATGTGGCCGGCGACCTTTCGTTCATCTCAAGGGTGTTCGCCTGCTTCCTTCGCTGCTCTGCCGCTCTTTCGTCTTGAGATGTGCTGGGATGCTTGCCTTTTTTAGGATATTTTTCCACGCGCTAAATGGAGAACAGCTGGACAGCCACATGGATTCTTTGAGGTCCGCCCGATTTTTTCCCATACCATGTGTCAATGGGATTGTGTCCAAAAAGCTGGGGCCAGGGTGCAAGTTTGCCAGAGAAACATGTCCTTCATTGAACCAACATGGATGGCTCAGAAATAATTGCTCGTCTGTTTTTTTTGGGATTCCCCCCAAATGGTGGTTTTCCTTTTGGCGTTCCTTTAAAGCCACCAACACAAGGGCAACCAACTCAAAGAAAAGAAGCCGAGCCAGCCATCGGGTCCCCCAAACGGTTTTTTCCAACCGGGCCTCGGCTTCCGAGGGCTTTCTCCGTAGGCTATGGCCTCTATGAATAGATCGCATGCCTTCTGTACGCGGTTGGGGGGGGACCATACAGGAGACAACGAATGTGGGGTTAAATTGGAGGTAAATCGGTGGTAAAGAGTTACTGCTGCAGGCAAGGCTTCATGTATATGTATAGGGTTTTCTCTCGTATAAGGGGAGCGGAACAAAATAACCGGCCAACATGGAACACACCAGGGGCCGGAGTATTTTCTGCCACACTGGCCGTGTGAGGCTGAGGAGTTGGGAGAAGAGTTGATCTTTTTGTGCAGCTGCCACTTTTCCTGCTCGAGGGGAACCCTCTCTGACTCAAAATCGACTTTCAGTGCGGTTGAATGGGGAATCTGCTACATGGAGTCTGGGCATCTCAGAGTAGAAGCATCAGATTGTCATGCTTAGTTGGGAATCAATCCCTTTGGCATCACAGAAAAGGTATACAAGTTTCGCGCGCATGAAGGATTGCCCGCACTGCAGCTACCCACTTTCAGCCCCCCGCCCCCGCCCCGCGAAGTTGACATTGTTTGGAGGATATAACCCCCGCAGGCAACATGGGAGGAAGAGCAACCGCCAGGTAAGACGCCGCTACAGAGTACCTTCTTGGGGAATCCCCACTAGAAGGGGGTGTGATATGTTTAATAAGTATGGTCCTCCTCTCCGCAATCCTGAAAAGGGTGCCCTCAAAGAAGACACCCATTTGGTTGCGGACCCAAAACCCTAAAAATCCCTAAACCCTTCCGTCACCTCCAACAGTGTGGAATCTCAAACTCAAACGCAGATCGAGTTCAGGCATTTCCGTACCCTTCCCAGAACACGTTTCATGAGGGTAGTACTAGATGGCAAGTTTGGGCATATGGGTGCGTCCTTTTTTGAGGGCACCCCTTTTGGTTGGTTGTTACGGTAAACCAAAAGGAATGGCACCATTTTTATGGGTTTCCCTACAGAAAGACGCCCGTTTTTGGGCATGCACCAGAGAGGTCAATGGAGATTGTGATGGGCCCATGATGCATGAGTGCTGGAAGTCCACTATCGATGCTCAAATCCACCCCTACAGGTTAGTGGACATAGCCTGTCAACCATTTTGGATGTGTTTTTTCGTTTCCTCGGGTGAATTCCATGTTCCCAGCAAAAGCCACTTTGCCGTTCAGAAGGGTCCCGGTTTGGGCCATCTTTCCTTTCAAAGGCACCCGGGTCCCGAACGTCAGGTTTCCAGTATCCGCAAACCACCCCACGCTAAATTGGGGGGGTATATACTTGATATAGTGGTTATATAGTGGCTCTATATTCCATTAAACCCCTGAGGGGAAACCATCTTAGGCTTCAAATAGACTAGACCATAAATTGAGGGTACATACTATATAGCGGCTGTATATCCCATTAATTCCCTGGGGGTGTTTTGGGGGGCTGGAAATTAGACTTCAAATGAGCCACAATCAAAACCCAGGTAAGTGAAGGTCAGACATGGACAATCCCAACCATAAATAGCTGCGGATATCCGCCTTCTTAGTTCTTGAAGCATGGTTCTGGGTCGACCATTTTAATACCGGGTTTTGATTGTGACTCACTTGGCCATGATTCAAACTCCCGTACCCCCAATGAACATCTCAATCCAACCACCAAAATAGGTTCTAAAATGGGTAGTGAATTCACCTACCCCAAAATGGTAACATTAATTTTGACCCATTAGGTTGATTTAATAGATCAGGGCCATCTATTTTCCCAAAAGCGACGCCTATGTTTGGGGGTGGAAATCTTAGACTCCAAATATATTTTTCCCGCTCGGAGGATCTGCTTCGTCTTCGCGGCCGCCTCCGAGCTCTGCGATAGCGACGCGGAGTGCCGCGGCTGGGCCAACCGCGAAGGGGCCTTCCTCGAGGAGGCCGAAGCGAGTCCGCGTCGCCGCATCAAAACGATGTCTTCCATTTGGGCGGTTTCTTCCGTAGGGACCCAAGAAAAAATATCTAGGGCTGGTGAAGGATTGAACTTATTTTCGAACCTGTTGGTTTGAAGAGACTCTATCTGAAATGAGTATGTCTTTCATTTCCAACCTGTTGGTTTTGAAGGGCATCTATCACCACCGCAAACAAGTTCTTATTTTTCCCATTGGCTTAAGCAAATGGAATACTTGTTTTTGGTCTGTGTGCGTTTCCTTCAGGGTATGTGTTCTGGGGTGGTGTTAAAGGGAAACAAGGAAAACCAGAGGTTTGGGGGTTCGCCAATTTTGAGATGCCCGTTCGGGGTCGAGTAAATGGGAAGCAGAATCTGGTGAAATTTTCGGTGTACCCCAGATGTGGACCAAGAAATGGGTGTTTGTTTTGTTAGCCCTTGAATCTTGGCTGAAAGGAAACCAAAACGAAAACCACTTTCCCCCGTTTCCCCTTCGGCAGCACAAGCCTAAGGTCATCCAAGAATAGAAGGGAGCCCATGGTTGGAAGCATGAACAGGGTCCCTCAAAGCCTACCAGCTGGGGATAGTTGAAAGCAACAAAAACACCCCCCAACCACCCCCTGCGCATCAGGTTGTTGGAGGTCCTTTCGTGGGAACTTGGGTTTTAGGCTGCCGGCTTCTGCTGGAAGGGAATCTCATTGAAGTGACAAGTTGCAGAATCAACCACGGAATCACGGGAGTGGTTTCTCACAGTGCCCTTGGTCACTTTTTCCGACGATCTAAAATCGAAACCCAGCTTCCCTCTTTCCGTGGGGGGGGGGATTCCGCCACTGCAAGAATGTCAACTAAATACAGGGTGCACTTTGCTGAGCAACATGCCGAGTTCTAGCTCGTTAAGGGCACTTTAAGCCTGTCATTTGCTCTGGTTCCAAGCCACAAGATTGTAGGCAGCCCATGGACAATGGGGCCTTTTTTTTTAAACCAGATGGCTTCATAGCGTGCAATGATATGTGGAAGCACTGCCCCTTGGTCTGAAGCAGAGAAAACTGGGGGTAATAGCATATTGAACCTCTCCAAACCGTGGGCTGAAAATGTCTTTACCTTTCAATTGTGTGAGCCATTCTTGCCGGGATTTGTTCCACCAACTTTATTTCCCCACTATCTTGCAGCAAGCAGGGGAACAAGCAAGCAAGCAAGCAAGCAAGCAAGCAAGCAAGCAAGCAAGCAAGCAAGCAAGCAAGCAAGCAAGCAAGCAAGCAAGCAAGCAAGCAAGCAAGCAAGCAAGCAAGCAAGCAAGCAAGCAAGCAAGCAAGCAAGCAAGCAAGCAAGCAAGCAAGCAAGCAAGCAAGCAAGCAAGCAAGCAAGCAAGCAAGCAAGCAAGCAAGCAAGCAAGCAAGCATACACCAATTCCAAACCATCCATAAACCACCCTAATCCAACCCCAAATTAAACCAAGCCGGCTTTGACAAGCTTAAGACATCCTTAAAGCAAGCGTAGCCCCACTCTGACCCCACCCTAAACCCACCCCAACCAACCGTAAGCCGAACGTAAACCAACCTTACACCCACCCCCACCCCACCCTAAACCGACACCAAACCCAACCCTAAACAAACCGTAAATCGGCACTAAGCCAACTTTAAACCCACCCTACCCCCACCCCAACCCCACTCTAAAGCTACCGTAGCCAATTCCAAACCGCCCGAAACCGACCCGAAGCCAACCCTGAACCCACCCCAAACCAACCCCAAACCCACCCTAAACCAACCCTAAACCAACCCTAAACCCACCCCAAGCCAACCCGACCTTATACCAACACTAAAGCAACTCTAGGACAAGACCAAAGCTACCCTAAACCACCCTAAAGCAACCCTAGACTAAAACTACCTTTGACAGAATCCCCATTAGGCTAGAGCACAAGTCCTCGGCAAGAGACGCCACCTTTTAATTGGCGCAGCCAGGCTTATTTGTTATTCCTTTTATAGAAGAATGTTTCTCCCGCTCACTCCCCGGCCCCGGTGGCCATGGGGGAAAGAAGACTAGTACTCTTTTCCGGTAATGTCGACCGCAGATGATTCAGAAAACATGTTGGAGGGACCACTGATTTTCATAAGTTTTTCGGGGTCAACATTAGTCCCACTTCCTGAGTGGCCAGCAACTGTTCATTTACCACCAAAATGGTCTCCCAAAAAGTGACTAACGTCGGGAACTTTTGCAGGGGTCAGTTTGACCAACCCAGTTTGCAAAAAAAACCCGGTCTCCCCAAAGTTTTTCAACATGAAGCGACGTTTTTCCTGCTAGTCTAGCGGTGAGTGCGTTTCCCGATCCCCGCCGGTTGAAGCAGCGGATCGGAGATGGGTATTCAGGTCAGCTTCGTTTCGCAGCTTGTACGGAGGGCATTTTTTGGGATTATTGGTTTGTTTGTTTTAAGGATTCTTTTGTTTTTCAGGATCGGTGGCTTTTCGGCTTCTTGGTTTTTGTGGCATTTACGTGAGTTTATTTGGCTTTTGTGGCTTTTCATTTCGCATCCCCTGGATTCACAGTTCCTCTGTCTGGCTTTTGCGGCTTTTTGTTGGGTTTGCACGTGGGTCGTGTCTCAATGTGGGTTCGTCCTTTTTTCAAGGGTACTTTTGTTCCGGGGCAGCGAACTGCGGTCTATCCCATCAGCCCCATTTTTTCCCATGCCGTCCAGCTTTTTACCCCAGGCTTCCTCGGCCTCGCGTTCGGCAGGTGGTGATGCCAATCTACACAGTGATGGTCCACGAGACCTTTGAGGTCACCGGTAGTCGCCCCAGCCGCTCGATGCATGCGAGCTACAGGTCCCAAAGAGCGGCCGTTTAAAAAGCCCTGAGGCAGGGGATCATTTTTTGTGGAAACAGGGGGAGCCCATGAAACGCCATAAAAAAAAGAGAAGAACTATTAGTTTTCTGTGTGTTTTTTTTGGGGGGGGGAGGGGTGCGTGGCGACTCCCTGCTTCACCTCCCGCCCTTCTTTTCGCGCCTCCGCGTGAGAACATCTGAGGCTTCCGCTTCGGCAAGTCCCCGGCGCCGGCGCGGGCCTGCAACTACGACGATTGGAACGAGCCCCGCGGTGGCCAAAAAGCGATTTGTGAAGACATGGCTTGTGAACATGTATCCTCAAAAGAAAGATCTCCCCAGCTACCCTCAACTAACATCGGAACCTCACGTCCGGGGTCCTTTTAAAAGGACATGTGTCTTCCAGGACTTCGCGCGAACGTCAGGTTCCCTGTGCATTGGGCGGATACGTCAGAGCTGAGCTTCTGGTTGCCTGTGAGCTGCTCGTTCTGCAGTGCTCTGAGGCTCTTTTGGGATCCTCGACGTCTCCGGAGGGCGCTGAAGATGAAGCCGCTCGGGCTTCCAGAGTCCCTTTTAAAACCCACTTGGCTGTGGCTCAACAACATGTACCAAAAAATGGAACCCTTGGCAAATGGAACCAAAGACTAAAGCCTGCGAAACCCTAGCTTGTTAATTTTGAGCCCCACCCACTTGGTGGGGGGGTCTGTGAAAAAAACCAACGACTTACTTCCTGAGTTCCGTTTCGGACGTTAGGCACTTCGTGGGAAGACCAGTTTAGTGGTAAATGAACAGTTGTCGGACTTTGTTTGGCCAATCCACTCAGGAAGTGGGACTAGTGTTGACCCCGAAAACAAAACAACAGAAAATCAGTGTTCCCTCCAACATGTTTTCTGAATCCCCACAAAAAAGGGACACCCCCCTCTATCCATTTGGGGTCGACACCGGGGCCGGAGAGTGGGAGCAAATTTCGCCCAGCTGGCCTTACCCTGAGCACATGGCAGAATCTGAAGCCCTGAGCCCACGCAGAAGGCAATCTACTGTTCACCCCCTGTCATATACAGCGACAGGACACACACATACTTTTCCCCGCTCCTCCTCCCTGGTCCGCACAAACAAGCAGCTTTTAGCGCTGGAGATCTTACAGGCTGCCATTGTAAGACCACCACAGCAAGCTCAACACCTCGCGAACTGAACATTTCAGCAAGGACTGGGAGTTAGTTAGAGTGGGATTCTGTGCTTTGGAGCCTCCCCCTTCAATTCAAGTATTGGCAGTTTCATCCAGGTGCCACGTCGGCTCAAGCACGCCCGGGCGACCAGGTTGATACATATATATATATATGCCCTGGAGTAAGGCCAGAATATACGGGCATATCTAGCTGCATGGTTCCTCAGGGACTACAACGATTGTTCAGGCGGTTTAACATAAATTGAGTCAAGAGACCAACCATCGTACCTACTTGGCCCTCTTCATTACAGGCCCAGCTTCTTGCCGGCTCAGGCCCGATGGCGAGCGGGGCAATCTGCTCTTCATCAATTCCTGCAGCGAAGCGATCGACGTGTGGCAGAAGTTGCCGGAAATCGACTGGGCCAAGTCCCTGCAAAGGCATAAGACCCATTTGGAGTTCCATTCGCATCTTCCTTTGCTCATTGGCTACTTGGCCTTGGTTGCGTCACCCTTTTGGCCTCCCAGAGCGTGCTGCAAGTCTGTGGATGCGCTGCTGGTGTTATTTTTTGTGGACCTGCAAAAGGCCAAAGCGCCAGGGATCATTCGGGGAACGAGTTTGGTTTGATTTTTGCCTGTGTTGTCAACGAGAGTGGCCAAAAGGTTTGTGATGTCACCGTAGAGGTCCCTTATATAATGAACAAAGCGTTCAGAACCAAGGGCTCTTTCAACCATGTCACTTTACGGGCATAAAACGAGCCCCAACATTGAAGCTCGTTTAGGGAACCGATGTTCAGGGCATTTGATAGGGAGGGGTATCTATTTTAGTTTGTTTTTTTCTTCGCTTTTGGCTTCTTGGCGTTTTGGCTTTTTGGCTTTTTGGCTTCTTGGCTTCTTGGCTTCTTGGCTTTTTGGCTTTTTGGCTTTGTCTTTTCGCATCCTCTGCATTCCCAGTTCCTCTCTGGCAGGTGGCGTTTTGGCTTTTCTGGCTTTTCGCTGGTTTATGCGGCTTGTGGTGGCTTTGGCTTTTAGCATCCTCTGCTTTCCCAGTTCCTCTCCGGGCTTTTGGCTTGTTGCACCCTTACCCCGGCTACTTTTGGCAGAGAGCTAGTTGCACCCCTATTTGAATCATCACTTTTTTCGAACATCCAATTTCGCGGGACACATGCTGTAAAATACGACATTTTATGTGATCTATGTATGCATGTATGTCTCTTCTTCGAACATCATAGGGGAAGTCACCCCCGCCAACCCCCCCCCCCCCCGCTGTTTTCTTATATTCTACCGCACCCTTTCTTGAATCCTTGCACCCCTAATTGAATCATCACTTTTTCGAACATCATGGGGGGGGCTGCCCCACTGAACCCCCCGCTACTTTTTAGATGTTTTATCCTATTTGGATCAGCACTGCTTCGAAAGTCATGGGGAGGGCTGCCGCCCCCCCCAACCCCCCCGCTACTTTTTAGATTTTTTACATTATTTGAATCATGACTTCTTCGAACATCATGGGGGGGGCTACCAACCCCCCACCCCCCAACCCCCCGCGACTTTTTTTTTTTCTCTCAGGGAGTGAATTGCAGAATCATCATTTTTTCGACCCCGTCAACCCGCCCGCTACTTTTTCGTTTTTTACCCACGATTTGTTGGTGATGCTGGGGGGCATGCTGAAAACGATGCTGGGGATGTTGACGGTCTAGTGTAGAATACGTCAATTTCGCGAAAATGCTGTAAAATACGACATTTTACTGGCCAAGACAAAAAACGAATCTGCTTTTTTTGTTTTCCCTGTCTGAGTCTTGGCCCCTTCCGGCGGTCGGGTTCGTATCCAGAAGAATCAATACGATCAGGCTCTGCATTGGGAGCAGCTTTCTTCCCCGCCCGAAGGGGTGCCAGTACAAGTCAGTTGGAAAGGGTGTTTCCAGATGCGAAGGCCTCCGGCTTGGAGCAACTCTCAGTGATCATCTCAGTGATCCAAGGCAACTACCGGATCTTCCTGTTGCACACCTTCGCGCTCTGCGGGCTCTTGTGGTTCTGGATTCTGCGCCTGGGGGGCCAGGAGCATCCGCGGAGCAACACATTCTTTTTTTGGGCGGGGCACCGTCTTTTGGTGGCAGGCCAAAAAAAACCGGTCCATTTTTTGGGGGGTCCACGAACAAACCGCATGGGAGGATGGCAAAGGCCCCAGCACCGTTCTCAGAACCTGTCTAGGGGTTCGGGATTGAAGGGTTCTGGGTGATTCCCTGATTCACCTCATGTGGTCAATTTCTAAAGGCCCACAAACAAGCCGTGGGGACCCTCCAATCTTCCCATGTCCAGTAAACATTTGGACCAAGCCACGGGCTTGGTTTGCAGTGTGTCCGTGACCCACAAGTTTTGTGATCGGTGGCTCAGCGGTTCCCTTGTCTTGTGTTTTTTGGGTTTTATGTTATGGATGGTCTTACGGATGTGTATTTGGGAATGGCCCTGTTAGCTTGGGGTAACAGCAAGTGTGGGAAAAACGGAGTGGTTTGCCTTTGGGTGGCACCGGAGGGAGATGCGTGGCTTACACTCCATGATTCATGGGCTACCCGCGCTGGAATTGTGTCCCGCTCTCCAAGCACCCTGTTACTCGGTAGGGATCGCCATGGACCCCGCATTAAGGAACCTAGATGACCGGTGCAAGGGCTCCTAGTGAGAGAGCCATGTCCACCCACATACTCGCGTAAGGAGTTTTGACCATACTTTGGATGGACAAACTCCCACACCAAATTGGGATGAATGAAATCACACGATTGCTGGGATAAACTACCTACCCACTGCAGGTCTTGTCCATCCACAGGAGCACATATGAGCTACGATCCACATTTCCTGCCTAGCGAATTCAAGCTGATGGCATGGACGCACTCACCAAATTACAATTCGGACATTGGGTACTCACCGAAGTCACATGAGCCCACAATCAAACCCAGGAAGATGAAGGTTGGTAAGAGAAAATCCCAACCACAAATGGGTGCAGCCGCCGTTTTAATTCTTTACATTATTCGGGGTAGACCATGTCAACACCGATCGTTTTTTTTTAATTGTGACTCACTTGCAGCAACCAAAAGGACACCACCGTTCTTTTTGGGGGTCCCTAATATAAAAGCCAGTCAGATTGCCCTTTCTGGTCATGGGGTTACTCACCAAAGTCACAGGTCACATAGACATTCACCGCAGGAGGGCCTGGGCCGCAGGCTTTGGCAGGATTGGGCCTGGCTCTGCGAGGCGTGGCCCAGGGGCTTTCAAGGAGGGTTCACAAGGCTGGGGGTCCGGGTTGCCGTTGATACCTGGGCTTCTGGCATGATTTGTGTTTTTTCGGCCCTTTGACCACGGGAAACAAGAAACGCACTGGACAATCCACTCACTTCCCATGGTTGCATCCGCTGAAAAACCAGCTATGTACTGGTCACACGTGTGTGTGTGTGTATATATATATATATAGAGATGTCCCGTCTATCATATGGGTGTGTATTCACATATGTTCGCATGGACTTATATTTTTAGATATATATTTTTGAGGGAAGTATAACTCACGTTGGATTGTATGATTTCGGGTAGACGCCCCAGAAGCAGAGAGGTGATTGAGGAAGCCAGCATAGAAAATGAGGCCGCCCATCGAACCCACACAATCAACTGATATGAACGCTGAACAGGATGGAAGTGCAAAGCACGAGGGAGGGAATCAACTGCAAGGGATTCTCAGTGAAACCGCACGGGATGTTTTAGTGATGGGCGTGTCGTTTTTGAGGGTACCCTGTTTTTGGCGGTCCAAGCATCTTTTTCCGCCTTTCTTTTTTTGAACTTTGAAGCAGCGGTTTCGCCAGGTTTGCGGTCAGGAAAGCTGAAGGGGGGGAAGAATGAACAGCACCGGCCGGGCCTGTCAAGCCCCGCCGGCCCGGCTCCGCAGGCGGGGCTTGGCCTGGTGGCCCCGGCTTGGATGCTGCTCTTCCAGATCGGATTTCAGGCGCGGTCGGCGGATTCCTTTTTGCTTGCTGGGGCCATAGGTAGGGAATGAGGGAATCAATTTGAGGATTCCCTTTAAAGGAACCCATAGGGGATGATGTTTCTCGGGGTCATTCCATTTCTCATTCCCTGCCTATCGCAGAAGCACGTTTTTGAGCTGTTTGGAGACTCACCCCAAAGCAACTCGACCGGACAATGGGCCTTTTTACCAAGCCTCCAAAAGTGAACCTTGCAAGTCTAGGTCCTTGCAAATGAGTGGAGGTGGTTTCCCTTTGGGTGTCCTTTGAAGCAGCCCCAAAGATTCTCTCCATTGTTTAGGTCCAGGCATTTGTGACTTTCAATGTGCGCGAACAAATATTCCACAGAGCCATCAATATTCTGTTGGCGCTGGGGTGTCTACATGTGCGAGCTTTACGGTTTCCGGGAAAATCAGGGGGTGAGTCCCCTGAATTCCTTTCCAGCCCTCTTTTTGGCCTTGGCAAGTTTGGCCATACCACATGGTAACCAAGTGCTGCGACCAGTTCGTGTTGCCGAGCAAAGATCAAGTGGTCAAGACAAACGATCGCTTGAGCCCCAGTTTAGCAAATGAACGGAAGGAATCCAACATGGGTTTGGGAAGAAACATCATCTTCATGTGTTGTTTGGGGGGATACCACCTGGGCTTCTGTTTTGTGGCTTTTGAACCTCTAAACAACACATCTTTCAACACTCCACTCACTTCCCACTCCCGACTCCTCGTTATGGGCGTAGAGGGCATTGGTCCGGTTTCCCTTTGGTTTTGCCAATGTCTTCGAAAGACGTCCCAATTCTTTGGCATGAGCCACGCCTTCACTTGCGCCCAACTTCCTTCCCCTGCGGGATCACCCGATCCGCATTGAGTTGAGCCCATGTGTTGCCCAAGGGGTCACTGGCCGAAGGTGAAGCTGTTTTGTTCATCCTGGGGTTTTCAGTGAAACCGGGTGCTCACCGAGGCCGTTTGGTGCTCATGTTTGTTCCGCTGGTGAGGAAGATTCCGATACGATTTCCTGGCAAGTTTCAACCAGTGATTCATTTATCTGTGTAGGTAACCAAAGGAAACTACTCTTCAAATCCAAAAGGAAGATAGCTATCCATGGGACACATAGACGCAGGATTTTATTTCATCATTAAGAGGCCTCAGGGGCTTCACCTCCCATCAACTTCGAAGCTCGCAAACTCGCGGGCGAGTCCACTATGAGGATTCTCGTTCTGGGAATTCTATGCATTGCCCAAATGCAAGGAAACCAAAATCCTCTCTCGCACCAGCATGGCACCTGACAGGGCGTGCAGCCCTCCCACAAGAGTGGGAGGGTCACCAACCATCACAAAGCGCAGCATTTGAAGACCCTTGCGAATGGGATTGGGAAACTGCTTGGAAGGCCCAGCCAACTCCTGGTTCACGCGGCCAATCGGCCAATCCGCGCTTTGCCCGGGATCCAATCCAAGTTGGACTTCAAGCTTTTGGCTTGCGGGTTTCAGATCTGTGGGCCCACCAACCGACCAAGACACTCAGCGGAGCCTGCAGGCGTTTACGCCCTGCCTGGCGCGGCGGAATCGGCTCAGGGGATGGCTGCAGCTGCCCGGTATGGGACAATTCGCATGGGGCGTGGCTCAAAAATTTAAGGGCTGGGGTTACGCAGGGTTTGGTCTTTGCTTCCATTTTCCTAGGGCCCATTTTGGGTACATCTTCTGAGCCGCAGCCATATGGGTTTGTGTTTTTCTAGGGCAACCCCGTTTGTATGGAAGGGACACCAAAAGGAACCCCTGTCTTTTTGGGTGTCTCCCATGACAAACTCATACTTCGCTTGGTGATTTTGCACGTCCCTCCTTGGGTAGGAGTGATGTTTTGACGGGACATGTAGATATTGGGAACCCTGTCGTGTGTGGTCGGCCTGCAGACGTTGCCGTTGCCCCCACTTCCATGCCAATTTGTAGAGGGATCCCCTTTTCGTATCAAGCCAGAAGCTTCGCGGTTAGCCAACCCACGTCAGTATGCTTGCCTGGTCCTCTTGTTTGAAGGGGGGAGTATGGGTGTTTCTCGAAATGGGGGGTCACCTCGAATTGAAGCAACGGTGTGGTCTCACACACCAGACTTATGGGTGACACCAGCTCAAGAGCTGGTCTTTGTTTTTTTTCTTCAATTTTTGGATTTCGGGGGGTCCGAAGCAAAACACATCAACCGCTCGCTGCCATGGGTCGAGGCTGCTCTTCATTGACCTGATCCCGGTAGTGTCCTTCACCGCCCTGGTGGTGCAACACAACTCGCCAGGAGGCGGAGAATCGAAAAAGGGGCCGAGACCGGATGGAGTCAGATCAGGTTCCTTCTTTAAGTGGGTTTGGAGCCGAACAAAAAGGTGGGTTTGTGGGAGCCAGGGCTTCGAAGCCAAATCCAAACCAATCTCAACCACCATGAAGGCTGACAGAGTAGGGATGGAAGTCAAGCACTCCAGGTATCACAAGCTAAAATATCCACAACCAACCATGGAACGGGGTGTTTCTTCGCCGACCTGTTGCCAGTGCACATTTGTCATATCCATTGCCGATCTGCATGTTTGCCGTCAAGTGAACCCCCTTTTGTTGATGTTAAGACGAAAGGGACCCCTGCAGAATCTTTAAAGAGGATTTTTTGAGAGGAGCCTAGGGGATATGCGGCTATGCGTCCCAAAACCATAGGCCTCATGTTCCCAGCCCCTCGTGGGCAAGGAGGGGGGGGAGGGGGAGGCGGGGAGGGTTTGCCAACCCGAGATGAACATTGCCCTGTCAAGAGGTGGTTTGTCTTTCCGTTTTTGTTTTGTTTTCTTCCTTTTCTCTGCGGGGGGGTGTAAAGAAAGTTGCGCAAAGACCCTAGAAATCAGTCGGGTGTGTGTGTGTGTGTGTTTCCCCTCTACCATGGTGAGTTTCCTTTTTTGGCTTCTCTGCAACTCCAGCGGCACCCTCGCAAATAGACGCCCAATTTTCAACCAGACTCCCCTTCCTCAAAATCAGACCGGGTTTCGGAGGAAAGAAGGGGAGAGTCGGGGATCCTATGTTAAAGCTTTTTTTGGCGGACACATTTTGAAATATTCAGATAACCCTTAGTGGTTTGGATTAGTGACTTGGGGATTCACCAATCAGGGGGAAGCTGAAATCAGGGCTTGGCCTATCTCCAGGAAGCGCTGTGGAAGAAATCGACACCCAACCTTTGAACCCAATCCTACTCTGATTCAGGGCCATATCACAGGGAGCCAAAGCAGGCTCGTGACTAGTAGGGTTCAACGGTCACCTCTTAGGCGGCCAGCAAGGAGCATTGCAGGCCAGAACTCTTCCATGGCTTTGCTATGAGCTCCGAATCAACGTCGGAGCCAAATTAGCAAAACAGCAAAAGCCCACCGGGTCTTGGCGAGCTTCTTTCTTCTGCGAGGCGTGGAGTCCAAGTTCCAGTACCTCCCCTTCGTGCACCTTACGAACTTCGACGTTTTGCTGCCAGCCTTAGCTGTAAGCTTGGGGGTTGGGTCTCCTCTTCAAAATCATGTTATACATTTTGAGATAGACCAAATTTGAAACATAACTTCAGACTCCGCAAATGTCGTATTTTCTGTGTGCTCCAGATATGGGCCAAGTACTCCCCGTTAACAAAAAAATGTCACAAGGGCGCGTGGTGCCTTGCGAACAATTGGGGTTGTACTGGGCCTTTGGACCATTTTCCTGTACCTTTGTGGCGGTGGGTTCGTGTTGCAATTTTGGCTTTTGACATGTTGTTGGCTTCCTTGATGTTTCCTTTCCAGCAGCAAAACGATTGCCTTTGGCAGTCGGATCGATCCGTCGAGTTTGTCGGTTCAATGTTTTTGTCATGCTTCTTATTGCTTGCGGTTTCAGGTTCATTTGGCTGCCAAGAAAGGTACCCAGTGGATGTCAGGCAAGCCAGTGAAGTATGTAAGCCATATTTTTCTTTCGGATGTAAATGGTGGCTTCCTTGCCTGCTTACTATCAGGCAAACGCACAACTGCCAGCCATCGATCCAAGCCACCAATCAGTGGGAAGCTGACACTATGCAGATAGTGTAAATGGAATCACTGAACATCTACTGTGCAGTGCAGGTAAGTGGGCCTGTGCGCTCACCAAAATGGTGGCTTGCCTGTTGCTTTTCCTTTAAGCCAAGGTGATAACCTGGTACCCTCAAGACATACAGCCCCACTTTTGCTTTTAAAGGGACACCAAAAGGGAAACCTAGCCTTTTGATGTGTCCAAAATCCCGACTTCGACAGATACCCAAATGTCCAACAACATTCATACTTGACACATGAACCGATGAAAATAACACATCTGAGGCTGGTTATGCACACCTTCTTCTCCGTCTTCGCGCTCATCTTGGCCTTGGGCCCTCGCTCCGACAACTTGTACCGCTGGCGCTTCTACCCCACCATGTCGAGACCAGACCCCCGCACCGCAAAAAAGGGGCCGAAGTGTCATCAGAGAGGAGACCCTTTGGACATTCAGGCTTTTTGTCCACCAACCACCTTTCAGGTGAATCCCCATCAAAATTCAACCCCATTTGAGTGTTTCTCGAAATAGGAACCGGCCTACAATGGCAACGGTTTCCTTTGGTTTTCGTTCAAGGCATCCTGAAAAGGGAACCAAGGAAGACACATGGACATGTGGGCTATGGTCACTGGATCTTTAGAATTTAACGTTTTGGGAAGCAGTGGATTTCCCATTGAACCACACAAAGCTAAACTTTTTGCAGAGGGGTCAACAGCAACCAAGTTTCTTAGCATTAGTAGATAGTCATCGGCCGTCTAGCAGGCTTTTTAGAAGGACATTTTGTCAGTAAGGATTGTTTCCAAACAACATGAATATCCAGTTCAAAAAATGGCTCTTGTTTTCATGGACCCCTAAGGGGGGCGGGGGGTGGCTATCCCTGCAATAGCTTAAGGCTTTATTAAGGGGCTGCAAAGGGATAGCCCCCCCCCCCCCCTCCCCGTAGCCCTCCTGGGTCCCTGGGTCCACGGTGTTTGGGTTTCTTTTGTTGGTTGGCGACATGCGCCACGATCAAAACCCGGGTAGATGAAGCTTAGTAAGGGGCACGCCCAACCACAAGTGGGTGCGGCCACTCTTGAGTAACTCTTTACACTCTTTTGGGTTCACCATTTTTTGTACCACATGGTGTTGTGCCTTGGTTCACCATGTTTTGGGTTCACCTTGGTAGCTCTTTTACACGGTTTTTGTACCAGGTTTTCCCCCCTCCCTGTAGCCCCCCTGAGTCCATGGTCTTTGGGTTTTGTTTTGATAGTGACTCACATGCGCCTGCGACATGCGCCGCCATTTTTGTACCCAAATTCACCTTTTTTCCACCATCTACTCTTGGTTTGTTTTGCTATTTGGGAGGCTTTCCTTCCCACAGCCCTGGGTCCATGGACTTTAGCACTTTGGGTTTGGATTCTGACTCCAAATGGGCCTCCCCACTTGCCCAGTGGTGCCCGTCTTTTCCTTTTTTTTGGAAGGGTTCCCTTAAAACTCAACCAAACCCGGAGAAAAAAAAACAAATAAAAGGATGCCGATTCCTTTTTTCCCCTGGAAATCCACTGGGCCTCGCTTCGCCTCGCCTCGCTTCGCTTCGATTCCGAGGACGTGGTGCCTGGCACGGCCTTCTGGATCTGCACCGTGGCGCTGTGGTCCGTTTTCGCGTCCAGCGGCGCCTGGTACTGCGCGCAGACCTTGCTGAGGCCGGGGAGAGGTGAAACCGGGGGCCTAAAAGAGCATGTCCTTTTTTGGCGGTCTTGGAGGAAAAATAGGTGGCGATTCCTGGTGTACCTGGTGGTTTAGTCTACCAGGGAAACCCATCTTTATTTCCCCTAAAAGGACACAATTGTCAAAGAGGGTCCCCAAAAATTGGGCTTGGGCATCCCCTTAGCGGGAGGTGGTTGGGTGGCTTTAAACTTGGTGGTTCCCAGCCATCCGGTTCCTTAGCTTTTTAGATCCTTTTAGTGGTTTAGTGGTTGGATTTCCGAATGTAAGCCACTAAAAGTTAGTCACTTTTAGCGGGGGAGGGGGTTTTCAGGACAGCCGCTTCTTGGGGTGTTATTTTTTCTTCCCAAGTTCTTTCATTTTTTAAATGGGGATACTCAAGGGAAAACACCATACTGGGTTTAGACGCACCCGTTTAGGGTGGTTTAAGGATGCTTTCTACAACAGGGCCCCTTAAAGGATTCCAGCTGGGGCCAAATTTTTGAGAATCGGAAACAAACAGGCTGATTTAGAGGACCCTTCCCCCATTTCATTGGATCACATTTGCCAGCTGATTTGGAGGATCCCCATGTGAATTGGGAGATGTCTCCTCCAAACTTGTCAACTAATATCTATGGCAGCTAATTGGAATCCAGGAGTGACAAACCCCTGGTGGTAAACTGGCGCTGCAATACCTGTGTCTCCAAATTGACATGGCATAGTCGGGCTCTCCACTTGGTTTATCGTGGCGAATGTGGGGTCCTGTCAGCTGTGCCACTCCAGTGTGTTTTGTCTTTCAACTGGGTTTTGGGTGCAAAGAAGCCTTAACAATGGATGAAACGTATGAGGGGGAGCCGGTGAACGCCTTTCATAGTCAACCCGCCAAGAAAAGGTGTCCTTGTTTTTCCCATGGTCGCCAAGGAAAACTCTGTTTTGCCTCACCTGACGCTTCATGGAACTTTGGGAGGCTTCCCATGAAGCCAATCTCTGGTTTGTTTTTTGATTTTTATCTAGGTGTTACCCAGTTGTTCGGTTTTGTTTGAGGCAAGCTTTCGCTCTTTTGATTCGGCGGGTTCCCCTCGGAAACGTCAAGGTCACTAAGCAACTGGGGTTGTCAAGATCTTCCCCTTCACCTGTCACTTGGGTGTTGATTTTGGTAAGGCAGGGCTTGTGGCTTGTGCAACGCTTAAAGAATTTCAGGTGATTGCCCTGTCAATTCACACCGCCGTTCCCGAACGCTTGCAAGTTTCAAGGCAGACTTTGGCGTTTAGGAGACCATCCAATGCTATGCCGGGCCCAAAGTGCCTTGCCCTTTGATTGAAACAATGTGGCTGTGGGTCAAAATACGTACCCCACACTGGCAAATGGAACCGCGGACGATTTAACCTGCGGTCCAATTCGTGATGGTGACAAATTTTGGACCCATACCCATGTGCGTTTGTTCGCCTCACTGGCAAATTCTACATGTGACGCGCAAATCCGCAAATCTCTCACACCGAGTTCTGAAGGATGTGGAGGCTGCCGCAGCGCTGGGGATGTTTTTCAGCCTTTCGTAGGGGCCGATGTTCGGTTCTTCACAGGGTCCGAAAGGCTCACTCCCTGAGTTTGTCGACTTTAGTCACTTTTTGGGTTTGGACCAAAATAAGAAGTTCGTGGACTTTTTTGGGCCAGTCCAGCCGAAATTGGAAGTGAGTTGAATATGATGCACAGAATTGTCACCAGGATTTGGGATGTCTATGACTCCCTGCTGCTGCCCATGCCACAGCTACTGGCGGTGCTGAACGTGGTGATTCTAGTACCCACCACCCTAGCGCCTCGCCCGAAAACGAGATGGGCGCAGATTTCGTAGCCGGATCTCAGAGAGTTTGCGAGTTGCCAACAACTTGCTCTCCCCAGTACTCTTCTTGCATCTTTTTTTTTTTTTTGGTTTCCATTTGGTTTCCCTTGCTTTCCCTTGCTTGGTTTGATTTCCCCTGGTTTTCCCTTGGTTCCCTCGTAACTTCCCCGAGGTTTCCATCGGGCTTTTCCTCGGGTTTCGCAAGGCTTCTCGGCGTTTTTTTTCTTTCTCTCTCTCTCTCTCTCCGGGTTAAGACCTCCGGCATCCATTTGCTTGAGAACATTTTTTATTTTACCCTGTTGGTTTGTAGAGGGAATTTATCACTAATTACTGGACATATTTTTTTCAATCAAATGTTTTTTCCTGGGGTCTTAATCAAATGGAAGCCGGCGGAGGTCCCGGCGGAGGTCCCCTTGGTTTTGGTTTCCCTTGATTTCCCGTGGTTTCTCCTTCCCCGTGATTTCCCTAGGTTTTTCATCGGTTTTTCATCGGGTGTCTGGTGTTTTCCCAGTGGAAGAGGTCTTCCCCGTGGTTTCCATCGGGTTTTTCCTCGGGGAGGAAGGCTTTTCGGCTTTTTTTTTGGGAGACCTCCGGCGGAGGTTTCTGGTTGCCCTTGATTTCCCCTGGTTTCCCCTTGCTCTCCCCTTGATTTCCCTGGGTTTTTCATCGGTTTTTCATCGTGTGTTTGCCTATTGTTATTTTCCCCTGTTGGTTTTTAGAGGGAATTTATCGCTACTGGACGCATTTTCATATTTTGTCCAGGGGTCTTAACCAACTGGACGCCGGCGGAGATCTCCAGGTTTCTGGTTTCCCCTTGCTTTCTCCCCGTGATTTCCCTACGTTTTTCACCGGTTTGTCATCGAATCGAGTGTTTGCCGGTGGATGAGGTCTTCTTTAGCTTCCCCGTGGTTTCCCTCGGGCGCTTTTCCCCGGGGAGGGCGGTTGTTCGGCGTTTTTGTTTTTTCGGGAGACGACCTGCGGAGGTCTTCTTCTCCACGCTCTGCTTCTTCCTGAACTTCGTGATCGCCTTCATCGGCGCCTGCGTGGGCGCCTACCGCCTCGGCGGGCTGCGGCTCATGTGCACGCGCCGGGGCCTGGGCGCCTTGGAATCAGAGGGAGGGACCCCAACAAAAAACCCACACACAGGGGGTCTATTTCGTGGGGGTGTTGTGCGTCCCCTTCGGGTTGTGGTGGGTTTTCGTGCGTCCCCTCCCAGCCGGCCATCCGGAGCTTTTCAGGTGTTTGGGTGGTTTTGGGTTTGGTCTAGAGGTAATTCAAGCCGCTAAAAGTTGGTCACTTTGAGCAGGGGATCTGAGCACAGTCTAATATGTGGGTGTGGTCCTGGTTTAGGCTGGACCCCCTCCTTTTGGTTTTCCTTTGAGCCCACTAAAAAGGGGGTGCTCACTTCCCGAGGTGCTGGCGCTTCATCCACGGAAGTGGTTAGGGATCGTTTCCTTAAACGGGTGGTACCCGTTTTGACACCTTCAACTTGGATAGGAGGATTTTTTGGGGTTTGCCGAAATCCATTTTGTGCCCCCAAAATATTTTGACGCTCAATTTTTCAGATGACGTCCATGGAAGCGGTTATTACCTGGAAGGCACAGGATTTTCCCCGAAGGCTTTGAGGCTCTGGTATTGCCGTTCCGGGTAATTGCTGAGGGCTGGGTGGGCATTGACTGTTGCCTGGTGCGCAGTGGATGCGACCGGATCGTGTTTGGGGCCAGGGTTTCCTCCAAACCTTTCACATCAACCGACCAAAAAAAGGGGCGCCAAGTCCCTTCTCCCTTGGACATTTGCTGGTCTAGGATGTATCAAAGCACTGGGCCCATGTTTGGGTCCTTGAACAAGCACAAAGGGGTATGCGTCAAACACGGGGATCTTTGGGTTCAGAAGATGCCCTCTTGAGGTTACCATTTCAATCGGTTCACAGAATGAGTCGGGTGGTTTCTCTTTGGGCAATTTGGGGACTCACTTTGACTCCCAGAATGACTCAAGGAAAGCGTCCAAGTTGCAAACCCAGGGAACCCAAGGGAAAAAGCGGAATCACAAAGTCACCAAGTTGCTGAAGTCGGGAACCAAGGGACAGCTAGCTAGAAGCCCCTCGGCTTTCAATATGGGCAAGATAAAAAAACCTCCAGAAAGGATTTCCCTCTAGGTCCCCCCAGTAGTGCCCTTCTACCCTTTTTTTGGGGAGGGTTCACCTACTAAAATAAACTACAGAAAAATCGGTGCCCTTATTCTAACCTCTTTACTGGAGGACCTAGCGTCCTTTAAACCAAGGCGAAAAGGGTCCCTCAACAACACGCACACGCACGTGTCCTCGGCTTTTGCACCTGCTGGAAAGGCTGAAGAAAAATCGGTCAAATTTGGAACGGGCGATTTTAAATGATGTCCAGATGAAAACCCCTTACCACCCCTCGTGTATGCAAGGGGGCGAGACCCCGATAACATGCACTTTCCCACACACGTTCTTGTTGTGGATGCAAAGGACACAATGCAGGGGGCGGGGAGGGGCGCGTTGTTCCTTGTTGCGAGGGATCGACCAAGGGTCCTTCTTGGGACGGCGGTAAAGTAAAACACCCGGAGGGATCAATCCGCAGTTTTGGACACCATCAAGGGGCGGAATATATTGTGATACATGCTGCACGTATACCCATAGACAAGGAGAGACAAAAGCGGAAAGGGATCTTGCGTTGGACGAGCCGTTGTGGGTGCTAAGTAACCATACTCCTTACATTCCGAAAAAGAAGCCAAAGCTTGTGTGTTGTCAGTGTTTTTTGATTTCCCCAAAAGAAAGATGGAAAGATGGAAAGTTCATTTTTTCAGATATGACTTTAATCAGCTTCCCTCTTGGATTGGATTGGTTTGAATTACGTAGATTGGTATGGAGATTTCCGGCGTACCTTCCCATGCAAAAACGAAATGGGTTCAAAGTTCAACTCGCACGGCAAACCACCCATCAAGGGCAAGATAAGGGGCACATGGCTAGCAATGATTTCTAACAGAGTACGCCTGTAAGGTCGAAATTGGGTTTGAGGTACCCCTAAAAGGAAACACCTCATGCCAAAAACATTACTAACCGTGCACCCCTGTAACGTCTAAATTTTGTTTTCAGGTACCCTCCCCCCCCTCCCACAAAAAAAGAAGAGAAAAGAAGCAAACACCAAACAACAAACAACCAACTAACAACAACAAAAACAGCTATGGAACAGCCCCTTTTCACCTGATCCGGGCCTTGACTATTCGGGCTGCCAAGGCTTGACCTATTTGCCGGAGGCCTTGGTTGGTCGGCTGCTGCACCTGCCAAACCACCCCAGCCGGGAGACCGGGGGCATCTTCGAGCGCTTCACCTGGTGGAGGCGTCTTAAGAAAGAAAACGACACGGCCAAGACCCGCTCAGTGGTACCCATCCGAATGGTTTTACTCAGCAGGTTCCCAGTGGCAAAATAAACTGTTTTTAATTGGTGGGTTTCCAATGACAAGTGGACATGTGTTGTTTGGTGGGTTCCCAGTGACAAGTGGAATGCCTGAAGAGGCTTCCGATGATTTTGCGGTTCAGTCCCTTAGTCTCGGCTGGTGATTCTGAGCGCAGATAGCTGATCTTTGATATGATGCGCCCAAAGAATCACCTGCAAAGCTTGGATGGCTTGCTTGTTTTTATCATCCCCAACGGAAAGTTGGGGGCAATGCCGGCAACACGTTGAGGGCTGCGGGTACCAGGGCAGGGAAGTCCCTGCCTACTCAGAGCCCCCAGCTAGGAATCCAAAGGCAAGAATCGTTTCGGGGGGACGAGGTGCGCAGGGGCTTCTTATAGCCAAATTTCGAATCGCTTAAGACGGCCAGGCGTATGACCGACCTCGAGCTGCAGGCAGGTGCTAACTGGTGTTTGCACGGCGGGTTCCACTTTTTGTTTCTTCTCTTTCTCTTTTTTTTGTCTCCGGGGGTGAACGATTCACTGAACAAACATCAGGTGCACCTGCGCAAAGCCAAGTTGCCGTCGTGTGTGCATATATATATATATATTAGTATATTCTATAACATATAAACATAAAAGTGAAAAGGTATTGCTTTAATGGAAGCTTGTTGTTTGGGAGGGTGGATACCAGCACTGCTATGCCATTGAAGTCGCATCTGCCTTCGGACACCAGACACCGTCAAGGGGTGGCTATCAGATCCAGTTGCTTGGGCTATTCCATGTCTCTCTGACACACTTGCTCCCCTTTTTAGGGTACCCCCCCCCCCAAAAAAAAAGAAAGAAACTAAGGTGGGTTTCTCTCCCGTAAAAGAGCAAGGCTGCCCTTAAAAAAGCCACGCCCATCATTCGAGGCCACTCCGTTTGGACCTTGGGACCTTCTTAGTCCGGGGGCGGGAGCATTCTACTCGGAGCGCATCTACCTGAACTGACCCATTCCTTTTTCCCACGCTGCAAAATTCAGTCAAGGTTCCAAAGCATTCTCAAAGACACTCGGAACAGGTGATCACCTTTTGTTTTCCAGGTCTGGGCAAATGATGTGATGGGTGTTCTGGGGTCGAGAACAAATTAACATGGAACTGCAAAACGGGGCTCCCCTCTACCGTCATTTGAACATCCAGGGACCTGTAGGGTCATTTCAGAATTTGTTTTTCTCGCTTCCTGAGGTCCTGGACTCTATTCGCTTTTGGGGATTGGACCATTTGCAAATAAACAGCTCGGACTTTTTTGCTGGCCAATCCACTCGGGAGGCGAGATTTAGTCTTGTGATGTTTGAAGGGGACGTATAAGGACCTTCCGACCGTGAAAGACCAGGGATGTCTAATCATGCAGCAGATCCTTGCAGTCGAAGCAGCCTGTCAGCCTGGTGTTAAAGTTTTCTGCCAATCACCGAAAGTCTGTCAGGATGAATTTTGTTGGTTGGTCTTTAGTCTCCGCTATTATAGCTCTTGTGCTTTTTTTGCTGTGGTTTGCACCTTCTCTCCCCGGTTGAGATTTGCGTTTGGGTACAGCTAGGACCAAAATAGGCCAAGAATAAATCTTTGAGTCGAAGATTTGGTTCTCCGGGGGGGCATGCTTTCGGAAGCCTGGAGTCAGGCCTTTGTGGATGTGTGGAACAAGTTGCTGAAGGCCAGATCAAGACCCACAGTGATCAACGGCACTCTCAGGTAGGGGTCTGGAGGTATGTAGTTGTTTTCTTCCACATATACAAGCTAACATGGGGTATATTCTACCACCCAACCCAATTGTTGTGGTTTTGTTGTTGAAATCAAAGGGCGCCCTTTTTGCCCAAAGTGGAGCCAAAGCAGGATCCCTGCAACTGAGTCAATGAGGGAAAGGACAGCTTGAGCGGTTGTCTCACTTGCAATAGCGAATCGGCTTGAAATGATCTCGGTTTTTCACTAGCTTTGGATTCTTTGGAATCCCTGGAAATGATACAACATTGAGTCAATACCTAATGGGAACCCATGGCGATTTGAGGCATCTCAGATTACTTACGCGATTCAGTTTCCTTGCAGTCATTGTAGTAAGGGCTTCTCATTAGGGCATCATGACGATATTGTACGTCCATTCCTGACAGAAGCAGAGCTTGGAATTCTGTTGAAAGGGTTGCACCGCTGGCATAGAGGGTCTGTGTATAAAGCCCGTCCTCGGATTTATAAAATAAAACCATCGTTCGCCTTAGACCTCTCCTTGGAAAGAACATGCGACGGGGCGTCTACGGTTGCGCGTCAAATTTTCAAGACTAACCCCGGGCGGCGCGCTAATATCACCGTGAAAGGCAACTTGATCAACTGGATCAAGTTCTCAGTCGAGTTTATCGTGGGACTCGACATGGGGAGATCATTCGAGCAGTCAAACGCTTGGGTGTTTCCTGACCAATCCACTCAAGCAAGGGTCTCCGACTCACCAACCCCTCTCTTGGGATAAACATATAACTTTCCGTGGGTCTTCGCGGAAGAACAAACACAAGGGTGGTGGGTTTCTTTTGTGGACGTTATACTTCCTGTTCGAAACGCGCTCACTGTTTGGGATGCAAGGCATCCTGAGGTGCGGATGTTGAGCACAAAGAGTTGAAGTCGCCAAAAGTATTGAGCACAAACTGAGCTCTGCTCAGCCATGTTGTGGTTCTCAGGCAACACAAAGGGGATGGGTGCTTTTTGGTTTTTGAGAAGGGTGGGCCCCGTCTTCTAAGGTGTTCTTTTGGTTTCCCTTTAACACTTATCCCAAAGAGGGCCACCTTTCAAAGCGGATCCGAAAACGCCGGGCCCCGACAATTTCACTCCCTCCCCCTGTCTAATATTTGGGTGTGGTTCCTTTTTTCTAGGTTGGACCTCCTCCCCCCAAAATGGGTGGGTTCTCCTTTCGGTTTTCTTGTGAGACCACCTCAAACGGGGTACTCGCTCCTGAGTTCCTGGACTTTAGTCACTTTTTTGGGAGGGCCATGCTAGTGTCAATCAACGAGTTTGGATTTTTCTGGGGCCATCTGCTCAGGAAATGAGACTCATGTGGCCCAAGAAAAAGGGACACCCCCCCCTTCTATCAATCCGGGCTCGACATTCCCAGAAAAGAGTACTAGTCTTCTTTGCCCCCATGATGCCAGCTCCAAAGAGGATCAGCCACCCTCCCATGCCAACTCCACAAAGGGTCGCTCCAAAAGGACGAGGCCCAATTTCTGGGTGTCCTCTCCGTGTCAGGAGCTCCGGGGCAAGGATCTGCTTTGCGACCGGGAGGTCCAGTTCCTCGCCTTCAGGACCGGCTTCCGCGCGCGGTCCGAGCGATCGAAGATGCCCGGTGGAAGTCCAGCCGGTCTGCGGGTCACCTTCCACTTGCTGAAGAAAGTTTTGTCTTCCCCTGCTGATTTTGAGGGGAATCTATCAATGGAAGTATTTTCGTTCAGAGACTTGAGCAGATGGAAACAACACTTGCAAAAGTTGGGTGTGTCTTTATCAGGTGCAAAAACGGCATCGGTGTTCCAGTTGGATTCCCTTTTAAAACACCCAAGACTGTGTACCCTCAAAGAAAGACACACCCAGTTGGCTTGGATGTGGGTTTTGGAAAAGCCGAAGGCCAACTCAACAGGAGCTTCACCAAGGCTTGGCTTCTGGCTCCGCAGACGGGAGTGAGCCCGGCATCCGAAGAACCCGATTCGATTCGGACCGATTCCCGAAGCTACGTAGGGTGGATTCACGGCCGTTCTCAGTGCGTGAATCCAAGCTTTGACTGTTTTAGGGGGCAAAGTCAGACACGAGGCAACTGTGTCGCTTTAAACAAGACTTGTCCGTGGAAAACACGGATGGCCGCAAGGTCTGTGGAAGAAGCGCGGCAAGGGCATGTGCCGCGGCTTTTCCAGGCGCGATGTCCGGAAAAGAGGATCAATCCCCGGCCCTGAGGTTACCCTGAAGGGAGTCTTCCCCATATGTTTGCCTCCGGCACAAGCGGAGCAATGCATGAAAGGGGTCCATGTTTGGCTGGCTGGGACGGGGGCAAGAGAACACATTGAAGCGATCAGCTTGACATCATGCTCATGTTCGATACAGGTTTGGCGATACGTGCAGATCTGGCTTTAGCAACCGAAGCACGGTGTAGCCATGTAACTCAACAAGAAGGGCGCAAAGCTCATTCTCAGTCTCTTTGAGCTGATGTCTGTTTTGTTTTGATTTGCTGCAGCAAGTTCCAACCTGCTTCGAAAGCCACGCACAAACGTTGGGTAAATGCCAGGGGTTGTCAACTAGGTTCCTACTAAAAGTTTATGGAATCAGACTGTTTGTTTCCTACATTGGGCATGTCCTATCAGGAGATCCGAAAGCCCATTGTAAACACCCAACATGCTGATCATCCTCGTAGCCCTGTGCGTGTTTGTTGTTGTTTTTTGAAATAGGGGCTTTATCATTCCCACTTTGGGATGAGCGGGAAAAAATAAACTTCCACCAAATGGATTTGAGTTCCATCAACACCATTTGTTGAATCTGCGATTGGGCCGCCAAACCGATTTGCAACACTCAATCAGAATGAATGCCAGCTTTGTGCCCAGACCTTTTGTAGTGCCCTTTTTCTAGGGGTTGATTCCCCATTCTTTTCAACCCCGGTTCTTTTCAAAAACCGCCGGTTTCCCCTGGGTTTTTCATGGTTTCCGGAAAAGATTCGGATTGGAAGGTACCCCTCGACTTTTATTTTTATTTTTTCCCCAACAAATGAAGCGTCTGCCAATGGGCTCCGGAGTGGTCCAGAGCTCCAGTTCCGGAAGGATGGGGCTTGGGCTGGCCAGTAGGTCAAGGCCCCCAGAACATCCACTGGAAGTCAGGGCTGTGTCAAAGCATGTTGCGACACATGGAGTTCCAATGAAAGTATGACATGTTAGTAAGGATCCGCCTCAAATGTGGTTGGTGACATCTAAACGATGTGCATTAGAGGGTCAAACAAAACCCGAATAGAACGGGAAGGACCAGTCATGCGTGACAATGCACCGTTGGACAGGTTCCTGTCTGTCGCTTTTGCTTGGACTAGGACCAAGCGTCGTGAATTTAAGCAAGCCTGGCATGAACCAAAACCAAAAGGACACCAAACGGGATACTCGCCGGAATTACCTTCCAAAGAAGACACTCCCATTTTGGGTGGTCAACATTTGGAAATATCCCTTCCAAGGATAGCACAAGGAGTTCTATGTTTTTGCCTCATTTCCTTCCTGACATCTTTGGGGTCTCAGACATATGTTCTATTTTGGGGTAGACAAATGAAGCCGAATTTGCACAACTTGCTTGGTGTATACCCCAGAGTCCAGTGTTTTTTGGGTGTTCCTTGGGTAACTCCAATAAACCGCGATTAGGCGCTTGTTACCGCATCGAAGTGTGGGGGCATCAGTTTAAGATGGTTTCTTCTAACCCCAAACCACAGAAAAACATGGGGTAAACACTTGTCGCCGTTTCCATTAAACCCCTTTGGTTTGGGGCCACGCGCCTCGCAGGCGATGAGCATCAACGCCTTGCCGGCCAGCGCGGAGGCGCGGCGCCGCATCATCTCGCTGGCGCGGTCCGTGCAGATGGACCCCTTGCCCAAGGCCAAGGCGGGACCTGCGCCGAACGGCGACCGAATCGGCAGCACGAGCAGCGAGCCGCGAGGGGGCGGTTCACTGGGCCCATGGGTAGAGAAAACGGGTGTGAGTGCCCAAAACAGTAGCAATGAGCCATTTGAGTGGTCGACCTGCTGGGTTATGGGGATTTCTGCAAAAGAACCTTTGCAAACATGTTGGTACCAAGAGTCACCAGGTTTCGGGGGCTTACTTGCAAATGCAATTTTTCTCCTGATTTGTGATTTGTAGCTTGACCTGCCCCGAGAAACTCTCGAGTCTCTTCGAAGAATTGGTTCCAAGATTTTGTTAGGGTGGTAGGGCGCCTTTCCAATACTGGTTTCAAAGCCGCAGCAAGGGCTGGGAGGGTTAGGGCCCTTAATCATCCCTAATGGCCCCTGATAGTCATCGGTCATTCCCCTTACTATTCCGAATCAGTGCATGGCTTCATCTTGGAGAGACAGAGAAAGACAACAACTTGGCTCAAAGTCAAATCATTTTGCACAAATGGCCAACCCTGGCCGCCCAATGTGAGTCAAACGCGACCCTATACCGAAGTCTCACGCGTATCGTTGGTGCTGCTACTAGTACAGTATGTTGTTTGTTTGTTTGTTTGTTTGTTTGTTTGTTTGTTTGTTTGCTTGTTTGTTTGTTTGTTTTGTTTGTTTGTTTGTTTGTTTGTTGTGTGTGTGTGTGCGCGTGCGTGTGTCAATGATAGGCATTTGGTGTCCCTGGTTTTAGTGGGGATTCTTCACTTTGGCAGGGGAACACCCCCATATTCATAAAATAATAATAATAATAAGTTTATTCATGATCAACATTTTGTTTGAAGCTTTTTTGTTTGGGCACCTTGGAAGATAAACTGGGTCTGCTCGTTGACTCGGTGCCCTTCCTGAATCCAACAGCTCAAGTTCAAGGATTCGCCCGCACCCTTGCCAGCTGAGCACTTCCAATAGCCACTTTTGGTCACCAGGGGAATTATGATGTAATGGCGAGAGGCAAGCATACCAAGTTGCCTACTATGCCAGCTGGACGCACAGGGCACTTGAAAAAAGGTCAAGTTCTTTTCTGACAGGTGAAGACCATGCCAACTCTCTCCGTGCTGATTCCTCACTACTCGGAGACGATCCGCTACTCCAAAGAGGATCTTTTTACAGACTCGGTGTCCAACGATCTACTGAGGCGCGCATCCATCAGACCCTCCCTTAATAAGGACCCGGAGTACCATGGAGTAGCCCAAGTTGGTTGCACCTTTGGGGCGGGAAAATCCAACACAAAGCCACTAATTTGAGGTTTCCAAGCCATTTCCCTTTGTGGAACCTCCAAAACTGGCGATGTCAATGGAAACCAGTAGACTGATCAACCTTAGGGGAAATCCAGTGACCCCTGTTGATGAATTCACAAGCTGGGGCCAGCTGCACAGCAGTTTGCGGAGCTCCGATGACTCCGTCTGGGGCATGTTCTTCTTGGCTTTTCGCCGCGAGACGGTGCGTGCGTGACGACGAATTTTGTTTGCAAGACATTATTAGACTGGAGTAGGACACATTTTACATTTTACCAGTGACTCCAAGTGAAGCAAGCAATAATATATATATATATTCTATAAGTAGGCCTAACTTGAATCATGTTTACATTTCGCCTTTGGTTGCCGATGGCTTGCCTGCAACTAGCATAGGTTCCTCATCAAGTACTACCGGGATGAGTTTAGGAACCTGATCGAGCGCTTGGAGAACTCAGAAGACTGCCAGGCGCATTGGGTGTGTGTGTGTGTGTGGGTGTGTTTAGGCTCTTTGGGCTCACCCTAGGCTCAACCCATGTCGGGGACACCCCATACAGGCGCACCCACATACTTGTCAGCAACTCGTTTTAGGGGAAAGCCATACTAAGGGCAAAACATAGGGTTAGTACCCTCCCTTCCAGACACGTTGAACCTCACCGTGGGGGGGGAGGGGGTCTGGTTGAGTGGCAACTTGAACCGGAGGGTACTGCTTCAAACTTGTCCTCCCCAGATTCACCTGAGACCCCCAAACACCCGAGCCCGCTGTAGTTCGGAAGCTCCATGATCGTTTTTTTCGGGGTTCCACGTGACTCTGGGAAATCCAAGGGGCTTCCTTCGTGGCTTGTTGTAAGACTCTGGAGTAGATTTAGGATGCATTTTACGTTTCGCCAGTGACTCAAATTGAAGCAAACAATAAAATATATAAACCAAATTCTAATCATGTTTACATTTAGCCTTTGGTTGCCGATGGCTTGCGTGCAACTGGCGTAGCTTCCTCATCTATAACTGGGCCAAACTCTAATCATGGACGAGGTGATTTCGCCATTTGCCAGCCAATTGGGGGTCCTGAGGTCCTGGTTGATCAGCTTTTTTGTGGGGAGCGAGGTGCGTCATCGCCTGGAAGCTTCGCTCTTCGAGTGGGCCTCCCTGCGGATGCAGACCTTGTGGCGCACCGTGGACGGCATCTGCCGCGCCTACGCCCATGCCCTGGAGCCGTGGCGAGGGAGGGTCGCGAGGGAAGACCCGCCCGTTTCTACGTGGCGGTTCTGAGGCATCTGAAGGTAGCCCTTGCCCGGATGGTCCCTCAGCTAGGTGCCCGACCTCTCACCCCTTTTTGGGTTGGGAGGGTTCCCCTATTAAAATAGACTACAGAACAAAAGGATACCCTTGTTCTAACCTTCTCTACTGGAGGACCTAGCGGAGGATGTTCTCACTTCCCGAGTCCCGTTTCGGACTTGAGTCGCTTTTGGGGGTTTGGACCATGGCACTCGGCAAGTTTTTGGTCGGGGCCCATCCGCTCGATCGGAAGTCAGTGTTGGTTTGCCTGAAAACGCCGACCCCGGAAAGGATACCCTCGAGAAACACGGCGCCTTGACTGGGCGTGTCGTTTCGGGTTGGGGCTCTGTTTTCAGGTTTCAAGGTTGCCACCGAAAGGAAGATCGACGACATTTTGCGAGTCCCCTTATTTTGACACACAACTAGTTGGGCGTAAGGGTGGTACCCTTCTACAGTCGACCATGTGGAAAGGCTCCGCATCCCCTTCAAAGTGATGATTTTTTGGGGTGGGCGCGAAATCTCAAACCAAACCAGAAGCTTCTCGAAGATGAAATCGGGAGCTATGTCCCCGGAGCACATCGGTTTCTCCCGGGAAACCCGGGCCTGAGCCCGTGTAGTAGGTTAGAATTGTGGATGGTATTGCCAACAGCACAGTGCATGTCAAGAAGCCCCTTTGATCACTTACCCTTGTTTTTTGGGGGTTATATCAGTGGCTTAGCAACTATGGGGTTGCAGAAGACTTTACATTAAAACCAAATTAAGTCATGACTTTGGGACATGAGTCCCCTTTAGCACTAGGTTTTATATACTCGATTCCCGAGTGATCTTTGTGCTCACAAGGCCCCAAACGGAAATCCCGAGCCCGGCGCCGAGCTTGACCACAGACACACATGTTTTTTTTTTTCTTCTTTCTTTCTTTTCAGGTGGGTTCCCTAAGCCACTAAAAAAGGGGTCAAAAAAACGACGGACCTACATCAAGGATTTGTTGAGCGCGGCTTGGAAAAACCGGACTGAGCCAAGGGTTGCACTTGAATTCTCGATTTCTAGACGAATCGCCATGGTGCGCCAGCTGAGAGCTCACCATAACACGAGCTCCATCTAGGTAGGGGGGTGAACCATTTCGGAATTGTAGGAAGTGAGTCGTTAGGTATGGGTCAAGCAAGGTTGCCGTTTCCCCTCAACGTGGGTGTGTCTCTTTTGGGGGACCCGCCCAAAATGGTTTGTTTCCTGTTGCTTTCTTTTTGCCACCAACCAACAGGTGGTGTTCCTTAAAGAAAAGCACTCCCAAGCAACAGGTGCTTTTCTAACAGGTGGTTTTCCCTTTACAACCAACCAACAGAGGTGGTTTCCCTAAAGAAAAAAACACTCCCAAGCAACTTCTGCAGATCTGATTTGAACGCGGTCGCTCCGAGGAGATGTTGGCTAAGCATCAGGAGCGGCCTCCTCAGGCGAGTTTGAGCCAGGACAGGCGTCGGGGGAATTGAAAGATCCGCGTGACAAATCCGCCTCCGGTGGAGTCCTTTTTAAGTTGAATTTGGGAGGGGGACAATATGTCATCTTCCAATTGGCATGCTTCGCAAAATGGTCATATTCATATTTCACGTCAGGGATATTGATTAAAGAAGTGCCTTTTGCAAGCAGCTGAAACATTTGGAGCCCGTTCGGTCCTCGGCCTCTTACTTCTGGCCCCTTCTGGCAACGGGACTTTAAAGGCAACAGCAGTTTTTTTGGTTTTGAGCCCAAAAGGTCCCTGATTCATCGAGGGTGGTGTTCTTTATTAAATGTTGTTTAACATGACAAGGTGTTCCAGCTCGCAAAGGGGACCCCCCTTGGAGGCCAGCCCCCCTCATCAACTTGGGGGAAGCACATTTTTGGGGAACACTTGACGGGTTCAGTAGTGACTTAGTATTGGTGGGTTTAAGGACAGACTAAGCAAATGCTAAGCAAACAGGAAAGCCCCTGATACGTGTAATCAGGGGGGTTTACTAATCGCGCGCTGACACTACATATTTCTGGTACTTCAATTACATGGTTCATCATGGCCTTCATCAAGTGGATGCCTTTTAAATTTTTGTCATACCCTGTTGTGCCAGGGACCCTTTAGGGAAAGGGAAAGTAAAAGGACAACTCATGTTACCCTCTTTCCATCAATGGAAGTGGACGTTTTGGCAGTTTCAAGAGGATTTTCCAAAATCCTCTTGTCATCTTCCATATAGAACAGGGGCGAAATCTTGGGCCTCGCAGCCCCAGGTTGTTAGAACCTTTGCGGTTCTTACTGAAGGGTTCTGAGAACCGTTCTGGTGGGTGGGCTGGCCCTAATGATTAGCCCATGATTGGTGGAGGGTACTTGACAGAAAAGGCGCCAGCGTCATTCGATTCGCCGAACCTGCGCTGCACCAGGAGATGGTGCGGCAGAGGCTACAGGTGGTAGTGGCCATGCAGCAGTCCCTTGGAATGCAATTATCCGGGAGTGCTCCCAGACACCATGGTAGGCAGGGGGGACCACAAAAAGACAACAACTAGATACAAAGATACTTGGTTGCCTATGCAAGTGAAAACGCTGTAAACTCGGTTGTTTCAATTAGTTGTGACATCTCGCGGCGAATGCCAGGGCCACGGCGTTCTTAGTGACACACCCATGGAGTTTCTGAAATTCAGGACCGACTTGTCCAGGTTTGGTTTCCTTGGAATCCATCCATTTGCTCATGAACATGTTATACTTCCCCCGGAGTCAATCACTACAGGATATATATATATATATAGATATATATTTTTCCCATAACGGGGGAAGGTACAAGGTTGGTTGTTGAGAGCCCCAACGTTCCTTCCTTTCCGTTCCCAGGATTCCTTGCCTTAAGGACCCGGTTCCTTGGACCACCCCCTCGAAGTTCCAAAGTGAAAGCCGCGCCTCCGGTGTTTTTGTTTTTTCCCCCCGCAGGTATGCGAAGTATGCGGACCCCAGCTGCCCAGCCTTCAGCCCTCACGAGCTGGATGCGGTGGAGGCGCGTCTCAGACCCCGCGAAATAGGATGCAGCGTTTTTGTGGTTCACACATGTGGCTCAGAATGGACCCCTGAAAATAGGAGACCCTGGGAAACCAAAAAGGACACCAACCACTTGGAGGGGCCCATTTTTTGGATGGGCTTTCAACAAGGACATCCAATAACTTGAAAAACCCACAAAAAAAGGAAGGAACGCCCACATGCAGAAGGCAAAGAAGCATCTGCTTTGTTTAGTTTGTAATGCTTTTATGTCTGGATTGCAATAGTCTCTAGAATCCCAAGGAAGGCATACTTATAAAACATGCTTTTCCAATTAGACATCAGGATGATGTAAACCGCTATGGTATGAAACACACACATATGAATAGCTAAAACGAAAGTCATAAAATAAGCATTCTTTAGAAGACAGAAATAAAGATGAAAAATAACAAATACCATGTGAAGATTTCTAAAGAAGGTAGACCACAAGGTGCAACATCAAGTGATAGAGGTATGAATGAACATATTGATTATCGATAAGATGCAGAGATGAAAGAAGGAACCGATTTTTTTGTTGAAAAAACTGTTCAATCTTTTATGTTATTACTATCTATCGTCTTTTCTTAATCCTACATTCTTGTTTTTAATCTTGAACATTCCAAAACCAACATTGTAAACAAATAATAATCGTGGCTACCAATAAGTAAATAGGCAATTGATAACGAGAAGATAATAAATGTCATTCCATTCTTATCAGTTCTTTTTAATTGATATTAATTGTAATTCTAATGTTGGATCGCCTCATATCGCATTATAATGCATCAATAAGAACATATTGTGTTCATCTTGAACAATGCAAGAATTTTCACTGGCCGGTTTGACAGGCCACACACACACACACGCAGCAACACTTCCACAGACACAGAGACACACAGAGACGCACAGAGACGCACAGAGACACACAGAGGCTCACAGAGACGCACAGACACACAGACACACAGACACACATACACACACAGACACAGACACACACACACACATGCACACAGACTGAAAGACAGAGACACACACACACAGACACACACACACACACCCACACAACACACACACACACACACACGCAGACACAGAAACAAACACACACACACACACAGACTCACAAAGACACAGACTCACACAGACACCCAGAGACACACACAGAGATACACAGACACGCAGAGACACAGACACGTAGACACTCAGACTCACAGACGAACTTGTTTATTCGCCTCTCAGCCGCTGGATGGGTGCAAATTGGATTTGCTTCACTCCCCCCACGCATCTGGGAGGTTCCTAAACTCGCGTACCCCCCCAATGGAGCTTTGAGTTAAAGAGGAACGCAAGTGAGCTAGTCACACCAACGGTTTGTAGCGGGTCCCCATGTGCAACACATGGCCCCTTGCTATGGCTCTTTTTTTCAGAAAACTTGGCGGTTCCCAGCCTTCAGGTTCCTTGGGTTTTTGGGTTTGTAGGGTTCCATGTTCACCCACTGAAACTTAAGCTTTTAGTAGGGGATCTGAGTACAGCCCATAGAGGCCTTTGCTCGACCGATTCCCAGGCCATGTTCGCCACCTTCGGCGATTGGCTGAGCATCGCCTACATCGAGGAAGTGTGGAAGTGTTGGGAGTTTGTGAAGCCGTTGGCCGATCACCCCCAGGGTTGTGGGTAGGGGTTGTATCACGGAGGTTGCAATTCCCACAACCCTTGCAGCATTTCCCTACGGGTGCTGGGTATGAGTCAAAATAAGGACTTGGACCCAAAACGGATCTGGAGGCGTTCTCTTCGTTTCCCCTTGAAACGGACCTGAAAAAAGGTAGCAAACACACGCACATATACACACACACCCCACTGCTGACCGTGCAACCATTTGACAATGATCCATGTGACATGCGACCTGAAATGCCCTTCGCCATTGGCGTGCTTGTAGCCTCTGGGAATGATTTAACACCAGGTCACAGACGGTTTCAACTCAAGCTGGAAGTGGGACGCCATTGTGACTTTCGGCTTCTTGGCTTTTTTGGTTTCTTGGCTTTTGCCTTTGGGCTTTTGGCGTTTTGGCTTATGGCTTATGGCCTTTGGCTTTTTGGCTTTTTGGCTTATGGCTTCTGGCCTTTGGCTTTTTGGCTTTTTGGCTTTTTGGCTTGTGGCTTTTTGTCTTTTTTGCTTTACTTTTGTCTTCGGCTTTCCGAATCCTCAGCATCACCAGCGACACCCCAGCATCACCGACTTTTGACTTGTTGGATTTTTGGTTGGTGGCTTCTTACCTCCCAGGTTTCTGTAGATGGGGGGGCTACGCTCCCGCCTCAAAAGGCAAGCCTACGACCCTGAACAAACCCCAATGAATCCAGCGCCCACCCTAAACCCACGTTGTGGCCCCAAAACCACCCTAAACCAACCTAAACCACCACTAAAACTAGAACCAACCTTAAAACCAAGCCGCCAACCCTAAAGAAACCCTAAGGAAGCCTTAAGCCAGCAAGACTCCTAAAGAAATCCCTAAACAAACCCACTCTAAACCAGCATTAGACTATCTCTAAACCAACTCGAAACCTACGCTAAACCAACCCTAAACCCCCAAACACCCTAAGCCAATCCTTAAACCCACCCTAATCTCACCCGAAACCAACCCTAAGTCCGCACTAAACAAGCCTTAAAACCCCCCGCCAAGCAAACCCTATACTAACCCTAACCCCCCGCTAAACCGACCCTAAAGCTACCCCAAAACCAATCCCTAACCCCCCCCCTAAACAGGCACCAAACCCAAACTACCCCTGTTCTAAACCCACCCTACACCAACCCTTAACAAACCCAAAGCAAACCTGACACCAACCACCCCCTACCCCCCCAAACAAACCAAACCAACACTAAACCATCCCTAAGCCACGCTGAACCACCCTGAACCACCCTAAGCCCACCTAAACACAACCACAGCTTAAACCAACTCTAAACTCACCCTAAACCAGCCCTAAACCCCTGAACCAAGCCCAAGAAGCCCACCGTAAACCAGCACTAAGCCATCCCAGTACCTGAAGCGCAGCCACCCGCAAACTTGCCCTAAACAAGCCTGAAACCCACCACGAACCAACCCTAGCCAACCTTGAACCCACTCCTAAACCCAGCTTAACAAAGCCAACTCGTGATGCTGAGGATGTTGAAAAGGATGCTACCGAGTTAAAACGATGCCGGGGATGTCGAACCACATCAGAACCAAAGGAGATCGCACCTGCCAGTTCCAGGAGAGAAAATCCAGGAAAAAATCCCAAACAAAACGAGAAAAGTCAAAAAACAAAACCAGACCCTTTGATTTCCCTGATTTGGTCCATTTTTAGTCAGGTTAACCTGTTATTTTCTTGGGTCCCGGGACCAACTGAGAGGAAGGGAGCTGAACAAATCAGGAGCAGTCGATGGGCGACGAGACGCGGTACTTCTCCTGCCTCATCGACGCTTCCTGCGACAAGATCCCTGTGGGCGTCGCCACCGCGCGGCGCCCCAAGTTCCGCATCCAACTGCCAGGCTTCCCCATCCTGGGCCACGGCAAGAGCGACTGGGCGCTGGGTTATGGGTCGAAATAGGGATGGCCCCCCAAAATGATTGGCGTTTTCAGGTTTTGGCTTCCTTTTGGTTCCTGTTGGTTTCCCTCTAAACCAACCCCAAAAACGGGCACCCTCAAGCCAAATACAAGCCCAAGAAGCAAGGAAACCCCTGTTGGAGGAGGACCAAGCTGTTTCTTCCAGATATTGCCCAACCCAGTTCCAACTGGTGCCATTTCCTTTATGGACCGACGCACATCTTTGAACCCGACTGCGAGACGCGCGAGTCTTTCGAGGTGACAATCAGAACTGCGCGGTGATCTTCACCAGGGGCGAAGTGCTGCAGATGATCGACGCCAACCAGGACCCACGACGGCAGCCGGATCGTGGTTGCCGTGGCTTGGGATCTCAGGGGCGAACGCGAGGCTTGAGGATCCAGAGGACAAAGCGGGGGAGAGAGAGAGAGAGCGAGAGAGCATCCAAACAATAAGACGCAAAGACACGAGAAAAGGTGTCTCTGGTAATTCCTTTTCCCCGCGTGAACTCAAATGAGGGACCGGAGACCAATGAGTCTACGTGTGGACACAGCAGGTTGAGTTGGCCTACTACGTGTAAGTCAGAGGTGGGCACCGAAGTGCAACTTTCAACAGAAGACCAGAGAGGGCATGGAGTTCTGAGACACACCAAGCGATGGGTTCATGCCACATTCCACTTTCGCCTACTTCGGAGAGGTGGTGGGTAGTGCCACTGCTTCCAGTAGTTTCCATATATGAAAGTGGTAAGGCTTTGGCTGCCAGTCAATCGAGCCTTTAGATTGCCTCAGCTGGTGAAGTTCCTTGTCTTTTGGGCATGGTTGTAGGGCCCATTCTCTGTCTGCCAAGGCAATCTCCTTAGATGAAATGGATGACCCACTGTGGTGCCACTGCGGTGCCACTGCGGTGCCACCGTGGTGCTGTCGGTTTCATGGAATTCGCTCGATTTGCTGCTCCTGTTTAATTATATATATTTTTGCTGACTTGCAAGCGAGTGATGAGCAATGGCGTACCTCCAGTGGATTGCGGTTGTGGCTCAAACTCAAACAGCCGGGGTTACGCAGGTTTTAGTCTAAGTTTCCATAAGCCAAGGTGCCATTTTGCGGATTCCGCCTTTTGAGCCACAGCGACATGGGGCGCTTCCATCGGAATCCGCTAGAAGCTGGCCTTGCAGGAAGCCTACTTCGAGGCGTCTCTCACTCTGCCGGCGGCTCTGCAAGAGTTCTGCGACCCCGAGCGCACTCCGCATCCTGGTGACCGAATCGGCCCAAAGCGGGTCCGTTTTTCAGGGCATCAGTGTAGGTGTCCTTTTGATCGGTTAGTTTGGTTAGAAATAGACGGGTTCCATTGGTTTAGATTGGTTTTAGTTGATTTTGCGGGGGAACCCAACCATTTTTCCAAAAGGGGCAATGGGCATGAGGGGTTTAAGCCCCCCATTTGGAAGGTCATGGTGCGGATGTATCAGAAGCCGAGTTCGGTTTGTTGCCAGTGGTTTCCATTCATGGTTGCGCAAACCAATCTGCAAGGCCCAGTTTCATCATGATCAGAGATAAAAGGCGGGTCACCCTTCCCCCCTACAAAAACGGAGAGGTTGAGTGGCTGCATTTGTAAGTCATCTTTCGCCAGACAGCATGTTCCATCGGGCTTCGTGAAATACAAATCGGGGGAACCGCTTCCCAGTTTCTCTGATGGTTTCCACTGCCGGCTGTACAACTCCACTAAATGCAATGTAGTGGACCCTCCTTTTGAATCTTCCCTAAAAGTTGCCCCAAACCACCCCAAAGCCCATCTGCGCAGAGACCCATGGCTTTCAGCTGTTGGGGAAGAACACCCTGGTTCCGGTAGTGGTTGGTTGGTGGAAGCCATCGATTAGGAAAGGACGCCCCGGCATCGTGGGGTTCCGGGAGCATATCTTCTCGGCTGTGGGCCTGCTGGGGCGAATCGCCGCGGAGCGATGAGTTTTCTTGTCGTTTCCGCGATCTCGAGTAGGGCCCAGGTCCCACCAGGTGGTTCTGTTTTTTCTCAGATCAATCAGGCAACCCCGAATTGGTGGTTTGGATTGGTGGGGACGTGAACCCTGGTTCTGGCAGAGGCCCAACCTCCACACCTCCAAACTACCCCAAGAAGAAAGGACAATGGAGAAAGAAGATACCCTGTTCAAGGGATGGTCAGCGGCAAGGGTTGCAGACCTTGCCCGTGCTATGGGATTGCGGGGTGGAAACATGGTGCTCCTGACCAGCGGCATGGAAAGCCATTTGGCTGTTGATTTTCAACAGGGCACCCCGAAGACAAGTGGGAACAAGTCTCTTGGGGTTTCTCATCTGTTTTTGGCCATCCTGCGTATTTCCCTTTTGGTACCCGCCCACCAATTGAAATGGAACCTGACTTTGTGTCCCTTTAAACGGAAAAAAAGGTCCCAACCAGGACCCCCCCGTCAGGTTCCGTGTTGATTGGGAGGGTATCTCCCCTTTTTTGGGTATATCTCCAAAAGCACTTTGGAAATTTTCCAAAGAACCACTTCCTTTTTGGTATCTCCCCGTTTTTTGGATTTCCTCATATCTCCACGTGGGACCGTCCCACAGACTTTCCGCGAGAGCCGGGCTTTCGGGCGAGCGCCGGCGAATGAATCGATCGCGCAGGACAGCGAGTTCACCTTCGGCACCATGATCCAACGGCGACCCGGCGCGAGAAAAAGCCTCAGCGAGACGTCGAGGGCCGGTTGAGGTGTGTCTTTTTTTCTCGTTGTTTTCTTCTTTTATTTTGTTTCTTCTTTTTTTCCTTTTTTGTTTTTGTTTTCTCTTTACTGATGATTCAGCTTTTGGTTTGGCTTTAAAGGGAAGCCAAAACAAAGCCGCTGCATTATTTTTTTTTGGGAGGGGATCCAAGCTGACCTATTAAGAATGCAGTTGGCGATGGGCAAAGGCCAACCCTGAGCTTCACAGTTTGGGAAGTCAGGGCAGAAGTTAGCCAGTCGATCGCTGCTTTGACCATCCAGCCATAAGTTTTGGCTATGCGAGGGCTAAAACCCAGGTGACCAGTTTGACGGGAATTCGGATCTATCACTTGCCTCGGTTTTGCTTCCACGAGACTGGCGCAGCCGAAGGTTTTTTGCGAGCGCTTCCGGATTCCGGGCCGCGGGACCCCGGAGTTTCATAAGCTGGTTTTAAGAACAGGTCCCCTGCCCATGGCAGACATGTGCCTCAAGGCTTGCACCCAACTTGAGACAAACGAAACTGTAGATCCCCAAAGGCCAAGTTCAATGGGGTTTCTGTGATATCTAAGTTTGGGTTCATCAGTCTAGGGTTTCCCTTATCATTTTATCTCCAGCAAGACAATCAAACTCAAAACCAGTGGATCCTTTTTTGGACGTTTGGAGGTCCTGGGGCCTCAAACTTCTTCGGGACTGGCGCTTGCATTGGACTCGACCGAAGGGGGAGGCTTTCCTCCGTTTCCCTTTTTGGAGTCTCCCAAAGTGGAGATCGATCGTTTCAATGGACACTACCAGTCAATTGATCAAACTTTCATTTGCCGAAATCCAGATGATCCCAGGCGAGCACGTGACTCAATTGCCATGTAAGTTCGCTTGATCTGTGCAACCCCCCCCACAGATAAATGGATGGTTTCTCTTCCGTCCATCAATTACAAGGGTACCCTCAAGAAGATTAACTTGTGCAAAGTTGTTTGAGCTTGAATGTGCTCGTGTTTTGAGGAGTTGATGCCAATGGTTTGAAGGAACCAACTTGAATGCTGAGCGCATCCGTTTGAATCTGGCACATCCTTTTTCATGGCTGGCGCCTGTGATGTGCCAACCTGTCAAGCCTGCAGGGTCCAAGTACTTGCTGAGGATGGTCAGCCTATTATGACCCTCTTGAGCCTAAGTCAGGGTTTTCAATCTGTTTGTTCCCTACTTGCTTCATATTTGGCGAGTCATTTGGCCCGTTACCAAAGTCTTGTGCGGCTAGGTTCCTTCACTTGAGTAAAGGTCCAAAACGGTTCACCTTTTTCTGGTCTGTCACATACCTGGTCGACCTTGCTTTCTTGCTGTGGCCAAGTCTTTCAGGCTTCCCTACATGTCTTTTGGTGGTTTCATACATCATCTTGTCCCTGGGGTGAGTTTCCCTTGGAGTGATGCTTCTTGCCTTTTCGGGGACGCCCCCAATTGCTGGGATTTCCTGTTGTTGTCCCTTCCAAACTGCAACAAGAAAGTGCCACCTCCAAAAACAGACGAGCCAGCCCACCAACTCCAAAAGAAAGGCAACTCTCCACACACACACACATACACACAAAACAACCGGGGCGATGCGACGGCGGAGTTTTCGGTCAACTTCTTTTGTTTCGTTTCTGAGGACTTTGGACTGGCCTCTGGCGGCCCGGTTCCACTATGGGCACCCGGATCTCATGGACAAGCTGCAGGTGGTCCAGCAGGGCGGAGTCTCCAAGGCGAGTTTCCTCGTTGCGTCGATCGCGGGGTTAGGGGGTTCCTCGAAAAAAGGGGCGCCGGTGGTGGGAGTGGTTGTTCATATCAACCGGGTTTTTTGTTTGGTCCAGCAGTAATTAGGGGGAAGAATGACCATCAACTTCCATTTGCTTAAGAACTTGTTTTACTTCCCCTTGTTGGTTTTTTTCCAGGGGGCGAAGAAGCAAATAGAAGTCAAGATTGACCATGGGGCGGGTTTTCTAAGGCTGCGCGCCATGTCAACTCATGGCAAGTCACCGGTCTGACGGGGCAAGTCAAGCCCGGGAGTGGCCATTGGTTTGGTTCGGATTCCAAGCTGGGGGCGTTTCTTGGAGTCGGGAAGGGGGGGCTCCGCTTTTTTGCGGAAAAGGGACACCTGTACCATTTTTGGGGGTTCAAGAAAAAGACGAGCCAGCCACCTCTGTAGCTCACGCTCATGATGCCCATGTGGGTAGAAAGAGTACCCGACGGGTTTGAGGTGAGGCGCTCAGGGCATTGAGGTTGACATGAGTCGAGTTGTCAGCGCGATTTTGTTTTTTTTCATGGGATGTGTGTTTTCTTGGGCGTTCGCTCGTTCCATGTTCAGCGCTTGCATTCTCTAGGGCGTCCACCATTGATGTGAGTCCATCGATTTGCGTGGGCCCCAATCAGCCGCAGCATACTGCTTGGGATGCTTGAAGTTTTGTCCCCGGCAGATCAGGCGCTTTTGGTTGGCGCAAGGTCCAACAAAACCATGGCATGCCAGCGGGCCTTTTGCCGCCAACTTTGCGTACACGTCTACTTGACAGTTGCGATCTTCGCCCTCCCCCATGTTTTTGTCCAGGCCCTCAAGATGTTTTTCCAAGCCCAAAGTGCGTGCTACCTCCACCTCTTGGCTCGGGTTGTTTTGGTAGACCATAGTGGTGATAAAGGGATATCCGAGTATTTTTCTAGGGCTTGATTCCCCATCCTGTTCCACCATCCTTCTTTGCAAAACAAACGGCTGTTTTCCCTGGGTTCAAGGAGGATTTCTACGTAGAAAGAAGGATCCTAGAATCTTGGCTGTTTTAGAGAATACATTGCGATTCCTGGTTGTTTTTGATTGTTTCAGAATCTACCAGGGCCATCTATTTTTAACCAAAAGGGACACCTATGGTCCCAAAGGGACTTTCGCCCTTTTGCTCCTTCGCAGGGCACAAGGGGCTTGAACCTCTCGGAGGACATCTTCGCAGGGCTGGACCTTTCCCTGAGGGGTGGGTGGACGGTATACCGGGAGTACTTCCATGTGGGCAAGGCGCCAGTTTCGCGAGAGATGAGGGTCCTCTTGGGTTTCAGTCCGCAAAAAAAGGGCTGTGCATGGTGCCCTCCATAAATTTGTCCAATGAAAGGAGTTGGTTCTCTTGGTTGCAAAACATGGTTTCGGAAATCAAAGTTTCGAATCCTTTCAGTGAGAAAGTATTTATGGCCAGTTTTTGGTGCAGATATTTCTTGTGTGGGCACACCGAGTCGAGAAGGAAGGCCCGAGGAAAAACCACCAACAGCAGCACAGTCGTGTGTCTGGAGCTGGGTTTTTAAAACTATATGTGGGTGGTTCATTTTTTGTTATTATTTCTTTTCTTTCTTTCTTTTTTTCTTGTGGAGTTGGTACCCCTTTTTTTGGATTTTTTTGGGAGAAACCAAAAAGACAACCTATTTGTTTTTTTTTCCATTCGCCGTTCGGCGATTCGGCGTGCACTTCCAAGCTCCCAACCAGCATGCGTGTTCCATTTGGGGGAAAGCCTTGCCTTGGTTGAGAGAAAAAAATAGGTGCGCGTTTTAGGATACCCTTGTTTCGGTTTTGGCTTCGGTTTGCAGAGTAGCCTCCCAACAAGCATGGTTTGGATTATTCAAGCCCCTTTATGGCAAGGCGACTTTCCATTTGGAATGGAGGCAGATTGGAGTGTACGCACAGCAGCGCAGGGGTGAAAATGCAATGAAGAAGGAAACAACATGCTTCATCACCTGCGAATGGAAGTGTTGAGCAAACAAGTCGGAATCGTATCATTGCGAGGGCAGAGACATGGGCTTTATGAGCGTGCTGTCTTTCTACGCGAAAGTGTCCATGGGGAACGCTGAGCAGGCACGCGGGAGGGGGGTGTTTCTGGGAGTACTCCCTTGCAGACTAATCGTTAACACTGAATCCAAAAAGGACATCTTTCAAACAGGGACTCCTCGGAAAGCCATGGCATTTTGGGTTCCAATTTTGTTCGCCGGCGTGCATGGAGAGAATGCTTGCCGACGCTGTGGCTTCCACCAAACAAATGAGCGCCAAGACCCCCACTGGCCTTCGCATCTTAGTATTGAGTTGGCAGGAAATCCTTCTGGTTGTCTGGAGAGGCGTAAGAAGCCAAGCGGCTCTGCCACAGCTCATACGCATCCTGCACCAATGAGAGGGAGCTTTCAAGTACAACAAGCTCGTGCTGGAAATCCCTCACTTGGTGAAGGATTGCGATTTGCCAAAATCCATGACTGTTGGACAAGGTGTTTGGGTGCTCACCGGTTTTCCCGCGCGGCCCGCAGCATCACACCCTGAGTTGGGGCGGATTTTGCTTGGCGTGAGCTACTGATTTCCGCCTCAAAGGTGGACATGTTTAGGCTACTTTCGGCCTCAACTACGCCACACGTGCGAATCACAATGCACATTCCAGCACCGGCGCATACCTCAATTACCCAAAGCTGACCTGTTTGACCTTTCGGGTTTCCTTTTGTTGGTTCATTTGTGGTCAAGGTTCCAAACATTGCGCCCCTATATAATATGTATATATGATATGTGTATATTTCTACGCATAGTGTTGATTCATCAATTCATTTGTTTCCAGGACCCTTCGACAGGTGATATACGGGTTTCGAGGTTGCATATGATGGTTCAGGGTAGCTCTCTGGCTTTGCTCAGGTAAAGACTTGGAATCCGCAATTGGGAGGCTCGGGGCAATCCTTTCCTAACCTAGGTCCCCCAGTAGTGCCCTTTTACCTTCTTTTTGGGGGGGAGGGTTCCCCTACTGAAATAGACTACAGAAAAGGGTACCCCTATTCTAACCTCTCTACTACAGGACCTGGTAACAAACCACTGCCCAGGGAACATAAAAGTGGTTGTATTTTTCATTGACCCTGCTGGGGAGTAGTGGTTCGGGGGTAGCGGAAGCCAGCTTGGATCTTGGATGTTCACTGCACTTCTCTCCAAAGCGAGCTTAGAATCGCAAAGAATCCATTCGTGGCCGTCCCGTTTCCGGAAGGGTTCCAGCGCTAGTTCCCTTTGCAATGCCCGCCTCTTGCAAAGGCCTTCCTTCAAAACCTGTGGACTTTTGAGTGAGCTTCACTTCGGTGTGACGGCGAAATGCGCGGAACCTCGTCGAAGTGAAGAGCAAACCCCGGCGCCCGCCGCTTGGCCAGGCCATCACCAGGCAGTGGACGCCCAGCTGCAAGTGACGGGCGGGACGGGTCGGTATGGCCTGGGCTTCCGGGTCCTTTTCGCAGTTGAAACGAGGATGGGAAGATTTGGGGGTATGGGTCAAAATTTAACCAGGAATCGGGCCGCAGGTTTTTGTCCTTGGTTCCATTTACCAGGGCAACCCATTTTGGGTACCCATTTTTGACCCACAGCCATTAGGGGGTTTGGGTGGGATACGTCTCGTCCTGGTTTGCTCCTTGGGTTTTGGGCCCTAGGATCAATTTCCTTTTGGGGTGCTAGGGGACAACTCGGAATGGGTTTTCCTCTATCCCAATAATGGAGTTCCTTTTAAATCGGCTACCCAAAACAAGTACCCTGGTTCTCAGGTGTAAGGCATCGACCCGCCAAGCAGTCGTTGTTTGTGTTTGTTGCTAGGCCCTTTAACATCGACCCGCCCAAAAAGTGTCTTTGCTGCTGTGTTGGTGAGTGTTGTTTTTGTCAAGCAGAAAAGCCTTCTTCGCCCCATGGGACACCAATGTGGGTTCCCTTCAAAATCAACCAGCAAGAATCCTCGCGTCCTTTTGGCCCTTGAAATCAGGCCGCGAAGACGGGGCTCCCCGTGCACCGTGGGATTTGTCTCAACACGAACCCTACACAATTTGGGTACCCTCAAAAACACTAAGTACCACACCTACCTTTTGGCCCATAGGAAAGGAGTTTTCTCAGCTGATCTTTGGTTGGACATATCGTTGACATATCCCATTTGTGTCTAGGGAACCCCCCTCCCCCGTTTTTCAATTTTGGTGGTGGTTTTCAACATTGGGTTTCCCTGAAGCCTAAAGCCCGGCCTTTGAAGGGTTTGCCTCAATACCCACACGCCTGGGCGCCAACAGTCAGGATTCCCTCCAATGTTTGGATTGGTTCAGTGTGGGGTGCTTTCCCTCCGCAATCGGTTCAAATCCCCAATTCAAAGCACCAATTAGGCGGTACCTGATGGTCGTGTCGTCTTTTTTTGTTTTTAAAGGACCCCCCCAAAATGGTGTGGTTTCCCTTTGCTTCCCGACTGACCCCACCAACTAGGGTGGCTTCGGTTTTCCTTTGGGCTTCCCCCAAGCCGCCCCTTAAAAAAAGGGTACCGCTCGCTGGGTTTTCAACTCCACAGCTTCGCGCCACGGCTGCCTGGCCGCCCAACTGGCCGAATCCAGGATGCGTTTGGGCGTGCACTTGGAACTCCAGCAGCTGCTCGGGGTCTTTTATTCCCACATCGGGTTTTACATGAACCAGTGCTACGTGAACCGCGCCACCAAGGCTTGGTGAAGCTTATGTGACGCATTTGCCTCCAATGGCAATTGGTCAGGAGATGCTTTGTCCTTGCCGGGGTTAATTAAGTTTGGGTAAGGCCCTTGGCGCGCCAGGGCCAAGCAAGTTAGAAAAGACTGTGTCGTCTTTTCTTTAGGGTTCGGACCCCACCTCCCACCCAAATGGGGCAACGGTTGTTCTTTGGCTTTCTTTAAACTGGGTGGCTCGCCTTTTTTGGGAGTTGATGGTTTTTAAAGGGCAACCAAAAGGAACACCATTTCGGAGGGTCCCCTAAAAAAGACGAGCCACCAGTTTCTCCGCTCGCCCCACTCAGAAATCGCGCGGTCGGTCGCTTTAGCAAGCGACACGGAAAGGTCCTTGGAGCCTTCTCGAGGTGGTTTGGGAGCGTTCGGAGTATCTTTCTGAGAAGGGGGAGGCTCCAAGTCGGAGTTGAAGACAACAAACTCAAGTTCCTGTGAAGTTGTGTGCAGCCCACCCAACACGAACCTTTCAAAGCAAAGCGAGTAAGAGTAAAGGTGACATTCCGTTGTACATCATTGACCTCCGGCAATCCATCCCTGCCCAGTGCTACACAAAACAGGCATTGAAGCATCTTGAATCTGGATCCAACACAAAACTCTCACATGTGTTGATCTCACTCGACTGACCGCTTGGGTGCCAACAAAAATCAAAACCCGGATTTTGTGTACCAAGCTACTTGCACCAATTCTTCAGCCCTGGAAAAAGGAACGTTGCACAAGCGTTCACAAAGTTCGGCACCCACGGTCGCAGAATGAAGGTGCCCCGTCTGTACAGGCCAGCCCGCACACACCTCAACACGTTGCTTTTTGGGGGAGCGATTTCAACACCCGCGCCACAATTGTCTGAAGGCGCAGTCAAGAGGTGGGAAGAGAATGGGTCCTGTTCTCGGGGGTGTCATTTTTGAGCGAATGACAAACTAAGCATTGGGAAAGCCCAGCATGTCTTGGCTTCTGAAGCCCGGTGAAATACCAGACAGGGGCTCGGTTTGAACACGTCTCAGGATTGGATTCCGTGGGCCGGTAGGCTAGGGATTCTAACGCAACGAGCAACTGAGCCAGCTTCGGTGCCTAGTCATTGGGTTGGCAAAATCAATGTTGCACGACCCCATTTACACGAAGCCCTGAACCCGAAACATCAGGAGGCTTTGTTCAGGTCACTTTGGGACACCTTTTCAATGTTCGGCGACCGCCATCTGTGAAAGCATGTGTTTGTTCTCGGAGAATTATTGCAAACACACTCAGGAAGTCCAAACCCCCATGTCACCCTACAAAAGGAGACCATGATAAAGCAGGGTTTTCCGCCAACCCAGTTTCACCGGGGTTTTGGACAATCCGAAAGTTTACATGAACTCTGGAAGCCAGGCTTCAAGGGGTAGGAAAAAATTAGGCAACCAGCCATATTGGGGGGCCCCTCACAAGGTCCTTAGTGATCACCAAGTGAGAATTGACAAGCCAGGCCTTTTGCTTTACTGCGGCCATCTTTTCCCTGGCCGGGGAGGTGCAGGAGCGATCGAAGACACGGTTCTTCCCCGCAGAAAGCCTGCAGTTCGTCCCATCTGTAAGGATCCTGGGCTTCGGCTTGACAACATATAAACTAGGTCCCAGTAGTGCCTTTCTCTCACCAACTTTTTTTGGGGAGGGTTCCCCTACGAAAATTAAAAATCGGGTACCTTTATTCGAATCTCTCTACCTGGAGGACCTAGGTAAGGATCCTGTGGGCATTGCAGACCTCCTTGCAGACCTGGCGAACAGGGTTGCCGGCCTTTTTGCATCGCCTTGAAATTTCCGGGCTCGGAGCCTGCGAGTCCAAGCGGAGATTCCTCGAGCTTTTTGGGTTCCAGCGTCTGTCTTCTGTGCTTTGGTACAGCCACTTTCCTCGTGCTTTGGATTCTTGTTGTCTTTGGATTTTTCCATGGCCACTGGAGGTCCCATCCTCCGCCCAAAACGTTTCCGGTGCTTTTTGGGAAGCACACATTAAGGACGGATGTTCTCATCCCGCCTCTAGCTGCATTTTGAGTTCGTTGGGGGTCCAAAATCCCCATTTTCACACACAGTTTTTCTTTGCGTTCAAAAACCAAGTCTTTGTCCTTGCAGAGTCACTGGAGCAACCTTGGATTGTGTTGGGAGCACTCGAGTGCACACATAGGTGCGCTGAAACGCTTGCCACTAAATGGCCTGAGTTCGTTTTGTTCCCTGAAGGAAATCACAGTTTTTGTAAGACGCCTTATTTAACCTTGCCCTCGATATAGGGTTTGCTGGGATGTGTTGAACCCGCATGCCTCTTGAAGCCAAACCCTCCTCACCTCCAAATCAGAAGGGCCAAATCAGCAGATAGGGCGAAGCTAATATTTGCCGCCGAGAAGCTTGTTGCTGCCCTCGACTCCACAAGCCGAAGGGACACATGGAAGAGACATGGGTGTTCCACTCGGCAACCCTTTTGAGTTATGTAGCTAGGCGAAACCCGGAATGTTCCTGGATGTACTGATGGCCGAAATCCTGCACCAGCTTGAAACCATGGAAAACCATAGTTTGTTGGTATTTACAGGTTGGTATTTATAGGGGAATTATTCTTCCAGGGTTTCTTAGGTGGTGCAAAATGGATTTTGTCCATCCGCAGGAGCAACGTTGTTTTGAAGGCGATACCAACCGCCTCCAAACCTTCAGCGTGCATGTCACTGGCAGGAGAGTTACAAGGACTTGGCCAATGAGATGATGTTGCTCGGTGAGAGATGAGAAGTGGGTTTTAAATGGACAGGGGGCACCGAGCCGTTTGCCTCGTTGGAACCTCCGAAAGTGGTCATTTTAGTGGAAACCGCCATTCCAACTTGTGATTTGGGGCAATCCAGTGACCCGTTTGACCCCTCTTGGAGAGTTTGCAAATTGGAACGAAACCCGACGGTGAGCTCCCAGGAGATGCCTCCAGGACCTCGGGCTCCATGTTCAGAAAAAAAACAACTGGGGCACCGAGAACAGAGGAATATGCAGGTCTTATCTTGCTGGTGCGATAAGTAGGGAATGACCGTTCCGGGTGTTGGAATTCGCCGAGGGCGTCTCCTTAAAGGAAAACATAGGCCACCTTTCGTTTCCTCGGACAGTCTTTGTTTGTTCTTGGCTAAAACCGGGCAATGTGGTTTCGCATTGCCCTTTCCGATCGAAGATCTCGTTGGCCAAACCATTGCCAGACGGATCGCCTTTTTTAACTTGATCACTTTCCCTTGCCTGTAACAATTGTTTAAGTGTTGCAGGGGGGTCAAAGTTTGGCCCAGCCATAAGGGAAGATCAGTAGTGTTGTGTCCTTGTGGTTTCTGCTCGTGGCCAAATTTCTATCCTTGTGATGATCGGGTACAACAAGCAAGCAGAGCCATCCGCTTGCGTGAGCGCGAGCCTCAATGAAGCAAATGACCCTGTCGTTCCACAAGAAGCTTCAATTTCTTCGAGCAGCTAAACTCGGACTCAATTGGCATAAGCAACAAGACCCTTCGAGTCTGCCTTGAACCCAAGCTGAGTTCCAGCTACTTTGGCTACTTCTACTTGCTCTTCATGGTCGCCTCAATGCTGCCATACGTCTTCGAGGTTATGTTGGAAGAGGGCGGCAGCTTGGCGCAATGCATTCCCTCGGCTGCTCTCCTTTTCTTACTTTCACAAGGAATACAAATTAAGATTTAGTACATTTAAACACACACTTGGGGTTTTGGGTTTTGCAAACCAGACAGACCTCCAGCACCTTTCTTCCCTGCAGTTGTCTCTCTCTCTCTCTCTTTTTCTTTGGAGGTATCGTCCCTCCCACTAACGTCGGCATCTGGCAGGTTTTTTTTTGAACAGGAAATTTATCTTCCAGGTACCCTCCCACAGGTGCCATGTTAGTGGGAGGAAGGGTAAATTAAATACTTATCCAGAAAGGGGTGCTCGCATCCCATGGCCATCTCATGGCCACTGGGAAGGACCCAGAGTGGGGCAATCAACATTTAGCTTCCTTCAACTCATCTCATGCCCAGCTTATCTGCGACATAATTTCACCACTCTGTACGCACAGGCTCACCGACTAGCATACTTTGGCTAGGCCCTGTAGGGGCCCTGGACGTTTACTGGAGGTTTGGGAATGGTACGGAACATTGCGGGAAAAGCGTATTTCATGTGAAAGGCTTATTTCAAGTGACCACGTAGATGGAAATCGATCACGCCGGTATCGCAAGGGGTAGGGGTCGGGAGTTCGCTGGCTGGCTTGGTGATTTAGGAACCCATGCATGTGAAGGCGAAAAGAGTGCCATATGAATACACCGCAAACTCACCGTGTGCGGTCCATGAACTCGTAGGGGTTTCTGTTTGGAGACCCATGAATGTATTGCCTGACTTCCTGCGTTCCTGGGCTAGCTTAAGATCAGCGTACAGTTCGGCGACCATAGATGGCGCATGATTGGCCCATTTCGGTGTGGTCATCTTACGGTAAAGGGAGTTGTGTCATCTACTTTCACCCAGTTCCGATAGGCCAATCCAGAGAGGCAGCGAGGTCAAAGTTGGGTCGGCGGATCGAGGCCTATCTGCCGTTCTGAGCCTCCTCTCCTCTCTGCTGGCGTTGAGCTCCTTGGCTGCGGCGCGGTTCGCGACGAAAAAAGCACAATGTGGGGGAGGGGCCGCGGGCGCCGGGCGCTGCGTTTTGTGCAGGCAGCAAGAGCAACTGCAACGGTGGATGTGTAAAAACAAGCGAGTTATTTGTCAGAAAATAAGCGCAGTGCCCCCTTACTCAAAGTTGAGGGGACTTACAAACAAACACACTCCAACAAAAACAAAATCAATCCGGGGGCAGAACGAGGCCTCCGTTTTCTTCGGTCCTCGATCCTCTTCGGTCTTCTTTCCAGTCCTCTTTTCTCTTGTCCCTCATCCGTCCACTTCCGCCCTTTTCGGCCCTCCTCGGTCCTCTTCCGCCTCTCTGTTTACCATTGGTTTAGAATGGTTTAGCATGGCTTAGTCTTGGTTTAGTATCTCTTAGTACTGCTTTGTCCTGATTTAGAATTGGTTTAGTATTGGTTTATGTTGGTTTAGTCTAGCACTTCTCAGTAGAACTCCGTGTTGTTTCAGTATTGGTTTAGCACTGGTTTAGTGGAATAGTATTTGTTGAGTACTGAGAAGCACTGGTTGGTCCTGGTTTTGATTTGGTTTAGTCTGGCTTTACTTTCTTGTTATGGAGTACCAATGCTTCTCAATTGTCTACCATAGGACCTTCTGTATTATTTCCTTTCAGGGGCTTCCATGTACCACGCCCTTGAACGAACATGTTTGGGTTGCTTAAATACAGAACCAAGATGTCACTTAGAATTTGGTTGTTTGTAACCTACGACAATCTCAGTCAGTTTTGCTGGCTATCATCTCTTCTTTTTTTTGTATTGGTGTTATGATTATTCTATGTTGGTTTAGCATTGATCGAGTATTTTCAGTGCGCGTGGCAGATGTTGCTTCTCCACCCTCGATTTGGAAGCCACATTTGTCAATTGTTTGACGGGAAAAGCCACACACCAGACATTTTCTGTGTTGGCTCACCAGTCGTTTGTCAGGTCGGTGAATGGCTTTGTGTTTTCACAACATAGCACTCATTTGGCATGAGCTCCCTGTTTGATTGCTGTCCGGCACTTGCAGGGTTGGCCTTGATCGGATTTGTGACCGCTGCAACCTCTCGGAGGCCATTGGGCAACCAAAGTTCCTTATGTCGTAAAACCACGGTGGCCAAGGTTGCCCACGTTTTTCTCCATTATTTACCGGTTCATTAAGTTCCAACCAACTAAACATGAAGCATGTTCCCATGTTGGATCATCATATCCGGCAAATTACAACGAGTGCACCGAAGAGTGAAAAACGAGCTTGCGGCCCACGCTACATGGCCCTTTGGGATTCCTTATCTCAGGTCTGTGAATCATGGTTGCCCAGAGTCCTGGGGGCAAAAAGACAACACCTGACCCGCCAAGGGAATACATACACACACACCAGCGACCACCTATGAGACAACTGGTCCATAAGTAATCCTTGGTCCAATCCTCGTATGACGTCCACGGGAGGGCAACATGGGGCCTCCAAAACCGTGAAAAGCTTTCAATTGCCCTCACCCCCCAGGCACGCGCACAGACACACAGACATACACAGGGTGTGGCTGAAATTTCAAGACTTCGGGTTACGCAGGTTTTAGTCTTTGTTTACCAAGGCAGCATTTGGGTGCCATATTTAGAGCCACAAGCCACAACCATATATTAGTATATGTATATGATATATAAGTGTATATGTATAGATCGATGGATACGCATAGACACAGATCTGGGTTTGCCCCTTTCTTCCGGTGTACCCTTTCCACCGGCTGAACCGGACCCCCCGTCCCCCCGTCCCCCCGTCCCCCACCCGTTTTTCGTGGAGTTCCCAAATTTTGGGCGAGGCCCGGTCTTCTCCTCCTTCCAGTCCAAGCTCATGGGCCACTTCTTTGCGTCTTGGGTTGAAATGGGCGGCTCGCTCGTCTCCTTGGTCGGTGGGACCCACCAGGAGGTCGTGGGGTTTCCTCGTGGGTTTCCCTTTAAGAACCGACCAAAAGAGGGCTTCCCTCAAAAAAAGAAAGACGGACCCAAAGATGAAACATCGGCTCGGTCTTTCGGAAACCAAACCGCATGCTCCGTACCAAAAGTCGCGACTGAAAACCGCACGGAGTCACTCCGTCGGCCTGGTGCGGGTTGCGGGAAGGAGGGAGCATCCAATCACTTTCCCCCCCCACAGCTGATGGCTATGGGGGCTCTGCCCTGATAGGCTCTGGGGTGGTTGGGGGCAGCTTTCAGGGAGGGTTCCATTTGTGTGAAGAATTTGTGAAGGCCGATTTCCAGTTGTCACAGCGGACAAGGAATTCTGATGCTGATCATGCCGAAGGGATCCCTCATTCAGTTTGTTTGTTATTGTTGCGTTGTGTGTCGGTTTGGTTTTATATGTTGTGCGGGGTTTGATTGAAACGAACAAACATTATTGCTGACATCTCAGGGGGTGGGAAGCTGATTGCAGGAATGGTCGCTGTAGTGTTGAGCCGCCTGGCCGGCAAGGGGGGAACATCGACATTCAGCCAGGGTATCCCTTTATACAACGCAGCGGAAACTTTGATTCAACCACGTCTTTTTGTTTTCAATCAGAGCAGTCTTCTCTCCCTTTGCGCCAGTGTTGTCTACGTTCCGGGTCGTTGAACACTTGCTTGAAGTGGTCCCCCTCCCAAAAAAAAAAAACACCCCCAAAACACATCGTTTTGTTTCTTCTTTTTTCCTGAAGCTGGGAGCCGATCCACTCAAGTCAGGCGCTTTGATGAGCCATTTATTGCTATGGAAGGGGCCATGAAGTGTCTCTGGCTCGTGTCCTGTTGTGAATTCTGTTGTCTTGCGTCAGGACAGCTCTTTTTCCAGGCTCAGAGAAAGGATGCTTGAAAAGGACCCAAAACACGGAAGCTAAGGGCCCAAGCAAATATGTACCGAAAGGGATTGGCGTGCGGACGGTTCGTGTGGCTTGAAATAGTATTCAGCGTTTGTGTCCCCTATGGATTGTTTTGTTTGGTTCCCTTCACAACCCCTTGGGGGAGGGGGGTAAATAGAAAAGAGCACATAAGAGCACAACCCCAAATTAGACCAAACACATGCCCTCCCCCCAAAAAAAGATAAATAAACAAATCATAAAACAAAAACAACAAAAAGCCCTAAAATAATTCCAACCACAACAAACACAGCAAAAACAGAAGCAGCAACAATGGATCGGCTCCTCCTCTCCAGGCCCGCCTTACTCAGGAGACCACGTTGAGCTACGGGGGCGCGCAGTACATCCCCACAGGGCGAGGCCTGGCCACGCGCCGCGAGAGCTTCGTGAAGAACTTCCGGACCTTCGCGGCTTCGCACATGCACGACGCCGTGGAGGCGGGAGCTGCGCCGTGCGCTTCGGAGCTTTCGAGCTGTGCGGCGCTTCGGAGCGGGAGAAATCCCGGGAGTTCGAACGGCCAAAATGGCAAGGAACTGTGGGGAAGGGGTGGAAGGCAGGGTGGAAGGGGAAGGAACCGGTGCTGGGTGAATGGTTCCTTTTTGTTAAACATAAAAATAAAATAAAATAAATAGTTTACCTAAAGGGAAGCCAAAAGGGTATAGGTGATGTTTGGGGAGTTTGCTGTGAACCCCCCTTTGGCACGGGACTTGGGCTCCTTCGCCGAGAACAGATTCACCAACATACCTCCGGAGATGGCCCACTGGCCCAATGGCATGGCATGGAAGCTTGTGGTTCAGGCTGCCAGTGTCAAGTTTCTGTGAGACCAAGGGACTATCCCGGAAAGTAATGCTATTGGAATGACCCATGTTATCACAGAAAGGGTCATGTTTCTTACCATGGGTGCAGGCGGCCGAATGGTGGCCGATGACCTTATTGGGTGGAAATGCGGTGGGGTCCCGGTGGCCGATGACGGGGTCCCGATTTGTTGTTAGCCCTGGTTTTGGGTAATCAAACGGTCATGTTGGTGTCCAGTTTAGGTTCGCATCTTCGGTTTGCACTTTTGTTTGGTTTAGGCTTCTATGTTTGGTGCACCTGTTGGGGCGATTCAAGCATCACCTGTGCCGAGTTCGATGAAGTGTCCTTTTGATCCAAGGACCTTTGAGGTTTACCTGTTTGCTTTGCCGGGCAAGCTTGAAGGAGCTTCCCTTTCGGGGAAATCCACCCATGCCCATCGATGTTCGTCGGCTTAGCGCCCCAGGGCTTGAAAGAGAAATCCCACTACATGTGGCACCATATGGCTGTGGGCCAAAGCCCTGGTACCCCCCTACCCCCGAGATTCCCTTTCAAAATGAACCAAACAAAACGGGGAGTTACCCAAAAACGGGTGTCTGGGTTTTGACCCACACCCATATGGTCCTTTGTGGGTTTGAATATCACCTTTTGGAAAGGACGCAGTTGATTGAACATGTGTCCGATCTGGAAAGTCCGGTTTCACACTGCCTGGAACACACTCAAAAGCGTTTTTTGTTTACCCCTTCGTTTCCCAAGAGAGCGGGTGGCCATGATTATTGCAAACTGCTCGGACTGTGAAGGTTGGTTGAAGGGTTTGCCCTGCAGCTGTGCGGAGGCAATTGAAATTTTATGCGGCCCAACATATTCGCAAGGCCACAGCAAACATCACCGGTTTTGCCAGTCCTCTGATTGCAGTGCGCAGATTGCAACCACTCCCATAACATGGACCCTCCAAAAGGGGCCCTAATCTCAAGAGGAGATTCGTTTGCCCCAAGTATATCACATGGGAGTGCCTTTTTTGGGGTACCCCTTTTTGGATGATTTTGAAAGGAACCAACAGGAAACCATTGCCCCTATTTTGGAGACAAGCCCATATATTGGGAACGTCTTGTGATCAAGCCAAAAGCGCGGCGAGTGCATGGGGTGTGGTGTGGCCTGTTGGGTGATAGGCTCTGGTTACTCAGAGCTAGCATTAGCGCACCAATGTCGATATGGGAGGCAACAACGCAGACCTTATAGCTGTGTCAACATGTCAGCAGGGTCTTTAAAGGGGGCCTTATCTTTGTGAAGCCAGGCAAACATGCATGTGGCGTGTTGTGTGTAAATGGCAGAGGTATCGCTTACTGGTCGCACATTGGCAGCGCAGGATGCTTACGTATGCTTGAAACGAGAATTATGACGACCTCACACGACCTCACCCCAATTGTGGTTTATGTGGGGAATAGCCCCCCAACTTCCTTATTTCAGGTTGGTGAAATATTATAATTCACCCAGAATAATGATATTTCACTTTCAGGGTGCAGAGGCCAGACGCATGTCGGCATGTCTCAAAGTCCGGCTTGCCTACAAGCGGCAGGGGCATTCGTTTGGCTGCAATTTCCAACACACCTGTCCTGTTTGAAAGAAAACACATGCAGAGCGAGCCTTGTCAGGAAAGCTATGCCAGCATCGAGTTCCCCTTGCTTAGAACATTTGGCGGGCTGGGCCAGCGTTAGGGATATGGTTGCAATCGTAGGGGTGGGGGTGGGGGTACGATTTGGATTGATCCGATTTTTCTACTAAAGTCCCCGCGTAAATCAATGGATTCTGACCTTTGCCCTTTCGCCTTACATCATCACCGCATTCCCATCCTCTCGTATGACATGTTGACGGTGAATGAATCTTTTGTAATCAGGGTTGTATATGTCGTTGTTGGGCTAGCTTTCGTTCACCCGCTGAAGTCAGGTGGTGCTCTTCTTGGCCTTCAGCTGGTCTGTGAACTATGGCGCCATGGCAACATGGGGTAGAGATCAAAGGGGAAAAGACTAGGTGGCGCTGGCGAATGATGGGCTTGTCCTTGTGTTGCAATCCTCATATATAGCCACATTTCTTGGAGTATGAAAGGATTTGGTTGCTCCTTTTCGGCAACCTTCTGATGGAAAAGGGATGGAACATCGGAGTTGATTCTCCTTCAATCTTGTAAACCTTGGCTTCTGATGCCAATGCCAATTCCCCACGTCCTTGCGAAAAGAAACAGGGTACCTGACCGGGAGGTCTCGTTGAAATGCCCGAAGCTACTCCTTTATTGGGGAGGTTCAGGGATCCGCTTTCGCGGGGTGCCGCTTGGAGAGTCGCCTTGGGGCAGATGGATGCAAGATGGATGCAAGGTTGAGCCGCCCTTTTGGTTTTCACGTGTAAGAGGAAATCCATCCATTTGGAGCGCCCCCTGATGTGGAGACACCCCAATTCAGAGGCCACATTTGGATGTATTATATATATATATATATATATATAAAGCCATGGCCGTGTTGCACCCCAAAGTGGCTGTTTTCTCGCCGAGCGATATTCACTGATTCATCCTGGTTTTTCTACCGGCTCAAGACAGGACATATGGGTATGGGTCAAAATCAAATGATCAGGGGACCTCAGGTTTTTGTTCATGTTTCTATTTACCAGGGTGCCCTTTTTTGACAACCACAGTCATATACTCGGTGACCCTTTGGGCCGACCTTTTCATTCAGCTTCGTTTTGATCCGGTTCGCGCTTCGGGTCCTAGTGCGGACCTCGATGGATTTGGCTTGTTGTTTCTTTTGGTCGCGATCGTTGACGCATGGAGTGAGGTGCGGGCTTCTACTTCTGCACGCTCTTTGCAGCGGGCTCGTGGCTCTGCGCGCCCTTCTTGTTCAATCCGAGGCTGGGACCTCGGACGCAGGGGATTTGTTCAAGCGGCGGAAAGAGAAAGACAGGAAACTCGTTGGACATTTTTGTTTGGGGGGATCTATTTTTTGGGGAAGACCAATTCAAGGTTAGCAAAGAAAAGGGTTGCACACTTTTGGAGCAATCCACGTAAGCAGATTCATCAACCAGGAAGTCTCTTGATTTTGCCGTCTATTCCTCCCAAGCGCGCGTCGTCGAAAAGAGCACAGCCATTGGAACCAGGGGCATACATTTTGCCACTCCAGTTTCCGCGAATCGGGGGTAACTCGGCACGCCCGGAAGAATTCGCGCATTTTCGGAGGTCCCCAGGGTTCTAAGGAGCGTTCTGTGGCGCCTTGTTTTTGTGATCGCCTGGTGAAAGTGGTGATCCCCCCTGCAAACGGATGGTTCCTGTTACCTTCCAGTGGCTTCACAAGGGTTGGGTTTGTCTAGGATTCAGAGCCCAAAGTCCAAAGTTTCTCCCTTTGGCTAAAGTTTGAACCAAGTCACTGCGGATCAAAGGCTTCTGTGAGTTAGACCCTCCCATTTCTTTTAATATTGGGTGGCTCGTCTTTCTTCTGAAGTTACTTTTTCGTGTGGTTTCAAAGGAACAACACAAGGAACACTGCCATTAATTTGAGTGGGACCCCTAAAAAACCACACACGCATGCCCCCAGGCAGTTCGAGTCCACGACCATAGCGCTGCGAGACTGCGCGGAGTGGATGGCTTGGATGACTTGGCACGGGGATAAGGAGGAGGCCACACGCCCGGGCGATCGCGTCCGTGTTCGCATTGTGAGGATGTCGATCTCATAGAACTAAAGGACAACTGCGTGCTGGCATGCGTACGCGGGTGGGTGTTTGTGAGATTGTGTGTTATATATATATATATATACATACACACATGTTTTGAGGGTACGCGTTCTAAGGTTCAACAGGAATACTTTATGTATTTATTTTTGTGTGTGGGGGGGGGCTGCATTTTGGCAGATACCCTCTAGTGTTGGGCGGTTCAAGCCCTTGTTGAAGCCATGATTTACACCGCACTGACTAAACTGACAAGGGGTTGGTTGGTTTAAACAAACGTTGCTTGCGCAACCTGAAAGCCTGCAAAACCCAGGTGCGGGGCAAGGAACGGCAATCCATGGGGCGGCTCCCCCGCTCCGCCTGGGAAGCGCGAACTCTAGCAGATAGATTTTGGCATGCGCATCTTTAATCAGAATCCCAAGTCGCACTTCTAATAACCAATCAGATTCGATTGTGAATTGACTGGACAGTGTAACCCCATGCGAAGCACGGGCACTCCAGTATGAACCAACCAGATGCCTAAGGCCCGGTGGAAAAAGACCTCAATCCAATCAAATCTGGGAGGTATCTCCCAGTACTTCAGGAATTGGCCATTCCGAATCCAGGAACGGTACTCTTGTCACCGTCAATTAGGGGTCGACCGGATTTACTTTTAGGTCCTCGTCCAAATTTGCTCCCCCTTTCTCGGAAAGTCACGCATTCAAATAAAACTGTTCAAGGCTGTTTTTTCGCTTTTGCCGTTCGACAGCAAAAGGCTCAATTTAAATTTCGAATTACAATTAAACACATAAATAGCAGTTACTAAAAAGGTAAATATGGGTATGGGTCAAATTGAAACCACCGGGGGACTGCAGATTTTAGTCTACGTTTCCACTTGCCAGGGGGGGTTCCATTTTGGGTACCTATTTTTGACCCACAGCCACATGAACTTGTAGTTTTAAAACACTGTGCTGGACCCATGTGTCGCGCTTCAAGGTTCAGACTGTCTCCTGAAGTGGTGGCAGGGTTTCCTCCATTTCCCGTTCTTGTCTCCCATGTTTGGAACCTTCAAAAGAATGAGCACCAACTAGTAAATTGCGACTTTGATGGGGAAATCCAGTGACCCCTGTATTTTGACCGCAAGCATGAAATTGGCGGATCTCCATGGTCTGCAGTTGGATTTTCCCTTTTGTACCTGGACTAGACACATAATTGCAGGTGTTCCAAAGCGGGCATGTCTTAAATTCGCGAACATGCAGACGTCAAAATTGTGTGCGCTTAAGCAAACATGGACTTGTCTTAAGCAAAAGGGACCCCAAAATGAAACCACTCCAAAAAGATGCCCTCAAGAAAAGACACACATCTTATTCTCAAAGTTGGTTTCCCTTATAGGGCCTGCCCCAAAGCGGTACCACAACTGCACAATCCTAAGTAGGGCACCCCTAGCGAAAAATATCCGCGTCTTTTGCAGGGTTCCAGTGTTCGACTACGAGGTAGACTCTTCACCCAGCTGACTTGCAAGGAAAAGGGCCCGGGTTTTCAGGTTCAGCTTGCACAAAATGGAGCCCTAAAGGATCCCTTTAGGCTTGGGCTCCTTTCGAAGGGTACCATTTGCCAGGCCTCCTGGTTCGCGTGGCAGGTCAGCTTGCAGGAAGCCCCGCCCTCAAGTCGCTACAAAGAGAAGCGCGGAGAAAGCCGCGAGAGTGGGTGAAACGAGTTCAGCCAGGGGTGTTTATTGTTAAAAGGGGACTCATTTAAAAAGGGGGGGTCCCTTTGGTTTCCTTTACAACCAAGAACTGGTGCCCTCAAGAAAAGATACACCCATGCAGATCCGAATTCAGTTTGCTGAATGAGTGCAGATCCAAGTTGTTTGGCATTTCTTGGGACACGGAGATAGATATGAGGTGTCAGCATTTCCTGAATTTGTGTATGGAAAACACCAGCGGATTTAGTAACATGTCCATGTCCGCTGGAAACAAATAGGTTTCACGCTAGCCCACGTCTCCGGGTCTTTCAGAGTCACCCTCTTCAGGGAACTTCTCACCCTAAGTCGAAGAGTCCTTGAAGGAGTGTAAGCCAACTTGAGTCATTTCATGAAGTTCCCCTAGGAATTTAGGAGCCCCCATTTTGTTCGCACCCCCGGTCTTCGTTGGCGGGTTTGCTTTCCTGGTGCCGCTGAAGCCAGTGAATCACATAGCTTCAGAGCAAGTAGCTCCAGAAGATACGGGCGTCATACGTTGTGGGCAGATTCTCGTGACCTTGCCACGGTCTCTCGGACTGGGCTTATGCATTGGCCTAGATTTTTGAACCAAAGGAACACCGGTGTGCATTTGGGTACGTGCCTTGCCCCTGAGCCCCCGATTTGGGCCGGTATGTCCGGTTTGGGATCTGAGATTGGGTGGCGGACACAGCCTGCTTGTGCCCTGTGTATATGCGGGGGATCTAGAGTGTATGATGGTGCATGTAGGCTGTACGTCCAGGAAATCGATGTAAAACCCAGCGTCCCAGTTACCACTAAACTAGGCCGTTTCCGTGTTTTTACCGGGTGGTTGTACAAGGAATTCTGGGGAAGGCACCAGGCGTCCACCGGTCCAAAGAACCACTTGTTGATGGTGCAGTTTCTGTTTTGAAAAGATCGGGTTTCCCATATCTGCATTTTTTGGGGAGTATAAAGGAGCTCACCATGACGATGGTCCTTTACCTGGTGATCCAATTCGTAATCCAGCTTTTGGAATCATAGTAGCATGGGTAGATGGTATGTGACATGTCTTTCTTAGGACTTCAAAGACGACTGGACTTTTTAGGGCAACGTATTTTGCAGATCCCGGGTGTCCCATAGATGTTTGTTGTATTTTGCTGATTCCATGCGTGTGTGTGTGTGTTTTCTCATTTGTTCCCCGTTGTTGTTTGTTCCAGGTGTTTGTTTGCTGGACTTTTCTGTTTTTTTTTGGGTTTTCTTTGAGGCGAGGCGCAACAAGTCGGTGCTCCAATTCATCTTCTTCAACTGCCGCTGCATGGCGGCTCTGCTGACCCTCGCCCTGGTGGCCTCGGCTTCTTGGAAGGAACAAAAGCGCCGACTCCGAGCGCCCGAAAGGTTCCAGGGACTTGGGAAGTCACGGCCGGCAACCAACGCGAATCCACCCGGAATGACCAGAAGTTGTTTTTTGTGGTAGCCACTTTTGGTTTAAAGGTCCCAAAAGGTGATCACCCTTTTATTTCCAGGTCCCTAAGGGGCAAGTGAGTGTTTGAAGGGACTTCTTAGTTTTTGTTGCCCCGCACTATTTAGGCTGCAGTACATTTGTTGGCTTGTCTTCTTATTTCAACGCATGCAGCTTTCACTCTCTTTTTTTTTTGGGGGGGGGGGCCTGGAAAGCCACATTCGTCTGGATTTTGGGGACACGGACGTGGGCCTCTGTTTGATGGACCCGATGCAAACGTTTTGGTTTCGGTTGAGAGAACCACGCCTCTTGGGGCCCGGTTCGGCAAGGCTCCGTGTTTTTTTTGGAAAATGGCCCAACACCGGGGTTGGGGTAAGTTTCCAGAATAATAGGCGAATGAAAGATCAACCTCTACATGGAGCCATCCATGGTGTGGGCCATGGCTGCCCCTTCCTTGAAATACTCCCTGCAAATTCACGTGGAACCCAACACAGGGCTCCAATTCCCAAGTCGGGGGTTCCCCAACGCCTGGCGTACCTAGGTGCATCCCTGGAAGAACCTCGCCTTCTGGCAGGCCTGCCCCTCGGCGCAGCGGCGATTCGGCAAGCTGCCGCGAAGACGAGCCGGGGACACGAGCGAACGGGTCCATGGCTCCACAAGCCTGGGGATTGTTCGTTTTTGTGGAATCACGGGAATTTTGCAGATGTATGCCCCTTCGGAGGTTTAAAGATTACCATTTGGTGCACCTTCGGGGTTTCTCTTTGGCTGGGGCTGTGTGTGTGTGTTTTATCGGGAGCACGAGAGGATTTTTTAGCTCAAAGGGCACCTCAAAATGGTGACAGCGCGCTCAATACGCGACTTGCTGCGCTTGGCGAGGCAAAGCTCGCTCCTCTAGCTTAGTAAAACCAGCCCGCACCTGAGATTGATTTGTGGCCGTATCCTCGAATTGGTGCAGATTCCAAGCACAGTAGGCAATAGTTTTACTCTCCTAGCAGCAACACGGAAACTGTCAAACGCCCCCGTGAGTAGAGGAGTCTATTTTTGGTGATGCCTTTTCTCTTGGTTCCCATTTGGCAATGTGGGTGTCTTTTTTTCAGGGGGATCCCAAAATGAGTGGTTTTCCTTTTGGTTTCCCTTTGTCACCGAGCGAAAGGGGATCCTCTCAACAAAAACGTGGTGGTTCTTAGGTTTTTGTACTATTTTCAGATGGCTTAGTGGAAGATTCCACATGTACTCCACAAGTTGGCCACTTTTAGCAGGGGATCAGAAATCGGACAGCCCAGAAAAGACAGATACATGTTTGTATTCCCAGTTTGCATCCGAGGCTTGCTTTACCTGCCGCCACTGGGGCACTGGCTTCTCGGCAAAGGGGCCAAGGGAGGGATTCGTTTTTTTTGGGGTTGGCCCGCTCGTTTTTCTTTCCTTTATTTTTCTTTTCTTGTTGTTTCTTTTTCTTCTTTCTTTTTCCGGGTTGAAAGGGAAGCCAACAGAAAAACAAAAACAGAAAACGTTGCGCCATTTTGGAGGGGCCACATCCGAAAAGACAACCATCCATTTTTGAGCTTAACAGTTCCATCAACTCTTTGATGTGTATCCCGAGTCGGCAGCTCGCATACTTCAAGGGGACTACCAGGTGCTTCGCAGTTTTGAACGCGAAGCTTGAACCACATCGTTGGACAAGGAGTTGCTTTTCAGGTGCGGAGTCCCTTGTGTATTCAAGCCAAGGAATTTGCAAATCAAACAGCAAACAAATGATTTGGAACCCTTCGCACGTTCATTTGGAAAAAGATGCCTGGAAATGTGCAGACGACAACCCTAGATTCAGCTGCCATTCTGTTCGCCGGTCGAAGCATGACGGTTCCTCGGTATGGCTTCGTGATGGCTTCGCGCCATTTCCACGGCTTGCCTCGCTACGGATCGACCTGAAAGGACCTTTTTTTTCCCATGGTCAAGGCTGGTGAAGCAGGTTTGTTGGGGCTGCCCTTCAGCCCAGATTGTCCATTGGCTCACCAAGGCTTGGGCGTTCAACCCAGTGTTGAAGCATGTTCGATCGGCGAATTGAAGCAACCTCCTCTTAGTTTCGGTCGAAGGATCAAATTTTGTCTGTTTTCGTGCACACAGAATGTACATGGTTTAAGGCCGTTTCTTGAGCTTATCAAAGTCAGAAACTGGGTGAATTCGGGAATTTTCTCTAATCATTTTCAGCAGTTGGGACGGACATGGCATGGGGAGGCTTTATTTTGTTTTTTCAACACAGGGCGACTCACTAATTGTCCCATGTCGTGTGCGGAGGAGAACTATTTCTTTTGTGGTTCATATCTCGAAATAGGTTCCGTACCCTGCCGGCGACCTCTGCCTTGTTGCAGCTTGCCCCATCACATTTGAGGGCGTTTCAAAGTGGGTTGGCTTTGACCGGAGTGATGGTTGGCTGGAAACATGGGGGGCCCTGTGTGAAGTGTGCAGAGGAAGAAAAGGGCCAGCCGCATCCAGTCCCGTTTTGCCTAGCCAGGAAGTTGCATGATGTCATGTTTTGTTGTTTTCCCTTGTTGGTTTAAACAGGGAATCTGTGACTACTGGAACATGTTCATTTTGTCCAGGAGTCTTATGGAAATGGAAGTAATGGCAAGGACGTTACATAATTTTTGGGTGCCCAACATGGTTGCACCAGACAACCCAAAGCTTGCCCCCACGAAAAGCCCAGGGAGTGTCTCGACAGCGCCGGAACCTGCCCACTAACAAAACAAAGGTATGAATAGGTGGAAGCCCGTTCGAGAGTCGCAAGCCCTAGACTAACAAGCAATAGACCTCAAACCGCAGACCCCACACCCAAATAGACTCAACAACACAAAAAAGCAACCACCTCTCCTCACAAAAAAGAAAGGCAACAACAAAAACGGACAGAACAAGAGCAAACAGCAAGCGGTGTTTCTCAGGGTGATCTGCCTGTGCCTTTCCGCCGCATTCTGCGGCGACTCCGCGTCCAAAGTGCCCTACGTGCTGATGGCGCCTTTGGCGGTGCTGGTGAGCATCCTCGAGCTGGCGCCTTGGGCCCTTGGGTCTGGGCTTGGTTTTGGGAAGCGGCCTCTCGCTCGGAAATACCCGCTCACAAAGCCGTTCCTGTGCAACTATCATCTCCTGTGCAACGGGTAACGCGTGACTAGAAAGAGAAGAGGAAGACCATTCCAGAGCGACTTAAAGGGATGGGCTCTAGTCAGGTTGGGTCTTCCTTACCCTCCATCCGCTTCCTGCCTTAATCTAGTATTGAAGGATTGGCGAGCCAGCATCTCTACTACATCTCTTGTTCAAGCTCCAGCTCTATGTCTATAGCAAATTAATGGGAACCGCCTTTAGACAGCTGCCTTGAAGGGTAATTGCTGGTTCAATGAACCCAGGAACACCCCGAGGAACGGTTTGCGTTTTTATTGACTCCCGTGCAAATGATGTCGACGAAAACACCTGCCATTCGTGTTGACCCCATCTTAATCAACCCCTGCTTATTGATCTGGGGGTGTCCCTGGGGTTTAGTGGTGAATCGTCACTGTTGGAGGGGAACACATATTTGTGAACTGGGGTTGGTTAAAATGGGGTCATTACAACTCAAGCTGTACTTCCGCAGGCGAGGGACACTTTTGAAAGATCCCTATCCCCAGGGCGTGCGAATGGGGAGATGGGTGTTGGGGAGGGCAGGCAAGGAGAAGGGGAGTGCCTTACGTCTGAAAAAGCCAACCCTCCCCCACCAAAGCAGAGACACTAACCAACAACCAAAGGAACCGCCAAACAGATACATATTTGTCCTTGTTTTCGGGGTTGGGGGGAGAACAGATTTAATTATCCCCAGGCTTGCAGGCAACCGGCTTCCCTACTTCCTGTTGGTATCCAAGAAATTGAGCAGCAGGGCCGATGCGGCTTTGGGAGACCCCAATCTCTAGAGTTGAGCGGCGTCTCGAAGCCTGTTCAGTTTGTTGCAGGTGCAGTTTTGACACCCGATCTTAGCTGGTCTGCTGTTGGTTCTGGGGGGCAGTCCAAACCTCCCCAAACTGAGGGACAACTTTTCACGGTGGGAAATTGTGCTTTAGGTTGCCACTTTCTTAGTCCAAGGGAGTCCCTGACTGATAAAGAGGTCGGATTACTCACTGATGTCTTGTTTTGTTCTCAACCATGAATCATTCAGGGGTAACCCTGAATTGGTGGTTTGGATTTGGATTTGAACCGCTGGTTCTGGAGGGGAAATGGCAGGCCAATCTTTAGGCCTCGCAAAACCACCAGTTCGGGTAGCTGAAACTCATTTGGCGGTGGGTCCAAAATAGGGTCACCCCAAAATTGCCCCCTTGTATCTGGAAACAATGACTAAAACCTGTGGTCCAATTCCTGGTGGTTTAATTTTTACCCATACACATTTTGTGTGGGTTAGACGGAGGCCGCAGCAGAGCAGCTGATGACTCCCAGCGTTCTCTTCCACAAGTACATTTGCATCCGCTGGATGCTGGAGGCGGCGGACGGCATTGCCGCCATCAAGCCCGGCAAGGCGATTGGGGGATTTTGGACTCCGAGACGCCCAATGTCTGCTGGAGTAGACTTAGGATACATCTTACATCTTACCAGTGACTCCAAGTGAAGCAAGCAAAAAAATATACATTCTATAAGTAGGCCTAACTCTAATCATGTCTGCTCCTCTTTGTTTGTAGTTGATATAGTGGTCGTTTCCACTAAACCGCTAAAAGTTAGACTTTTAGCAGGGGATCTGGGCACAGGGGTCACTGGATGTGCCCTTCAAAAGTTGCATTTTTAAGCGGTTTCTATTGACACGATCGCCGCTTTGGAGGTTCCAAATGGGAATATGGAGGATACCTTGTTGAATGAAGGGTTTCGCAAGAAAATGTCCACTTCTGAGCTTCCACCGGCCGAGGGGTAGCGGTAGAACAGGCAAGGAGAAGCACGATTATGTCAGAATCACCAAGCAAACCTGAACACACATACACACACACACACACACCCACACAACTTTTGGGGTTGGTGGAATATCACATGTCCCAGCATAGGTGTCCTTTTTAGGTGAGCCTGGTGAAGAACAACTGGCACCGGTTTGGATGGGTTTTGTTCCATTTACCAGGGCCATCTATTTTTCCAAACGGCCACCTATGTTTCCCAGCTGACTCGGAGAAGGCCCTCAGGATTTTGTCCGGGGATTTTGGATGTACTGGGGGGTCTCTTATATGACACTAAACAGGCTGGGAAGACAACGCGGCCTACACGCCCTCTTGGAAGGGTCCCTTCGTTTCCTCCCGGCGCTGTTTTGCAAATGCCCGTTTCCTTGCTGGTGCTCAGTATGTAGGGAATGACCCAGGGTTTTGGGAATGAACAGGGATTCCTTAAAGGACACCATGGGATGGCTTATAGGGGTCATTCCCTCATTCCCTGCTGAGAACCAGCAAGTTTCGTCACTGCAAAATTGCCTTTCTGTTGGCTCCCCCCAAGCATCCCCTTTTCAAGATTTGCCCTTGAAACAAACGCCGGGCAATCCAGTTGGCAAAGCCGATCTGCATTTTGGCCGGTTTCAACCTTACTGTTTGGCCATGTGTAAGTGTATTTCAGGGGTCTTAGGGACATCCCCCTGGCCCAGTCAAACAGGGCAGTCCATGAGGGAAGAGATCCATTTGGTTGTCACATTGTTTCCCACCAGAACACCGGGGGATTTCTCTGGAGAAAAAACAAAAAGCGAAGAATTGGCACAGCCCCTCTGGGCATGAATTTTTGACTGACATTCATACTCATTTATGCATCGCTCGAAACAAAACAAACAAAAAGCAACAACACTCAACACACAATCAACCAAAATAACATAAGGCAATGCGTACACACAAAAAACTGGCCTGCATGCATACATACGCATGTTACATTACACTAAGTTATGTTACATTGCGTTATATTGCATGTGTGCATGCATACATACATACATACATACATACATACATACATACATACATACATACATACGTACCTACATATATATATATATATATATATATACACACATACACACATACATACACACATAGATACGTACACAAGCACACATACATACACACACACACGCCATACACCGACCCACACCTACACCTACACATGTACATATACATATACATATACGTGCCACATACATACACATACACATACGTATACACAGGCATATACATCTACATCTACGTGTACACATGCACATACACATCACACATACATACACATATACATATACACATACATACTGTACTCATACACAGACACATGCATGCACATGCACGTATACACATATGAGAATTACACATACACAGACACAGACACACATGCACATGCACATGCACGTACACATACGCATACGGTACACATACATACACATACACAGACGCACATACATATACACAGACACAGACACAGACACAGACACAGACACAGACACAGACACAGACACAGACACAGACACAGACACAGACACAGACACAGACACTGACACTGACACTGACACAGACACAGACACAGACACAGACACAGACACAGACACACACACATACATACATACCTACCTACCTACCTACCTACATCCATACATACATACATACATACATACATACATAAAGTACTAAACGACTAAATAGGTAGATACATGAGATGCATTAAATTGATGAATGAATGAAATGAAATGAATTGAAATCAACAAAGTAATGAAATGAATGCATGCATGCATGCATGCATGCATGCATGCATCCATGAATAAATGAATGAATGAATGAATGAATGAATGAATGAATGAATGAATGAATGAATGAATGAATGAACAAATGAATGAATGAATGAATGAATGAACAAACTGACCGAACGAAAGAATGAATGAATGAATGAATGAATGAATGAACTAATGAAATGAATGAATGAATGAATGAATGAATGAATGAATGAATGAATGAATGAATGAATGAATGAATGAATGAATGAAGGAAGGAAGGAATGAATGAATGAATGAATGAATGAATGAATGAACGAACTGACCGAACGAAACAATGAATGAATGAATGAACGAACTGACCGAACGAAAGAATGAATGAATGAATGAACGAACTGACCGAACGAAAGAATGAATGAATGAATGAATGAATGAATGAATGAATGAATGAATGAATGAATGAATGAAATGAATGAATGAATAAATGAATGAATGAATGAATGAATGAATGAATGAATGAATGAATGAACGAACTGACCGAACGAAAGAATGAATGAATGAATGAATGAACTAATGAAATGAATGAATGAATCAATGAATGAATGAATCAATGAATCAATGAATCAATGAATCAATGAATCAATGAATCAATGAATCAATGAATCAATGAAGCAATGAAGCAATGAAGCAATGAAGCAATGAAGCAATGAAGCAATGAATGAATGAATGAATGAATGCATGCATGAATGAATGAATGAATGAATGAATGAATGAATGAATGAATTAATGAATGAATGAATGAATGAATGAATGAATGAGCACATGTGTAAACTAGTACATGAGCAACTCAATAAGTACATCAGTATATCAATGGTTACAAACATAAACAGATAAACTGACAAGTGTATGAATGAGCAGATGCATCATACTCATGGCAATTAGTAAACATAGTAACAATACTGCCAACAATACACATCATACTAACAAGCAAGCATCACACCCATACTCATACAAATGAGCACACATGGCTGTGGCTCAAAATTCACCAAGGTGTCATTTTGGGGTAGGTGCACCACCCATTTGAGTCTATTTTAGTGGTTGGATTGAATCGGATGTTCACTGGGGGTACGATTTGGCTTTTGACCCATGGCCATACCAATAACAAGCATGATCTCTTTAATAAACAAATTTCCGTGCTCGCGCAGGCGCTTCTGACGGTGCTGCACGACGCCTGCCGCGCCTGGGCCTTCTCCTGGCGCTTCAGCCGGGACGCCGCGGCTCGGACGAAAGCAGTGTGGGTTGGCATGGGAATCAGATGGTGGTCATGGCGGTTTCCTTTTGGTTTCCTTTACACAAAACATGGGATACACCCATACGGCTGTGGTTCTCAAATTTAAACAGGGGCTGGCTCCGCAGGTTTTGGTCCATGTTTCCACTTACCAAGGCGACCCATTTTGGAATTCCGGTTTTTTGAGCCACAGCCATGTGGCCGTGGCTCAGAATTCAAGAGCTAGGGTGACGCGGTTTTAGTCTTTGGTTCCATTTACCAAGGTGTGTTTGTTTGGTACATTTATTTGAGCCGCAGCCATGTGTGAAATGGGACTCCTCAATTTGAAAAGACTATCCACCCCGATGGTTGAGGGATAAGCCAACACACAGAGGGGAAATGTGGAATGGGTAGGAACCCATTCAGGGATGTTCGGTATTCAGCAAATGAATTTCCTAGGGTCTCCAGTCAGTCGCTCGGCTGGGTCGGTCGGTCGGCCGGTCGGGTTGGTGAGTCGAACGCCAAGCCTCAACCCCACCCACCGCAAATCAACTGGTTGCAAGCATTACTTTCATTGGAGGCCAATTCTTTTAAACTTTTTAAGCTTTTGTCAGGCTTTTCTGCGTCTTTGTTGCTTTTGGTGGCTTTTCGAACCTAGGCCCACCCTAAACCAATCCTAAACCACCACTAAACCTGGCCGAAACCCCAACTGAACCCACCCTAAGCCACAACAAGACCAACCTCACCCCAAACTAGACCTAAACCGACCCCACCTGAACCAAACCATCTCTAAAGCACGCCAAAACAGCACGAAACAGACCCGTCGAAGCCAGCCCAAGCCAAACCTAAACCAACCCTAAACCAATCCTAAGCAACAGTACTAAACCATCCCTACACCATGCTACACCATAAGCGATCCTGAAACTTGCACTAAACTAGCACGAAACCAGCATAAGCTTAAGGAAACCCCAACAGTACTAAACAAACCCTATGCAAACTGTTTTCAATCCTTACAACCCAATCTGAACGAACTCTAAACCAACCAGCCAACTTGCCCTACACCAACCCTGAACCAAGACTAAACCAGCTCTACACCATCCCTACACCACCCTCAACCTACTCTGAACCAACCCGCAGTAAACCCAGCCTAACCACAACAAAACTCACCCTAAACCTGCCTTTGAGAAACCCTACAGATTCCTTAAACCCGGCCTAAGCCAACCCTAAACCATGTCTATACCACGCAATCAACCCGAAACAAGCCCGAAGCAAACCCTATGCCAACCTTAAACCCACTCAAAACCACCCCAAACCAACCCTGCACCCACGCTAAACCAGCTGAATACCAACCGTAAACCTTCCCGATACAGACCCTGCCTAAGCCAACCTATGCCAACCGCAAACCAACACTATGGAAACCCAAGCCCCACCCAAACCCACCCCAAGCAAACCTTGACTCCAAAGTCAGCCTAAACTGGTCTGGTGATGCCGGGGGTGCCAAAAGCGAGGCTCAGGAAGTTGACGTTGCCGGTGTAAAGCAGGTGCCATCGTTACAAAAAATCGGTATTTCAGTGCCCGCCGAACCGGGGAAAACAGCACGCCCGCCGATCCAAGAAAGCAACACACCTCCTGCCCCTTTGGTTGAGGTGCAGTGAAGCACGTGTTTGTTTCTCGCACTCAGGCCCTTGGAGCGCTGATGGCTTTGGGTGGCCTGATCTTCGCGACGATCCCTGGGCTGAACTACTTGCGGCCTGGCTTGAAGTGTTTGGTCTTTGGCCCCGTCGAGCTAAGGTGCCTTGTTAAATAGATGGCTTGCGTTGGATAGAGCCAAACTAATGCAGTTTGGTTGCATTTGTATTCTCAATTCAGCCAAGCTGAAAGCACGGAAACCCGACCCAGTTTTGGTGGTTGATTGGGGAAGTACACAGCTCGGCTTGGCCACCCCTCCATGTTTGAACAGCCCCAAATGGACGGCTCGTCTTTTTTTGGAGGGTAGTTACTCCCGTTTTTGGAGGGTTTGTACAGGGATTCCACAAGGGCAACCAGTTTGGGTCCCGGTCGAATTCCTAAAGGGGACACGCTTTGGGCGAGTCGTATCCCAGTTCAGCCGTTCAGCCGCACCAGGAGTTGACTCGTCTTTGGTTTCGTGGGTCTGACCAGGGCCCAAAGTGGGATCTGTCTGTCACGTTTTTCTCGATTCGGGTCGCTTCCAGTTGGGATGGCTTGAATTGAAGGGCCACCCAACAACTTCCCATGACCCTTCTCTTGGAGGCGGATGGCCGAAATTTGAGATAGCTACAAAGAAGGGATGGGACTCTCACTGTCTTGAAGGGTTTCCTTCAACTTTGGTTATGCCTGAATGGCACACAGCCTGTCATGAGTCGCATCTTCTGACAATGATCTTACCTGCCATGCCATGCTTGCTACATGAGGCTCAGTCAGAAAATCCAGCAGTCAACGGCCCTGTGGTCTGTTTGGGGGGATATTTGGCACTCCCTCAGTTTGACACAAACATCGACTACCAACAAGAGGGGCACCCAGCGCGACCGAACCACGAGACTGAGGCATACGTTGTTCCTCTTCCGCACAAGGCGGCCAAAGGAAGAGGCACACTTCGAGTTGAACTCACTTGGGCGTTTTTGGTATGTTTGAGGAAACCCTTTTCGGAGGAGCAAAAGGACAGGGACACCCGTTTTAGTGGCATTCTAGTGGTGGAAACTATCCTGGACATGTGTGTTTTGACTGGCGACATTGCACTGCAAGAGAAGCAAGCATCCCGAGTAGTCCTCTACGGTTTTGTTTGATGTGCGAAGAATCATTGCGATTCACCATGAGTTAGCTACATCAAATAGGAGGCGAGGTCTCTCGCGCCCTGTGTTTCTAGTTGCCCAGGCGTCCAACCAGATGGAGTTTACAGGGTACATCAAGGGTCAATACTCCTGGCACATCTTGGTGTTGCTGCGAAGGGTCACTGGATTTCCCCAAATCACAAGTTGATGTCAATTTTACTGGCGGTTTCCATTGAATCGATCGCCACTTTTGGAGAAAGTAGGGAAATGGCTCGGACACCTTGAACAACTAGTCGCTTTGGATTGGAGCCCCGCAAAGATGCAACCAAATTGGTGGGAGGGCTCGGAGTGAGAAGGTCATCCAGTGACTTACGAGGCACTGGCTCCCCTGGCCCTGGATCAGGATAAAATTATGGGTGGCTCGTCTTTTGTGGGAATCGGACCTTGGGTCGCCAATGGAACCACAAACAACTTCAAAAAAAGAGACACGCATAGTCACACACACACGCACACATACATATCTTTATACATACATACAGCCGGATCTGGAAATGGCCAGGGATGTTTGTGCCCCCCCCCACCCCCGTTCTCCTCGCTGGCGAGTTTGCACCTCACCTTTTGGTCACCCAGTTTAAGGTCCATGTCCTTTGGTGGGTGATGTTTGGAGGGGCAACTTGGGACCTCCGAGTCCCAAGGACGCCTTTCTGCGGCGAATGCACATATATTTTTGGGGACCTTTTGGCGCACATCACTTCCATAGGGATGTGTGCTCAACGATGTTGAAGGGCGAACTGCGTTCCACATGTGCACAGTCGTTCAGTGGCACCCTCTGAGCCCCGTTTTGCTTGGTTCGGAACCCACTGCGCATGGTCAATCCCCAAAAGAGAGTTGCCCTTCTTTGTCACTTGGCATTTGGCGAAAAGTGTTCCCATGAAAATCCAGCCTAGGCACTCCAGTGCACTTTTCCCCACAACAGATCCAGACCCTTCTATTCGACTCAGTCAGGATTTTATGCAAGATGCGAAATGGGTGTGGGTCAGACATAGGTCCCAGAATTGAACCCTGGCAAAAGGAAAAGACCAAAACCTACGGATACCCATACTCATACCCAAATGGACTGAACCGGTTCCTGGTTTAATTTCGACCCATACCCAACTGGACGGATCAGCGGGCAACGCGGCAGGGCTTGGCGGAGGAAGACGCGGATACTTCTTCAGCCGTGGTAGATGACGATCCGCTGCTCGGTGCGAAAATGTTTGTAGAAGAGCTCGCTTTGTGGCCAAAGCGAGGGATGAAGGAAGCGGACCTCCCGTCAGGTTCCATGTGAACTGGAGTAGACTTAGGATACATTTTACGTTTTACCAGTGACTCCAAGTGAAACAAGCAATAATATATATATATATATATGTATTCTATAAGTAGGCCTAGCTCTAATCATGTCAAGTGGTGGGATGGTGTAGTAATTTGCCCATGCAACCCCCCAGCATGTTAAACATTGGCAAGCCATTGCTTGGCCAGTTTGAAAGGGACACCAAAAGGGAGGAAGCGTGCCTTGGCGTTAAAGGCATATCCTTCAAATCTACTGGAAACCATGTAAGCCTCTGAGCGGTGACACATTTCTCGAAGGATGATCAACCTAATAGACAACCACACCGAGCACGCCCTGGTAGCCAACCAATAAAGACATATGTAGAAACACATATATATATATATGTATCTATACAGAAGAAGAACCTAGTGCCGCCTAGAAATCAGTCCTACTACACATCAACGGGCAAGATTGATACAAGACTCTCTATAGGAAAAATGCAGGAACAGTATCTGAAGACTAGCTTTAGTCATGCCCCCAAAAGGTTACTGTAACTCTTTCTTTCTGTGTCCTTCTGGCAGCTGAGATAACGATCATCAAGATCACGGACTTTGCCATCTCGTTGGTTTTCTACTCAAGGAACCCGGCCAATGATTTTGAGATTTTGGGATCGGATCCAACACGATCTGCTTGCTTTATGGCATTACGGTTTCATTGACCTCCTTTTTTACATTTTCTTTGCATGTGAAGGTTCACTATGATACGGAATCTCACTGTCATGTTTAGTTCGGAAAAAGCCGGGCTGGGCAGGGCAAGCGAATGGATTCAAGTGTTCCGCCAGTACACGCGGGAATCACCTGTCCCCCTGTCTTGTTAGTGTCCAGTTGCTCGCTTGGGCTCAGGCGACATGCTCAGGGGAGCTTTGTTTACTCCAGCCCTTTCTTAGGGACCAGCACGCGTTGGAGCTCGGTGAAGGGACAAGGTTGATGTGATTTGGTTCACGCGTACCTGGCAGGGCAGGTCTGCCCACACCATTTGGGAGGGCCAAGCTGAACTGAATTTATGCGAACCCAGGCTTGTGATGGCCTGGTGAATGTGCGTAGGGTATCCAAGTTCAAAGGGGTTGCGGATCATTTTCTGAGAGAAAGACACCTCTGTTCATCCGCGAGGTAAACAAAATCCGGGACCCTTCACTGGCCTCTGAGGCTGATCAACTTCTTCCGCGCCCTGGTCTCGATTTCCGTATGATGTCCGCTGGGTATGTCACGGAACAATATTATTTTGCTGCTATATTTTGGATGTCTCAAAGAAAGCACCAAGTGCCACGGTCTTTTTGGCCTTGCTCAGGGTGGCTATGGAAATTCCCAGACCCCTGGGGAATGTAGACTACCTTATGGCTTTTGAGGAGACCATGGCCATGACCCACAGACGAGTTTGATCCCAATCGAGATGAGCCCCCGCCTGGGATTTTGGTGAGTCATATTCGCCTCTGCGATTCGCCGACGCGAGTCGGGGGAGCTTTACCCTCTTTCCAACAATGGAAGTGGACAATCGGGGGACTCGGGACCCAGAAGGAAAGTGGTCCAAGGCCTCCCCTCAGCCTCCATTGGCAGGAGGGTTGGGGGATTCCGAGCAACTGATTTCATTTGTATTGACGCCATTGATTCCAGCGCTCGTAGCCGAGGGCTGCGAGCCCTCGTTTCATTGCAATGGGTTCAAGGCGCTTCGAAGTCTATGGCCATGACTTGGGGGACTATCGAAGTTTTCTGGCAAACCAGGGCCAGATGTTAGAACATGTCCAGTAGAGGATTTTGACCCCTCATGAGAATGGCGGCAGGTATTCGGCAGGTATACCTTTCAGGATCTTGTTGCAACCAACCAGAGAGAAACACTTCAACCACCCACAAAACTGGCCCACAACCCCCCACCTCCCCAAAACAAAACCCAACAACTCCAGCGCTTCCCCACTTAAGTCGGCGGTTCCCGCCTTCCAAACAGCAAAATACTTGACTTCCCGTGGGATTTGGGCTAAATTGTGCACATGTTTTGAAACTTAAGAGGCTTCTAGATACCCTCCCAAAATCAGCATAACTGAGGGTCCAAGACCATTCAAGGGAGCCTTGTGGTATGCTTCTTTTCCGGGGGTATTCTTTGCCTACATCCGATGGGAACTACAGTCATCCCCCCCCCCAAAAAAAAAAAGAGAGCAAACAAACGTGAAAACGGATCCGCGCAACGGGCGAAAGCACAAAGTTGGCGCGGAAAGGAGGGGCCTGGACAAGCAAGCAATGGTCGCCAGGTGAAACTGTGATGCAAGACTTGTCCCAAGCAAGAAACCTGCTGCGCAAGTCGAGAAAAAACGTGGACACTTGAGGAGATTGGAGTCCCATCATTTGGGATTGCAAATGCAATCTGATAGATGTTTCCCGTGATGCTTGTTGGATAGAAATGGGTGGCTCGTCTTTTTTGGGTGCCAACAACCCGTACTACCGGAGAAGTAATATGGGTGGGCGTAGACGAGACTTGTCTAACCAAATTTATCTAAACAAATTGGTTTTGCGCTACCCCCCAAAAAAAAACACATAGTTATTAAATGGGTTCCAAAAACTTCAAAAATTGATATCACTAAAAGCAGAAGCACAATAATTATATTATATATATACACATTGAAATTGAAAAATGGGGTTAGACGAGATGACCGAAAGCACAGTCCATGGACAGTTTTTGTACACAATTTGCCACATGGGCCGCGCAGAGCGCGGATTGTTTGATTCATCATGCAGACAGGTCACAGCACTCAGATATGATCAGATCTTTTGCATTGCATGCGTTTCAGACAGAAGCTTCAATTTCGCACACGCCAAAAGTGAAAACCATGTTTTTACATGTTTCCCCCGAACAGCTTATACGGGGCCATTTTCTTAATATCTCCCCCCAGTTTTGCTTAAACGGATCTTGTTTGACCCAACATATATGTATATATATATATACATGTATAAATGTAATGTATAGAACAGGGATAGACCACGGATTTTTGATCGGTGGTTTGGACACATATCCTATACCTGGCAATGTGGGGGATGTGACACCAAATGGACAACCATGAATTTGGGGGGGTCCCTAAAAACGACACCCAAATGGAGTTTGGGAAGTGTTGCCAAACTGCAACGGACCCCTTATTTCGGCCTTGGACCCACCAACAAAGCTGTTAACTTCCCGAAAAAAGGGTCCATTGAGTCCAACTTTTTGCATCGTCTGTTTTTCTTCATCTTCCATTTCTACCCGCAACTAAAGTTTGTAGGCCCAGCAAAGCCGTTCAACCCGAATTCATTCGGGATTGGGAACAACCGGCTGAGGGTAGCCCTTTTGGGGTTCTGTAAGGAAGCCACAGGAAAGCAAAGGCCACTTTGGGAGTCCCAGACACAAAGCCATTTAGAATTCATTTGGATCTGTTTTTTGAGGGTACGCTTTGCTTTACAGCTTGCTTTAGGGGTAAGGGAAAACCACCAAGTTTGGGGCTCCGATTCCAAAACTCAAACGAGCCCATTGGTCCGTTGACTGGAGAAATTTTACGGAGGCGCCGTCTCCTTTTGTGGGGATGTAAGCGCTGTGCCTCCCAGGAGAAGGGGAAGGCTGTTTGACCTTCAAAAAACATGAAAAGGGGGCGCGTGTGGAAACCTGCTTCAGCCTTGCTGCTTCGGTGATATCAGGAAACCTTCCTTATATAAGGAATTCGTCATTTGAAAGTCCCTTTCACTGGTATCACAGAGGTTCACGGTTCACAACCCCGCTTTCTTTGAATCAGCTAATCCCCAGATTGACAAAGGAACCTCAAAAATCTGAGCCATAGAGGAATCTCTGACCCCCTTTTTTTGGCTCTGGAGCTTTAGTCACTTGGGAAGCCCATTTCAGTGGCACTCGGAAGTGAATGTAAGAAGTTTTGAGTGGATACGACTCAAAAGGACCGCCCTTCCATCAGGTTGCCCTGAATTGGTGGTTTGCGGAATTGAACCCTGGCTTCTGGGTGAACGGGAAACCTATCCTTGACCACCAAGCCAAGCCACCAGTTGGAGGGGAGCGGATTCCAGGTACCTTCGCGCCGGAGTGCAGCATCGGCAACGTCAGCCCAAGGAACACGCTCCGTGCGTCTCGGAGCACGCCCACCTTCTGACGCGCACTGAGCACGGGGCCTCCCGGCGTGAGCGCAGAAGGCAGTGGTGTGTGCCTTGATTTGCCCTTGAATGACGGACATTGCTTGCATTATACTATATTCTCGTGCATACATACCTGCATGCATGCACATATTGTTTGGCTGACAGCATGAGGGCTACGCTTCTCAAAATATTCTTGATCAGATGCCATAATGTTTGTTTGGGCGTGCTCTACCAGTGCTGCGTGCTGACTTGTTCAACGCCAAAGGTTGACACACCTAAGCGTTTATGTGTTGTTCGTAGTAGCGGAATGAGAACCAGAATCAGCACTACCCTCCCTCTAACATGGCACCTGACAGGGATTCCCTGCAAGAGGAAATGATCTTCCGGGTGCCCTCCCACAAATGCGAGATGTTAGTGGGAGGAAGGATATACATCCCGAAACCGCGGGATTTGAGCCTGGCACTCGCTCATCGCAACAAGAAAAGAAGCCCGTGCCTGGAGAGCTCGCTGGAAGGAGGTCCGTGGCGGGAGGCCTCCAGTTGCTGGCTTTGGTAAGAAAAGCATGCCGAGTGGTTCAACTTTGGGGAAAACGAAAGTGAACACTTAAGGGAGCAACTACAGGGAAACTAAACTTAGGGAAAACTTTGGGGAAACTCAACTTGGGGAATGCTTTGGGGAAATTCAACGTGCGTGTGAAGTTTAGCTTCTATTTGCAGGAGTGCGGATCAGTCAGGTCCCCGGGTTCATTGGGGAGTGGTCCCCTCATTCCCATTTCCTGAAGTCGATTGGTAGGGGGGTGTCCCCTTTTAGTGGGGATTCATCACTTTTGGAGGGAACACCCCCTAATAATGGGACGGATAAAGAAATCCTGGGTCAACATGATAGACCTTCCGGCGAGCTTCCGACCACTCCGAGGTCGGAGTATTGATTCTAAGTTTCACGGGTTACCCAGTGACGCTAGGTCACCGTGGCAGCGGCAAAGATCCGCATTCAGACAGCGAGCGGAAAACAAAAACACAAAAAAACAGGCACCGGCGGTTGGTCGTTGCGGAAATGGCAGTGGTTGTCAAAACCAATGGGATCCCATTTTGGTGTTTTTTTTGGTGCACCACACTTTAGAACCTATTTTAGTGGGGATTGGGATGTTCACTGGGGGTACGGGGTTTTGACCCATGGCCAAATGGAACCAGGTCGAAAGTACGAGACGCGTCTTGCGAACCGAACCAACCTGAAGATGTCCTGTGCACCACCAGCATACGAAGCAGTTCCAGTGGAAGCCAAGATCTGTACTATGGATGAAGGTCCCTGTTGCGTACTCAGTTCATATCATTCGTCTTGAGCTCTTTGGGAAATAAGGCTACCCATCATGACTCACAGCTGAGCTCGTAGAGGTACCTCTTCCTTCCAGAGAACCCGACTGTAGCATCAGCGGGGACCTGGTGGTGCCAGGTTCACAAAGACGAGGTACCCAGCGCTGGCCTCAGGTTGAGGCAGCAGGCTGGCAGGGTGTCTTTCCCGTTTAAGGGTTAGTAGTGCATTCATTCCTTGATTCATTGGTTTGTTCTTGTTCTTGTTCTTGCTGGTTTGGTTTGGGTTTGTTTGCTTGCTTGCTTGCTTGCTTGCTTGTTTGCTTGTTTGCTTGTTTGTTTGTTTGTTTGTTTGTTTGGGTGTTAGTTAGTTAGTTTTTTTGTTTGTTTGTGTGGTGTTTATTTGTTTGTTTGTTGTTTGTTTGCTTGCTTCCTTCCTTGTTTATTTGTGTGCGTGTGTTTGCTTTGCCTTGTTGTTTCTTTGTTTGTTTGTTTGATTGTTTGCTTGCTTGCTTGCTTGCTTGCTTGTTTGCTTGTTTGCTTGCTTGCTTGTTTGCTTGTTTGTTTGTTTGTTTGGGTGTTAGTTAGTTAATTAGTTAGTTAGTTTGTTTGTTTGTTTGGTGTTTATTTGTTTGTTTGGTGTTTATTTGCTTGCTTCCTTCCTTGTTTATTTGTGTGCGTGTGTTTGCTTTGCCTTGTTGTATGGCCACCCCCTTAAAAATGGAATCAGAGGGGGGGGGTGACGGCCGAAATTTCATTTTCCAGTTCCATTTTCGAGTGCCTTCTCAGGTTCTGGACAACGGGTGTCCCAACTCAAGCTTAGATTGCCATTTCGACGTTGCCTACGATTTGCATTTGCATGTTCGGCTAAATTCCGGGCTGCCCTCAAGCGGTTCAGAACCTACGAAGAGACAAGTGCAAGCGCAAGGGACAGACTGCGTTTGCGTTTCGTTGTTGGGCTTCCGGGCTTGTTTTGTTTCCAAATAGTTTTGTGTCCGGTTGTCGTTCTGCTCAACACATTCCTTTGCTTCAAGTTGCGCTGGTTGCATTTTGTGAATTGCTGCTCGACTCAAGCGCCGCGTAAATTCACCGCGCGTCGGTGAGCGTGATTCGGTGTGTGGGAGCGAACCGCTTCGTTGGAGTTTGACGGCGCGATCTGAATGCGTTCTCATCGCCTCTCGAACAGTCGCAATCCGAAGAGTTGAAGAGTAGGGGGGAATCCAAAACATACGTCCGCTCTTTTGATTCTTTGCATTGTCTTGGGTAGAGCCTTTGGTGCCAGGTTTTGACACGCTTTCATTGTGAATGCTTTTGACTTGCGCGAATCACGCAGCCGCGTGATCCCGAGTATCCGATGTGATTTTGCAGGGAGAGGTGGATGTTGCAAGATCTTGTCAGGTGAGCAAAACATCTCAGCACTACCAGTAACCTGCGCGACCGATTCTAGAGCTCAAGTTTGGCCAGAGTCACAAAGCAGGATTTCCCCCCAGGAGGGCCATGGCGCCCTCGAGAGCAGTGGCATTGCTGCTGACCCTCGGGTGCTGCGCAGCTGAAAGGCGCGAGTTTGAGAACACCACTGGCTGGGCCAGACTCTGCGCGGAAGTCGCCGCGATCAGATCTGACCCACCGCACTTTGTTGCAAAGCTGGGCCAGATCTACGAGGCTCGACAGGTTCTAAGCCGCTTGCCCCCAGTTTTGCTTGAGTTCCCTTTTTGTGCTCAAGCCAGCAAGGTCGGCGAACCGTTTTCTGGCCACTGAGACTCGCGGAAGTGGCATGGCCCCGTTTTTCTCACAAATGCAAGGCGTTCACGTCTTGTAAAGTACAAATCTACACCTTGCCAAAATGGTTTTGTGATTTGTCAATTTGCCTGGTGGAACGTCTCTCACCCAGCGGAAGGGGCCAGATGTCCCTTCAAACTTGAAGGCACCAAGCCGTCCCGGATTCCGGCCGCCGGATTCCGGCACCGAATTCCCGGATTCCGGCCGCCGGACTCCGGATTCCGGCACCGAATTCCCGGCCGCCGGATTCCGGCCGCCGGATTCCGGCCTCCGGATTCCGGCACCGGATTCCCGGATTCCGGCCGCCGGATTCTGGTCGCCGGATTCCCGCCGCCGGATTCCCGGATTCCGGGCGCCGGATTCTGGCCACCGGATTCCCGGATTCCGGCGGCCGGATTCCGGCCTGGCGGCCGGATTCCGGCACCGGATTCCGGCCGCCGGATTCCGGCCGCCGGATTCCGGCCTCCGGATTCCGGCGCCGGATTCCCGGATTCCGGCCGCCGGATTCTGGCCGCCGGATTCCGGCCGCCGGATTCCCGGATTCCGGGCGCCGGACTCTGGCCACCGGATTCCCGGATTCCGGCGGCCGGATTCCGGCGGCCGGATTCCGGCACCGGATTCCCGGATTCCGGCCGCCGAATTCCGGCCGCCGGATTCCCGGATTCCGGCCGCCGGATTCCGGCACCGGATTTCCGGATTCCGGCCGCCGGATTCCCGGATTCCGGGCGCCGGATTCTGGCAACCGGATTCCCGGATTCCGGCCGCTGGCAACCGGATTCCCGGATTCCGGCCGCCGGATTCCAGCACCCTGCTTCCGGGCCCCAGATTCCCGAACTCCGGCCACGAGATTCCAGCCCACTAATTGGCGGATTCCGGGCACCCAATTCCAGCACCCGGCTTCCGTCCCCCAGATTCCCAGATTCCCGTGAAAAGGCAGGCAAACACGCAACCGAAACCGAAGATGTGCCAATGCTTTCCGGTCCAGCAAAAGGTGCTTCAGGTTTTGTTTCGCTCAAGTCCTGGGGTCAATAGCCTGCTGCATTTGCAGGCCCCCAGACTGGAAGAGGAAGGGAGATTGGCTGGGTGTTGGAGCAACGTACAACAGTTCAAAGAGAGACCGCGCATTCGGATGTCAAAATCGCCGAGGATCGTATGCCGCGGAAGGCTTTGTTTTGATCTGGGGCAAACAGCTTCGCAGCTGCCCGGCGACTGTTGGCAGTCAAAGCCGGGCTCATCGCTGGTCTTTCGATTGTCGCCATTGCAGTCACAAAGCCCAGAGGCTCCTGCGGGCACCGCCTCACTACAGAGAAGATCCCTCTCGGGCTCGCGCTGGCCAGTTGAGTTGCAGCCACCCGTCTGCCTCCACATGCCTCAGTTGCTCGAAGCCCGAGCCAAAGGTCATTAGACCGTTTGCAGGTTTAATGGAAAGGGCATTCGTTTCCAAAGGGCGAAAAGGGCGATTCGGTGACACCAAAGACCAGACATGATGCATGAGACGTTGGCGCCCGCAGTCTCCTGCAGGCGCTTCAGCAGTTTGCTGCTGGCCTCGCGCACGTGGTCGCTCTTGTCCTCGTTGGGCGGCTTCACGTACAAACCCCGCAGCTGGCCCACAAAGCGGATGCTTGGGAGCTTGGAAGGCCAGGCATCCGGAAACTCTAAAACCACAACGCCCTAGGCGCCGCCTTGGGCACACCCAAATCCACCTTCAACATCCTTCAACCTCCAAGGCCCGGAAGACACCTGCTCACAGCTTGGGCCCTCCCAAAGTGTTGACGTCCCGAAGTCGGAGCCGCCGCTTGCCTGGGCCGCTGTTCTTGAAACTTTGTTTACTGTGTGTAGCTGTTTCTGCTGTTTCTCTCGCGCTCTCCCCCTCTCTCTATATAAATATAAATCATGCGTATTCGCAATAAATACAAAATGTGATATAATGTGTACACATGTAACTCGGCTGTTGCACTTTTTAACGAACCAGAATCACTAAGCATATCATTTAATGAATGCACAAGATCCGATGCTAAGTGCTGTTATATGAAAAATGGGATGTTTTACAAGTTATTCCAACAAATGTTGCATTAGTTGTATATACGCCGCAACCAATATATAACCAAGCGTAATATACGGTTTGACTTTGGACCATGGAAACCTGCGGGGATCCGGTGCCGGAATCCGGCCGCCGGAATCCGGGAATCCGGTGCCGGGAGCCGGGTGGACCGGGTTGCCAAGCGCTTGGCGGACTTAGCTAAGTCTACAAACCTGGGTTATGACCTCGCTAACCTGAGCTAAAAGCCTTGTAAGTCCACTTAGCCGCTTTGCAGACTTGGCTACATAGCCTTGCTCCGGGCACTTAGCTAAGTCTGCCAGGAGGCTAGGTGGGCTTAGAGAGGTTATAACTCAGGCTAGCGCAGTTACAGCTTAGGTTGGTGGACAACCCAGCCGGACATCCAAGCGCCCGCGCAAGCCCGGACTTGGGCCAAACTCGGGCCCCGCGCACGCAGCGCAAACCTCAAGGTTGCGCGAGCGCCGTGAACTTCGTAACAAAAGCCACGAGCTTTTGAGGGTTGCCCCGCTCAAAGTCAACAGGGCGCTCACCATCGCTCACCTTCTGAACTTCTGAGCGTTGCGAAACAGTGCGTGCGGCCGTGCTGCTGGGCCCGTTTCTGAGACCGCTCCGAGCCTGCTCCGCTCCCGCGCTGTCGCGACAGAGGTGGCTTGCACCTACGCGGAAGAGCCGAATTCACGCGCTGGGCCAGGTTTCGGCCCGCTTCTATTCCCCAGTAGTTCTCATGCTTTGCAGCTTTTCTGTGCATTTTTCGTGCGCAGTGTGTCCAGGCTAAGAGGTCACGCGCAGCTGCGCACGTTCGTAAAGACTCAAGTAAGTTCCAGCGCTACGGAAGTTCCTTGTGAGCTTCCTTTGGCTAAATTGATTTATTAGATTCTGAGATGTGAGTTGATGACATGATTTTGGTTTGGTTTGTGTTTGAGTTCAGTCTTTCACCACTCATGTTCGTTACGTTTTGCTTTGGGTTTGGGACGCTTGGGCGGGCGGGTGCTGTTTGGCTCAAGCGGGAGGACAGGCTCCACTGGGCTTGCCCGCCTGTTCGAGGGTGCTGTGCTTCCTTGGTGGTGGTGAGCGTGGTGGTTGGCGGTTGGTGGTTGGTCCTCCCTCCTTCCTCCCAGGGGGTTTTCCTCGTGTGCCTGGTGGGATCTGGTGGGGCTGGGGGCCCCGTGGTGTGTGCGTGAGCGTTGGGGCTCGTTTGGGAGTGATCTGGCTTTTTGCACGCTTTGAGGTTCTTGTGCGTGTCTTTAAGGCTGCGTGTTTTTGATTGCACTCGGTTTCGAGCATGCGAGGGTTTATTGAGCAGGAGTTACAGCTGTGGTCGCACTCGAGTTGCATTCGATATGTGCTTATTTGGTTTGTTTTTTTCAGAGTCATTCAGAAAATTGCGCGGCAGGCGCAAGCTCAGCACAGGTAGTACCCGCCCACCCTTCCCCGGATTCATGCTTTCTCAGATTGTTGGTGTCAGCATTCAGCATTGTGCGCTTCAGGAAGCACGCGCCTTTCCATACTTTGGGCATGACGTGTGTGTTTTCTCGAAATCAAGTGCCCGTGTACCGCTACCGACAAAAGCGCGTTGCGCCTGAAGGGCAGCGGCCAAAATATTCGGCCCGGAACAGAGGCTTGGGCCCGCGGGCCGACCCAGACCCCTTGTTTCGGCTAACTGATATATATATATATATACACATGACATTTTGAGATGTGAGTTGATGACACTGTGTTGGTTTTGTTCTTGCTTCAGTTGCAGTCTTTCTTTCGCCTGCGCTGCAAGCTCGAAAAAACATGACTTCCTCACATGGTCAGCGTCACCTGCGTCGCCCGCGTCACCAGCGCACGCCAGCAGATACAAATGCTCCCGCCAGCCAGAGGCAGATGAAGCAGGTGATGCTCGTAACTCTGTAGGTGCGCAGTCGCATTCCCCGCGCTGCCGGGTCGGTGGCAGGGGGGCGGGAGCCCCGGCCACAGTTCCGGTCGCGGCCGGATTTACGTTGCTGACACGAATCTGGCGGCAGCGCCGCCACGCTAGACTTCATGTCTTTTGCTCCTTGCGTGCTGAGCGCCAGCTAATCCAGGCCAAGCAGTTAGCTCCTTTGTAAGAAAGCCCGCTTTGACGAACTCATCCGTGAGATGGGGCTCGACAAGCATCGCGCAGAGAGCTTATGCGGGCAGCGTCGCGTGAACATTACATTTCTTTCATCGGTTGCGGCCGGAATCCGGGAATCTGGGGGACGGAAGCCGGGTGCTGGAATTGGGTGCCCGGAATCCGGCAATTAGCGGGCTGGAATCTCGTGATATCTCGTGGGTCATTACATGCTTTCTCCAACGTCAGTACACAGACAATTTCGGACAAGCTGTTACATGGCTGGGTCATGCTGGGTCTCGTGCTTGGCAACGTGCGTGATTGCGCGCGCAAGCTTACACACAGGGCGCAGCAAAGCGGAGGAAGCCATCAGGAACCATCCAATGGGACATCCGCCGTAGGCAGGCCCTAGAAATGCGAAGGCCAGCCATCAACGGACTGCGCCACGCGACACTGAAATGCGCTGCGTGTGCTTGCGCCCGCTGGCGCTAAGCGCGCGCGCACTCTTGGAAGCGCGAGTGGGAGAGAAACTTGTGGTCTGAACCAGGTGCGTGTGCTTAGGCTGGCCCCGCCTAAGCGCGTGCAGCTAAAATCAGCCACAAGCGCAGGCTCAAGGGGCGCAAAGATGTTCCTAGCCTTAACATGAATTTCAATGTGCAGGACACCCCGCTTTTGGCTGATTTTGGCTGCACGCGCTTAGGCGGGGCCAGCCTAAGCACACGCACCTGGGTCACAGCACAAGTTTCTCTACCACTCGCGCTTCCAAGTGCGCGCACGCGCTTAGCGCCAGCGGGCGCAAGCACACGCAGCACATTTCAGCGTCGCGCGGCGTGCTCCGTTTATGGCTGGCCTTCGCATGTTCTAGGGCCTGCCTGTGGCGGGATGCATTGCTTCTTCAGTCACTTCAGTTCCCCTTGGGTGATGTCTGACTGCTTCCTCCGCTTTGTTGCGACCTGTATGTGTGCTTGTGCTGGAGGGTGTAGTGGGAACAGGCACTTACCGGTAAGTGCTTAGCCGGCGCCTGGTCCCGCGCAGGTCCCGGACAAGGAGTTGGAGCCCACGTCTGCCATAGAGCCTTGGCTCGATGACTTTCTTAGCTGGCTCTGGCTTCGCCCTTTGGAAGATGTGCCTGAAGGGTGCTTGGCTGCAATTTTTTAGTCGAGTCTTTGATTGTCAGATGTTGTCAGCTGTTTGCGCGTGTTTGCGGGCCAGACTGGTCCATCAGCCGACACAGGTACCATGCCTGGCTGAAGGAGCAGGTGGGTCACCGCCCAGTGGGCGCCGAAGACAGCTCCGCAAGCTTGGCGGCTCTCAGCTTTGACATCGGCTTGGATGCTGGGTGGCGGATGGTGACACGCGCAAGTGTGACGGCAAAGGCGAGGGCCATCGCCAGCTCACGTGCTTTTCCAGGCGCGGTGACGCTCCTTGTCAACCACAAGGAGGGCGGCCTGTGCGCTTACAAGCGAGGGCACCAGCGCAGCATTGCTGTTCACAAAGTGCTTCAGTGGGCCTTTGCTACTCAGGCGCAGCTGGCTTAGTGGTTGATGATGATGGCAGGGGCAATTCCTGTCGATCAGGTTGTTCGGCAAGATGCCTTGGACGCAAGGCTGGACAGCCTTGCTTCGACAACGAAGCAATTGCACGCGACAACTAGTTTCACCTGGCACACGGTTCTCCATCTTTTGGACTATAGCCGCCTCTCGGTCACAGAGTTCCACAAACAGTGCAAAGACAGGATGGACGAGGACCTCACCAACAACGAGACTCTCTTCCCATGGAAGACTTTCGAGAGCCTACAGAGGCGCGTCCACAAGCAGGCTTTGGAGCGCATCGTTTCCCTCTACGGTGCTGACGTTTTCCCCAACGCTTGGCTGAAGGCTGGGTTCCTCTTGCCTGGAAGCAGGTCTACCGACCGCAAGGTCACCCTGTCCCCAGACTCGCAAGAAACATGGGTAGCCCGCGTGCTGGAAGAAATCAAGGCCACACTTCAGCAGGAAGGGGTGGATGAACGCGCTGCCCCCGCTGCAGTGAAGGACGCGGTTCCAGGCAGGCTCCTGGGTTTTGGCCAGGTTTTGCGGATCCCCACCCCCCACATTTAATGTGCACGAGGGGGCTTCCCATCCCATCCCATCCCATCCCCAGAAGGATCCTTGTAGTATACATTTCCCTGCGGGTTGTCTTCTTAGTCAAGGAGAACAGTGTATAGTAACGGGAGAGCCGTCGTTTTTAATATTTTGTTTAAGCCATGTTACTGAGTTTCAGCAAGGGATGTGGATCTTTGCGGACACGTGAAGGCATATGAAAGCTCCCGTCCTTGCTTGTGTAATCTTGTGTGTGCTTGTGTCATTTTGCATCCTTGCTTTTGACATCTTTTGAGATCTTTTGGCGGCAGGCCTTCTGCGGAGGATCTCGGAGAGCAAGCGTGTGGAGCTGCGGGACCTGTCCATTCAGTTCGTGAATGGTGTGTTCAACTCCAACCAGCGCCTTGGCAGCACGCGAGAGCAGTGTCAGGCGTCATCGAGCTACACGCTGCCTTTGCGATAAGCGTGGAGAAACATTGGTCACACACGTTCACACAAGGGACCTGAGCGGGAGAAACGTTCGATGTCATTTGATGCTTCTGGGTTCTGTTTGATATCTGAGGTGGCAGTGGACTTGCCAGGAGCGGGAGGTGCTGTTGCAAGAGTTTGCCACGGGCCAGGTGGATGGCTGCCTGAAGCATAGTCCCACTTCTCCAGGAAAATGGCTGCCTGTGAAGAAGGTTTTGGCATCTCGTACGCACGCCGAGGAGGAGGCCAAGAAGGCGAAGCTTGCAGACGACTTGGCTGCGCAGCGGCAGGCTTTGCGTGAAGCCTTCTCGCGCAGCGAGAGCTCGGCGAGCGACGATTTCCGTTTGCCGATGCAGCTCAGAGAGACGTTAGCATCGGAGGAGTTTGCGCGGAAGAAGGAGTTGGCGCAGCATCTCAGCTTCGAATCTCTACGTGTTGCTTGATGGGTCCTGGTTCCGCTATGTTGCGCACTGTTGCGCCAGCAAATTCTATCTAGTAGTCTTACCGTGGCTTGCCACTCTTTTTGTGGCAATGCGTTGATGACTGTGGTTTGGCAGCAGAGGCAGCGCTTGGAGCAAGCGCAGTCTCTCATAGCCAAATCTGCGGAGCAGCGACGGCAAAGCCTGGAAGCCAAGGCCGGCGCACTCTTTCGTCGCAGCTCATTACACTCTGAATTTTTGAAGCAAAATAAACACACGCCAACAGGGCAATTTTTTTGCAGGCGGACCTTCACCTTTTTCCTTCATTGCTTTTGAGGCAGGATGTGTAGCAGTGTGTTGCCCCGTTACACATCGTCGCCTGTTGCTGTGAGCGCAGCGGGGGCATCCTGCCAGGTCACGGAACGTTTTGGTCTGGTCGAGACGTGCAGGAACAAGGATGTGCTGCCCAGGGAATGGCAGCCGAAGATCTGCAACAGCAAGTGCGCGCCCAGGATGCGTGCAGCAAAACGCCTCACCCTGTTTTGAACTTGGGGGCTGAGATGGGCTGAGCAACCAAACTCATAAGAGCACGAAGGGGTATCAAGGGATACGCTCGTTGGGGCGCAGTTTCTGGCACAGGCTGACCACACTTGACCGCAACGGCACGTTAGTTTCGGCCAAACATGGCCAAACAACACGGGCAAACGCCGCGCGCAAGGTTGCCTTCCTGGATCTGAACCTGACTGGCGAGGAAGTGCCAAAGTTGCTGAAGTACATGTGCGGAGACTACCTTAGCAGCCCGGACCACCTTCTGTGCCTCATTCTCCCCGTGGCGCATCATGTCTCTGAGTTGGAGATGCGTGTCCTCTCGCTACTGAAGGAAACGGACCGCAAGGTGAGCTGTGCCGTGTTTTTCTTGACCGCCTCGCCACCCTGGGCAAGTTCCAGCCTGGTGCAAATCCTGGCGGCGCTCCCTGAGTGCTCGAGCACTTGGACATCGGGCGTGGCCAACAAGCTTTTGCACATGGCCGGCTTGAAGATTGCCACGGACTTCAAGCCAAGCTTGAAGGGTGACAACAGGCGGGCTGGACAAAGAGTCGAAAAGCCTTTGAGACGAAAGCTCCCATGCTTGGTCACTTGCGGTGATTTCGCCACCGTTCGAACCACCAATTGAACCGCAGGTGATCACAGCCATCTTTCCTTTCCTTGTTGACTGTTTTGACAGATGTTGACACATATTTCTCCCTCAGTGCGCATGTCCTTGGAACTGGACTTTGCTTCGGCATGCCTTTCTGGCAGTGCGTTGTGGACAAGCTGAGCTTCGAGGAGGAGGTCTGTATCATTGATTGTGAGATGGGGCAGGCCAGGATCTAGGGAGTTTGGTATTACAGCCTGAGATTACAACCTCCAGGAAAACAGCTGGTCTCGAGTGATTTCTGGGCAAACCTGTTGTGTTTCTGGTTATGCTGGTCAACTTTCCCAGGGTGTAATCCCAGGAGGTCATACCAAAATCCACCGACAGGAGGACCACTATGGACCATTTTGTGGCATTGTGTGAGTGAATTTGTCAGAATTCTACATGAGGTTGCATCGCCTTTCGTTGCCTGAGCGAATGGTTCTACAGGGCAAGCTTTGGTTTGACCAACGCCGTTTCCACATGTTCCCACAGGCAGAGCTCCTCCGCGCAGTGTTGAACACCAAGATGCGCTTCCTTGGTACCTCGGTTCTTCCGGCAACTCCAGCAAAGTTTCACGAGATCGAGAAGTTGGTCTCAGCGCACATGGCAGAGGAGAAGAGTGACAGCCGAGTTCTTTGCGCGCAGCCCTCAACCACAGACAGTGTCTTGCTGGACCTGGATGTCCCGTTGCCATGCAAAGAGGCGGCAGAGCTGCAGGACTTGTACGGCAAACTACGAGAATCAGCAAAGGAGACCGAGGAGAGACTCAGCCGCGATGGCTTGCCAATGCCATGGAAGCCTATCAGCTCTTTGGGTGGCGGCGACTCGCCGGTTTTCTTGCAAGACCCGAACAAGGCCTTGCCAGAGCAGGCAGCCTGCCGAAAGGCAATTTCGAGGCCACCATCCGCAGAAGCAGCGGAGATCCTGCGACTGCCGATGAGCCTTGCGCTGTGGCAGCAGCAGCTGGCAAACCAGGTAGGGCTGAATGCTGGGTTGTTTTCAATTGATTTCTGCAACCCAAGTGCTGTAGAAGAATCCGGGGCAGACAGGTGAGGACAGCTTCAATGTCTTAGCCTCAAATTCCCGCGCATGCGGTTCTGGCATGTTCTGGCAGGGTTGCGGTATGTCGCCGTTGAGTGAGGATACCTGTATCTTCGTTTGCGCACTTTTTTCTGCTCAAATGCTTGTTTGCGCGTTTTGTGGAGTGTTTGCGCGCTTTTTTAGAATTGGTGCACTTTTGGAGGATTTGCGCGCTTTTCGGGTGAAACTACTCAGGTAGTCGAATTCGGCACTGCTTGTGGACACAATCGATACTGCGCTATACTGCGCTACTCGTTCACGTGCCGGCGCAGCTGTTTGTTGAAGTCTCTGATGGTTTACATCTTAACTAGAGGTGTCTTTTGTCTCAACCCAGGCCTGGTTTAGGCAGGCATTTTGTTGCATATGTGGCACCCGGCGCAAGTACCACCTATCACCTGGACTTCACAATTTTTGGCCATTGATTTTGCAACCCGCTTGGCTGGAAACAACCTCCATCAATAGCTCCAAGCCCGCGAGTATTGCCTGGGTTTGAACGGCTCCGCTGATTGCTCCAGGACTGTGCCTGCGCCACACTTTTTGTTGAGACAAGTCGCTGTCAGGTGAAATTCACTCGATTTTCGGCACCCTGCCAGCCCGCAATTTGCGCGCAAATTTCCGGTAATTACTATCGCGCAATTTCCCGCAGTTGCGCGCAAATACGAGAAGTGTGCACATGCATGCGCGCGTTTCCGACCTTTTTAGGCAGAAGATGTCCCCAAGCGCCCGAATCGCCAACCAAAAGCTCGATTTTGAGCCAGGTGTGGTCAGTTGAAGCTGCGCCGATCCCTTTCAACCTGGAAGCGGTGTCCGGATGTCTTGGAATCTCAAAGTTGAAGCTTGTTTCTCTTGTCCATCAAGCTGGCTTGTCAAGATGCAAGGCTAAGCCAGACAACGCCCAACAGGCAACCAAAACGCAGGCAGGTTCCTTGGTTCATTCAGGCGAGTTCTGGCCGACAAGGTGCGCATTCATCCGTGTCCTAGTTCTTTAAAACCAGCCAAAAACGGCTTGCGCAGTTCTTGGAACTTTGCGCGTTTTTTCTTGCAGCGCACGCTTTTCCATTTTGCGCACCTGTGTTTTGCTCAAATGAAGATTTCAGGTATGCTCAAGTTGTTAGTCGTTTCTTAGCCACTGACATTCATGTGTGTGTGTGTATGTCTGGCAGCTCCAAGCTACCACGTAGTATTTAAGTTGCCCACACAGATTGTTCCAATGGCCTGACCAGTCAAGTTTTTTGTGGGGTTTTCCGACTACCGACGTCTTTCTTCCCTGAAAAGAGGAGCGGGCAACCTTTGGGAGCAGCCTAAGCAGGTCCCCCCCAAAGGGGCGCATCGCAACCTTAAGGAGTTGAGCCCCTCGGTTTCTTAACTTTCGGAGAACGGCAGCCACTATCAGGCGCACCGTCTAGAATACTATTAGCTCCTGAGCCGAGGGTACCTCCATTTTATTGTTTATGTTTGGAGAAAGTGTGTAGGTGATTGTCAACCTGAGCCCCGCAATTTCTCAAATCATATCTTACGCAATGCAGTTTGCCCAAAAACATGTGTATGCCAAGAAATGCCAACATGTGACGCAATATACCAGCAAATGCCAGCAATCAGCGCCGAAGCAGGTTGCTGTATACCCCTCTGTGCTCTACAACGGGTTGTGCCTGATGCCAGCCCGGGACTTCAGCATTGGCGAGCCAATGCTTGTCATCAAGGGCAACTGGCTGGCGCAGCGGCAGCTGAGCCCCAAGCCTCAGTATGGTCTCCTTTGCATGTTTGAGCGGTACGAGAAAGGAAGAGACAGGCAAGTGACCACAACTAGCCTAGCCCTTTCTTTGGACAAGTCTGTCGCAAAGTACCTGCACACAACAACGCCCGATACAGAAGCCGACTCGATTCTGTGTCTCAGTGCAGAGTGGCGCTTCAGCACGAGCAGTGACCCAGAACTTGTTCTTCGCGCGCCACGCCACGTGAAAGCGTTCAGCGTCGAGCTTGGGGTGCACCTGGTGTTGGTGGACAAGAAAGCTGACAAGCAGGACTGGGCCATGCCGTGGCATGCGTTGCCGAGCTAATATGTTTTCAGCTTTTCGCTTCTGTCTTTTTCGCAAACCCGCAGGCCTTGGAAGAACCCTCAAGCCACTCCGCAAGCGCTCAGGACCAGGCAGGGCCCCACAAGCATGCGAAGGATCGCGAAGGAACATTAAATCAAATAGTGTCAGAAAGCAGAGACAACAAAAGTAGTCGCAAGATCGCAAGTTCGGGACATCAGCGACATTGCTGATCCAGTTCTTTACGCGTGACTTGAGTCACGCGTGGGTTGCGAGGTATCTGGGGGCGATCAGATACAGAGCTCGGAGGTGCGCTGCTACCCGATGGAAAAAAGCATTGTGTTGCGGCGGTGAGTCTTGCGTAGTCCTGTCTCCCCAGACTTGGCCCTTCTTGAACCCTGCAGGTTGCCCGAGGAAACATGAGCTCAGCCTTGAAGCAAAGGACTTTGATGGATCGGGGTGAAACTAATTTAATTGCAACACATGGCTGTGCATCATAATGTGTTGATGTCTGGGAGTCCAAACTTGGTTTCATCCCCGTTGGCGTGTGCACGGGACGCGCGACAAAGCCGCAAGTTCACTCGTCAGGTTGTTTTGGAATCCCTTGGCTTTGCGTCTCATCTTTTTGCAGCTCCCCCCCCCTCCCCCCCCAAAAAAAAGAAATTGAGCTTTACCCCCACCCCCCCCCCCCCAAGAGAGTGGCCATCTTGTTGTTTCTTTGTTTGTTTGTTTGATTGTTTGCTTGCTTGCTTGCTTGCTTGCTTGCTTGCTTGCTTGTCCGTCTGTCTGTGTGTCTGCGTGTCTGTGTATCTATGTGTTTGTGTGTCTGTGTGTCTGTGTGTCTGCGTGTCTGCGTGTCTGCGTGTCTGTGTGTCTGTCTGTCTGTCTGTCTGTCTGTCTGTCTGTCTGTCTGTTTGTTTGTTTGTATGTTTGCAAGGTTGGCAGTTGATTAGTTTGGTTGCTTGTGCATTCGTGCATACCGACGTACATGTGTGCATACGTGCATGCATAGACTTTCCGACGGACAGACATGCCGGCATGCAGAATGAAGTCATACAGCAGATATGGTTGCATATTGACAGGCTTACATGCAGACATAGAGGCATGCATACATACATGCATACTTACATACATAGATGCAAAACATAGATGCATCGATACATAGATACATAGATACATAGATACAGAGGCACATGGATGCATGCATACATGCATGCATACATACCTACCTACCTACATACATTCATAGATACATACACATACATACATTGAACTATACATACATACATACATACATACATACATACATACATACATACATACATACATACATACATACATACATACACACATACATACATATATAGATACATACATACATACATGCATGCATACATACATACATAGATACATACATGCATACATACATACATAGATTCATAGATACATAGATACATACATACATACATACATACATACATACATACGTACGTACGTACGTACGTACGTACGTACATACGTACATATGCACATACGTACATACGTACATATGTACATACGTACATACGTACATACGTGCATACGCACATATGTACATACGTACATACATACATACGTGCATACGTGCATACGTGCATAAGTGCATACGTACATGCATGTGTACATGCGTACATGCGTACATGCGTACATGCGTACATGCGTACATGCGTACATGCGTACATTCGTACATGCGTACATGCGTACATACGTACATACGTACATACGTACATACGTACATACGTACAGACGTACATGCGTACATGCGTACATACGTACAGACGTACATACATACATACATAGATACATGCATACATACATACATACATACATACATACATACATACATACATACATACACACATACATACATACATACATACATTATATACATACATACACACATACATACAAACATACATACATACATACATAGATAGATACATACATGCATACATACATACATACATGTTGACATGGCAACATGCAGAGATACAGTCCTATAGGCGTATAGACGCACATACGTTCCCGCATACAAACACACGGACCCAGAGACAGACAGAGACAGACAGCGACAGAGACAGAGACAGAGACAGAGACAGAGACAGAGACAGACAGACAGACAGACAGAGAGACAGACAGACAGACGGACACACACACACACACATACAGACAAACGTTCAGACACAAGTGTACAGAGATCCATATATCAGCCATATAGACTTGCAGACATAGCACAGAGAGACTAGTGCATGCCAAACTCAGTAGTCTTGTCAACTGGGTCACTAAGCACAAGAACCACGGTGAACCCATCCGCGTGAGCGTAGCAAAATTTAACATCAGGTTCATACAATCGCGACACAGTTTCTTGAGGAATCGCGGCACTCGCACGCCATGAGGCATCTTTTCGCAGCATGCTTAAATCGCGTGGAAGAATGAAACAACCTGTGATTTTGCGTTTGAGGGTACCGTGTTCAGGCGGGTAACAAAGAGAAACCAAAGGAAGACTATTCTGGGGGTCCTCGTATTGTGACCCACACATACGTATATACTTATATATATATATAAATACCCATTTATGCACACCCCTGTGAAACACTACCATCTTCACAAGCAACAATGAGCTTATTCGGGGGGCCACAGGAGCTCGCGTATGATAATGGGTCGTTGCATGAGGGTTCATTTTCTAGAGATTGTGCATTGTAGTAGTTTCCGCAGATACTGAGTCGATCTTTGCACAAATCTAGCAACAGTGTCCTTTTGCTTGCCAGTGTATGAATTCAAAGAGAGAAAATCCCACCCAAACATGCTTGGCGGACATACATCCCCATGTCCGTGTTGTCCATCAAAATATTCAACCAAGTAAACATCATACCCACAAGTTTCCTTGTGCTTCTGGATATTTTTCGGGGACTGGGACCGTAATCTCGCACTTGACATGTTCGATGCTTCAAGCTTCCAGGTTTACGTTTGAATCAGCCATGCTTCTGTTGGTCGGGTCAAAAGGTAAGGTAGTTTTGGGGAGCCCACATGAACGGTCCAAAAAAGACTGTCATGATTCATGGGGCACACTCACCAATATACAACTGGGAATGGATTGAGTCCAACCCGTCATTTGGTCATATCTGACGTCTTTTTGCTCTACTGATGATCAGCTTCGCCTCAAATTGGCGGTCTTTGGAGATCTCTTTTTTCGGACGCTCGATGTGTTGTTTTCTTGGCCCGGCGAACCAAGCTGCGGGTGCCCACTGGACTATGGGTACAATGTGATCAAAAAACTGTGAAGAAGATTACAAAAACTCGGAACCATATAGACCCAGGAAAAGGCAGGTAATATAAAACAAATGTCTTCGTAGCTTCGCAGTGAATTCTTGCCGGCCATGGGTCTTTCGAGGTCATTGGCCACTCTCTTCTCTTTTTTTTTTTCTGAAAGGTCACGATTGCCAAACACCGGGTGATGTGTGCCGTGTCTTGCTCGGAGAATCGAAGTGATGCGTATATGTTTACAAAGTACGTCGCTGGCTTGAACTTTTGCCCAACGTGTTAACCCCGTGGCTTTAAAGGAAAATCAACATGAACACCGAGGCCTTTTTTTTGTTGGGGGGGGGTCCCCTAAGGACAGAGACCAACCCGCGTGCAAAACCAGGAATACTTTCACCCCACGCCTCTCCAGGGTTTCCTCCCTGTTTCTTGTTGGAACCTCAAGCGGCGATCGTTTCAATGGACATCACCAGTACACTGATCAACTTTTGTTTTGGGGAGGTTTCTAGTGACCCCTGTTTACAGTCCCCTGCTAATTCAAAATAGGTGGCAAGTGGATGTTCATCCACCCCATTTTGGGAGCCATTGGCTATGACCCATGTCCAGATGATAGAGGAGGTTTCTAGTGACCCCCTTGAAGTTGCATCCATCTGCCCGTCGCGACCTCGAAGGTTTGGGCCTTCAAGAGCAAGAGCTGCGCCGCGTACTGCCCGGGAGCCCAGGCGCTACAGCGCAGTCTGGCGAGAAAATTGCTCGAGACGCGCCCCAAACAGTAAGAACCGATTCGTGGTTCCATTTCGGTACGTCTTGTTTAGGTGGACTGACCCAAAATGATGGGTGTCCTTTTCGTTTCCCTTTAAAACCAACAAAAAGAAAGTACCAACCCTCAAAAAGGAAGCGGACCCATTTGCTTCGGTGGTAGTACAACCTTGTTTGTCGGGCTGGGTTTTGTAATGCCTGTCAATGGGTTGTGGGCACTGCGGAAAGCAAGCTGGATGTTTTGGACCCCTCTTTCTTGCAACCCCTTTCGAACCGGGAAATAGGGGGACCCTTTCTTTTGATCAGACTCAGATATAACCCCTTTTGGACAGTGAAAACAAGGACACCAGAAGGATACCATGAGGCTGGAAGCATAGCGTAGCCACGATGCAAAGCGACGCTCAAAGGGCAACCTGAATGAAGGGGAGACAAGCTGAGCATGGCCAAGAAAAGATATGTGTTTGAGCATGGATTCCTTTTGGATTTTGCAGGCGTGCCTGTTGCCCATATGTGCAGCCACCATAGAAACAGTTGGTGGGCACCACTCCCCGTGTATATGATCAAACAAATCGCGGGACACGGCAATCAATACCGGGGGTTCCTTGAGAAATTGCCGTTTCGGACCAAATCGCGGTTATGTTTTGGGGGGAGTTTCAGGTATCCCTTCTTGGTGTCATTTCGGTTTCCGTTCACAAACTAATCCAGTGGTTTCCCTTGATTTCCCTTGGTTTCCCTGTGGTTTTCCTGTGGTGTCCAGCGGTTTTCAGTGGTTTTCAGTGGCTTTCAGTGGTGCTTCCACACCCATTCAGGAGCGACTTCACGCAGAAGACCCGACTGGCGCTGCGTCGGATTCTGCGGCTCAAGGCAGCGAAATGGGTGGCTCGTCTTTTTTTGTTGCAGCTATTCTCCTGTCGGCTGTTTTTTTTTGAAACCAAAAGGAAAATCGAAGCCATGTTGCAGGTACTCTACAAAAAGACCTACCCAAACGTTTTTTTTTTGCCCCCATGTTTCATGCTTTAACCCTGGCCCTAGGTACCCTGAGATTTGCCCTAAACCCTCAAGCGCGCTTCTCAACATGAGCCACAATCAAAACGCGGGTAGATGAAAGTTAGTAAGGGACAGCAGCAACCATAGGTGCAGCCGTTTTGTCAAATTCTGTGCATGGTTTTGGAATGTTTTGGAAGACCATTTTAATTGATAATGACTCGCATGGATGTAAGGTTTCCTCATGCGTTTGTAGGGTTGCAACTTGGCGAAATAGCCATCTAATTTCTCCGAAAGGAAACTCAAACGGGACCGACATGTCCTACGTCCTCGTCCTTGTCAGGGTCCGCTTCCCACGCGGAGGGAATAGAATGCGGGGAAGCGGTTAGCGAGTGGCAGGGGCTGGATATCTTCTCTTGTACAAATCCTGAATCTTACCTCCCCACCTTTCGTTCCCTGAGAGTTTCTCTGGAATACCAATGGGCGAGGGAAGACCAAGGCTTGGGAATTGGGTGGCGGATTTCTCGGGAGGACAAATCGTGGTCTAACGGTTCCACCGCCGAAACGACAGGTCAGAGCCCATATGCCCTCTTGTGGAAGGTTTCAACATTGCAGGCAGCTTCCTGCATGGCCCTCTAAAGAGAGTTTTGTTGTTTGTGGCATGTTTGAGTCGCGCTAGGAAACATCCTTGGGTAGGTGAAATTCTCGACTTTTGGGCGCGGATCCGTTAACTTGCTTCAGAGTTGTTTAGCCTGGGAGGAACCAACCCTTTGGTCCCGAAGGAATGATCCATGTTCGGGGCTTGATGACGGCCAAGCTGGCCGACTTTTTGATGAGTTCCAACAGAGGTGGGTAGTATCAGGTCCTAAGTAAATAGAACGAGGCTGTGGGGCGTTTTCACACCAAATTTAGTCAATAAGACCATCATGCGTGTACTCGTTCCGCCCCCCAACTACCACCATAGTAGGCAACCCTTCATCATTTTCTTATTATTGCCTTTGGGGTTTTGTGCTTACGGTAGCTGAAATGTACCCTCTACATGATGTTCACCACGGGAATTCTGAGAAATGTACACACCGGGGTATACTTTGCCGCCTTTGTTGCAGTTCGGTAAATCCAAGCAGGTGTCAACAGGACCACCCTGAACCCCACGAGTTGTTGAACCCCATTTCTAACGGCTGTGACGTGCCCGAGACAACCAGTTCTGCTCTCCGAAGCCAGGCCCGGGCTGATGCCGGCGCGGGAGGCGCCGGAAAACTTCCTTGGGATGGGTTTCAAGGATAGGATTTCATGCATATGCCGGACGCAGCGCAATCCCGAGAATATGTAAGAAACATGGAACACGTACAACAGTTGGGTCCCGTTCAGGATCTGGAAGACAATATGACGTTTGTTGTTTGGGCAGGTAACTGATGTAGCGAGCCAAGACTTTAAGCAACCTTTGCCCTGGGTCCCTGAGCGCTTGCTTTTGAGGGATTCTCAAAGCGTCTTGAGGATGGGTGAGACCCTTTTTACCTTTTTGGAAACTGCTTGTTTCCCCAATCACTAGTTTTCCGACTAAGTTGCCAAGGTTTTAGTTTTTTGTTTTGTTTTGCGGGGCTCAAAGACTGAGCCAAAATAGCATTTGATGTTGGTTGAACATGTGCATTTTCAGGCCCCCCCCCACTAAATTATTCAGCCCGAGATATGTGTAGACTTCCAACATCACACCAGCGAGAAAGTCGATGAGTTAACATTGCCACACATGTGATGCTTAGACCATGCAACGGGGATGCCCCTTTGGGTTTTGTCAGCAAAGTCTCAGGAGCTCTTTGGAGTCAGCCACGGAGGGTGTGGAAAAGGACATACCGTGATACCAAAGTGGATGACAATATTCAACTTTGCAAAGGAGCACTTTGGTAAGCACGATATGCAGCACCATTCGGCAGATTTCTTGGTCACAGCCCTCTTTCGCGTAGAGCGATTGTCCAAATGTCGTCAACATGTCGGATGATCCAGGGCCTTGCGCACAGCTATGGCCTGCAAATGGCTTGCTGGCGGTATTTTGCGGCTGTAAATCGCCAAGGGGCCAACCATTGGAACAACATATGGCTGTGGTTGTCAAAACCAATCGGATCCCGTTTTGGTTGGTAGGTGAATTGACCACCCGTTTTAGAACCTATTTTAGTGGTTGGATTGGTTGATGTTCACTGGGGGGCTAACCGATTTGGCTTTTGGCCCATGGCCATATCAACACCACGGCACCGGCAGGTGATGCCAAGAGGAAGGCCGCGAGCTTGGATGGGGCGCCCGAGCAAGCAAACCTCCAGATTTGCCCCAACTGATGGGTCCCCCCCGCAAAGGAATATGCATGACAAACATGAGGATCCGTGCCGTAGGTGCAACTGGCAAATTTACTGTAGCTGGAAATGCACTTCAACCAAATGATGGGTCTCGCCGTTCCATGTCCCACTTTTAGATTTTAGATAGAATCTGCTTGAAGCCTGGGTATCTGCATATATAGAAGGCTGGAAGTCTTGGAGCCCTTGTGAACGCAGTGGATTTCAACGGAGCTGCGCTGATTTGAAAAACCACTTGAGAGCCAACATACCCCCTTCAGGGCTCCAAGAAGTTTCTTTGAAGATACCAGTGAACCTTAAACTTGACATTGTCAGACCTGGCTTCGTGAAATTGACATTGTCAGACCTGGCTGACCTTCTTAATTTTTTGCTTCCCGTTCTTTTACCGCTCAACTAGCAAGCTTGATGTGTTGCCGGGGGTTTGAGTCTTGGGATCCCAAAGGGGTTAGTTGCCATTGTCATCGCAAGTGGGTCCGAAAAGGGCGGTACATGTTGCGAAAGGGCTATTAGAGTTGTGTTTTGCGCCACCCGAGATCAGAGTTGTTAGGTCAAGAACACATATAGTCGCTTTTCTATTACCACAGAGGGGTGCCTTCTTCTTCTCCCAGGTTCTGCACATTTTCCCCATTGTTTTGCCCCGGATGCTGGGGCTGAAGTCATGGGAGGGGGCCCTGGTCACAGAGCAAACCCACAGGGATGGTGTTCGAATAGCTGCATCAAAGGACACCCACCACTTGGAGGGGTCTCCAATGTTGAGAAATACATCATATTAGACCTCCCACCCTGAGCCAGTGTGTCTTTGCCAACAGATGAGGATGCGGGCCCGAGAAAGTGTTTCACAAGCTGTCATGCACCATGTCGCACATATGTTTCATAACAGTGCGAGATTCGATATAACGATTCACGTGATTTGACTTCGGGCCGCTTTGCATAGGATTTGAGCCTGGCTTTCCAAAGGTTTCAGACAAAAGAGGGAGCCAATCGGAATTCCAGAATCATTCCTGCTTTGGTTCCTTCACCAAATTCCTGCCATAACGGAAAGCCTTTGAGGTTCCTTTTTGTGGTTGCAGCTGTCCACTTGGACGCCGTTTGGTTCTAGGCTGGGGTAAGCCTGGAAATTTACTCGATTGTAACCTATGCCAAGTTGAGACCGAGCGGAGCACAAGAGCTCTCGTGCTGGTGAGCTTTGATCATGCGTTGCTCGTCTGTTTTCTCTGTTTTTTTTGGGGGGGTAAGCATCGGCCGTCAGTGAGTTTTTACGCTTGTGGAGTTGCATACTTCTAGGGGTAGCTTCCCCATTCTTTCCAGGGATCCTTCTTTCCAGAAAACCACCAAAAACCCTGGGGAAACAGCTGGCTATTGAAAAGAACGATGGTTGAAAAGAATGGAAAAGGAATCGACCCCTAGAATATTGGGAGGGCTCCTTTTGAGCCGTCGTTTCGATCTCCGACTTTAGGCCGGCGAACTGCGCGGCTCCCCGGAAGTGACGGGGTCGCGCGAGCCTTCTGCGTTCTTAGTGACGTGCCACTCACTTGCCCAAAGCGAATCAACCTTTTGCCCTTTTGGTTTTCCGTTGGTTTATTTGAGTCACGGCCCCACCTTGTGTTTCTAAGTCCCTTTTAGGGGCAACTGAGGCAACAGTAGCCAATCTTTTTATACCTGCAACTGGAAGCACTGAACTTTGCAAGCGACTTGTGAAAGAATTAATCTTGCACTAGCCAACGACGTACAAGTGTGTGCAAATTGATGCAAGACTTGCTCCATGAGCGCTCGGCTTTCGCACGACACACGACCTGAAAGCTTTCAGGCTTTGGACAAGCATTGGTCTGATCAAATTAGATTGAGAATGTATGGGACCTGAGTGTCCCTTATTCGAATATGCCCGCCCTTGCAGGGCCATTCCTCGGAGTCAGATTCATCATGACTTTGCACATGGTAAAACAAGCCTAACACATCTCCCGGTGGCAGAACAGCAACGGCACTTTGTTCGAAGAGCGCTTGCGCCCCGAGCGCTAGCAGGTTGCTTGATGAAGGCCTGGTTGCAAGTGGGTTCTTGCCGCGTGCCTTGGACAGTTTGGCACCTTGGACAGCCTGACGGAGTTTGCCATGCACCAGCTTTCAGGGTTTTGCACCCCCAGGATCATTTCATAGGAACTTTTGAGTCGGGTACAAGAGCACGGCTTGGCATCCTGCCTCTGGTCGAATTCCACGGTTCCGTCTGTTTGATGCTGTGGATGGACCAAGTCAAATCACCATCCAGCGCACGTGTGCTGGGCAATTTGCGCTCCTTTCTTCGCTACTAGGTCCTTCATTCCTGAGGCCTTGTTTCCCCCCTCACAGCGCATGCTTGTTGGTTTTCTCCCCACCTTTGTTCCCCATCTCTCACTCTGGGGTATCTATGTGAGTCGCATATCCGTTGAAAACAATGTTTATTCTTCAGATCGCTGTTTCCCCACTCAGCACAAATGAGAAAGTTTGCTTGCCATTTCCTCAGTTGTCCAAGCCCGACCTTTCGCCTTCTTGTCTTTCGGATGGTCACAGTAGCTAACCGTTTGGAAGTAACTGAAAGCACTGTCACTTTTCGGGCCTGCCAAGAAACGGAAGCTGAAATCCTACTTCCAATTTTCTCAACATAATAATTCCCTTCAACATACCAACCAATAGGGGTCTATCATTTGAGCAACTCCCAAGATGGACCTCTCCTTCAGCTCCTGTTCCATTTAGTGGCGAGTCACACCTTGTCTTGGCCCATCCACTCGCTCGGAAGTGAGACGTGGGGCACCTCGCCGCTCTTTCTGCCATCGAACGCAAGGCCGAAGCCGGAAGCTCGGAAAGTCCGCCGTAGCCTCGGAAGCGAGCGCATGGAGATTCTTATGGGCCCCAATAAAGCCAGTTGAAGATGTTTGGAGGCCCCAACGGTGTTTGGAGTTGAAAATGTTTGAACCGGGTGTCCGAACCATTTCCCTTCTTGGTTTTCTCCGAAAGGGACGCTCGTTTCAATGGACACCGCCAATCAAATGATCAACGTTTGATTTGGCGAAATCCAAATCCAGTGACCCCTGTTGAAGTGCCTTTGTTTTCGCTTTGCGGATTTTCAGGGCATTTGAAGGTTCCACGAAGCCATGATTTGAGGCTTGTGCAGGTCGAAAGCCAACAATTATGGGCTTGGGCTGCTGGAGTTGTTGGTTTCCCTTTAACCTCGCCCCGGATCCACGAAGCAAGACTGATCTGCCACCAACCCCAACATGGGTTCCTCCCAAAGCATCATAGGCTCCACTGAAAGGTTGTGAATTGTTGGAAGTGAATCCGTCAAAAAGGGCCATGTCGGAGGTCCCAAGATGGGCTACATGCGACCTTCACATGCATGTTATTCCCGCCTGCTGCCGCCGACCCTCGGCGCATGAAGGGAAAAGTCATAAGGACCGGTCCTGAAACACGTCCGCAAACCCAGGGACCACTTATAAGATCCTCTACGACCACAAACAAGGATTAACGGAAAAGTGAGAAATATGGCAGCTAGTCCGTTAATTACCGCTTGGGCCGGCTTGCGCCCAAGTCACTTCAAGTTGGCCCGGGAGCAGTCGCCTCTCCCGGGGTCGCCCTGAAACTGGCCCTCCCGAAACTGCCCCGGGACAGTTGCCCTGGACCGGTCGAGGGCAGGGACCGGGACTTGGGACCCTGTCCAGGCTGGTCCCAGTCTGGCGCGGTTTGACTCGACGTATTGGACTCTCTTGCAGAATAGATCCAGGGATCCTCTACTACCACAAGGATTAACGGAAAAGTCAGACAGATGGCAGCTCGTCCGTCAATGACCGCACGGGCCGGTTTGCGCCCAAGTCACGTTGAGCTGGTCCTAGAAACAAGGCCGTCGGTGCCCCTCCACCGTTGGAGGAAACAGGTGTCTGCCAATCCCAGGACCGGTCCCAGGACTGGTCAGAGGACCGGTCCTGAAACCAGTCCTAGCACCGGTCCTGGGAACAAACCAGGGTCCAGGACCGGTCCTGGGACTGGTCCTGGGACGGACCGGTCCCGGAACCGGTCGTAAGACGGTTTCGGCTGACTACAAGTAATCTGAAGCAGCAGAACCAGGGGACCAGTCCCAGGACCGGTCCCAGGACTGGTCCCAGACCGGTCCCGGGACCGGTCCCGGAATCCACTTTTTGTGCTTTCAGGCGTGTTTGCAGGGACCATCATTGGTTCCAATCACTTCCAGTTGCATCCCACGCCCTCTGCAGGAGGCTGGGACGGCGGATTCAGAATCTCACTCCCTGACTTCATGGACTGCACACTTTTTTGGCAAGATCAGTTTGGCGGTCAATAAAACCGTTCAGACTTGTTTGGCCAGTCCACTCGGGAAGTGAGGAATGGAGATTCATATTTGGACTCTATGCTTGCAGCAAAGAATATGACATTGGGTACACTCAGCAAGTTACATACTTGGAAATGGGGGCTGCTCACCAAAAATCAGTTGAGACAGTGAATGTCGGCCGTTACCCGGCTGATCCTTTTTCGAGGCTATCCCTGGGCTGTAAAGGGAAACCAAGGGAAGACACTAAAATGGGGGGGGAGGATTGCCTTTTGAGGCAGACCCATAGCCCAGTTGCCCTGTCACAGGTTTTTCCACCCGAAGTGATCCGTAACGTCGCAAGCATAACCAGCCGAGTGCCTGTTGCTTGCGGTTTTCGCCATTGCGCGGATGTTTTGTGGTCAAAAGCAGTCGGGGCCCAAGAGACCAAAAGCCTATTGGACAACGGCGTGCCCCTCCACACGAGCGACTGTCTATGGTCAATTTTGGGTTTTCGATATGACTAGCTCCAACTTTCCCGCAAAAACCTGGATTCATTCTCATTGTCTCATTTGCCTTCGTTGCTGCATTGGGGTGATCATTGTGATCGTCGCATATGTTTTCCAGCATGGCTCATGTGACAGTGCAAGCGACAAAGCGTAAGCCTCGTTTGGTCTGTGGGATTCGGTCGCTGAGATCCATCGGAGGATAATTGTTTGCATGAAGAGAGAACGACCTACCCGCATCGCGCACTGCTATCAAACCAGTTGGGCCGCGAGTAAAAGCGTAGACGCAGGTAAGTAAGGGGGCCAGTTTCAGCCATAGGTGCAGATCTGCGCCATCTTGATATGCGCAGTTTTGGCTTCTGTAACACCAGGGTTTGGTCAACAGTACATATGCCTTTCCCGGCGCTCTCCGTCTGAGGCAAGGTGAAGCGCGGAGGCTTGGGAGGGCCAAATGTTGACCCCGTACTAATCGTGGGGGGAGGCGGTGTCTCTGGGTGAGATGGGAATCGTCACTTTTGGAGGGGAACACCCCCGATCAATAAACTGGGGTTGATGAAAGGGTCAACAATATCAAATCCATGCCCCAAACATGAGCTTGAAGAGAACCAACCATTAGGCCTTGTTTTGAGAAACAGCCCGCTGCAACCACAGCAAGTCAGCTTGTTCACTTTCCGAGCATCCAACAGCATCACCGCTCTGTGGGCAAGGAAGGCCCACACATGGGCCACTCCTTGGCTGCTTGACATGTCGTGTTTTCTTGACATGTCCATCAGCCATGTTGTCAAGGAAGTAATGGTTGATAGCGTGGCCTTTTGACCATGGCACGTGCATTGTTGAAAAGCTAAGAATCCTGCTCTAGGGCTTGTTTGCAGCCTTCCTTGTGCAAATGTACGTGCAGCCTTTGCTAAACTTTCCAGTGAGCCATAGACCTCCCTTCCAAAGCTTTTGGAGCTGCTACCTTGGGAAGGCCATTGGGAGAAGTCCGCGTAGTTCAGACTTTTTTTTGGCCGAACGTGCTCAGGAAGTGAGACAGCCTACTCCAGTTGGCAATCGTTCTTGCATTTGTGCTCTGCTCATATGCCGATGGTTTTTGGTGAAGTTCACTCGACTCTTCGTTGGGAGGCCTGCGCACCTCACGTGAGAACCCCAGGTTGTAGAGGCACCTTCCCCTTTCTTTCCAGGGATCCTTGTTTTCAGGAAACCATCAAACGCCCAGAGGAAACAGTCGGTTTTCAAAAAAACGATGGTTGAAAAGAATGGGGAATCAACCCGTAGACAAGCTGTTTTTTGGATCCGCTTTGCTTGCGCCGACCGGCCACTGGGCTTGCTTTGTGTGAAGGTCACGGGATCGATGGCGGCAGAATTTCTGCCGAGGTTAAGGATGCCCATGGATTGTCATCGGGTGTGGTGTCCATTTCTTGTTCTTATTCAGTGCTTCCAGGCAAGCAAGCCACTATAGTAGGCAACCGGATATGTTGAAATATGTTTATCTCCAGGTGTTCATGGCGGTTTTCTCGTACCCACTACAATGGCTTGAACGTAAGCATTGGATTGCAATATTCACGCTGGTCCCTTCTGTCACCTGGCTAGTTTCAGAGTGGGGGTCGGGATTCACCCAGACAAACAGTGAGGTAAGCCTACTTTTGAGGCTTAGTAGTTACTGTTTGTGTGTTTTTTTTTTCAAAGGGGTGGCTATCAAATTCGATGCATTTCGGAGCATTCCTATGTAGACAAACACCAATGGGTATGCGTTAAAACAGGGATCAACTCCTTTGTTAACAGGGTCGCTTTAAGTGATTCCATTTTGAGGGGTCAGCTTATTTCGCCGGTTTCCCTTTAAACCACCTCACTCCCAGGCTTAAAGTTCAGAACTTTAAACCTTTCGGGAGTACCGTTTGAGTGCTTTTCTTGGCCAATCGACTCAGGAAGTGAGCCAACATGTTTGGGGTACCCTCAGGGTAATTTTGAGGATGTCACTTTGACAAAACATATTTACCCTCCCACCAATTAACATGGAACCTGACAGGGGGGGTCCTGGAAGACCATTTTCCTTTTAAACACTGTCAGGTTCCATTTTCATTGGTGGGAGGGCAATATGTTTTCGACTTTGCCTGGACCCCGCCAGTTGCGGATGAGAAGGAGGCGGGCCGAGCTCAATCCGCCTGGAAAGATTTGGTCAAGATTGCCTCGGGAACCTGTGGCTGGTTACAAAATCCACTGAAACCTGAGATCGATGGGTGCACCCTATGAATACTGAGACAAGCTACCAACTGACGCAGGATGTGGTCCATTTGCTTTCATAACTAGCCAACCTCCTCTCACTCTTCTGCAAATTCCGAGGACACTCTGTGCATATTTTCCCAATAGCAACATTTAGAACGTGGTACAGAAAGCCAAATCAGGCCCAAAGGCGAAAACACCAGTGTTTTTTTGGGGGAATGCTACTTTGACACAACTGGAAGGCCAAAAAAGGCCAATTGTTGGGGAATGTGGCAGACTCAAACTGGCTTATTCATAGCCCATAGTTTCCCCTGGTTGGCGGTAATGCACGAATTGCCCCCACTGTTTGCTTGGTTTGCAAAGAACGGAATATGCCAATTGATATGGGGGCCAGCATCATTTCCAGTTACTTGGTAGGTGACCCACCTGCTTAGGGGGTATTTGGGAATTCATGTCCAGTTCTTTTCTGGAGATCATCTAGGGCCACTGATGCCCTTATTAACTGGTCTTCACAAAGGTAGAGATTGTTGGCTTGGTTATCCTGAGTCAAATGATCATGGAATGATTTTGCCACCCCAAGCCCAGTTTGCTCAATGACTCAAAGTCCCCAGTTTCTGACAGAGGTCACAGTCAGCACTGGCAAAGTCGTTTCACAGGTTGCGATGTGTTTGGATCTCAACGCGTAAATCTATGGGCCCTGAAAAAGGGCTTGCCCTTTAGGCTTACGATCCCATGCCCCGTAAAAGAAAAAAGCAACTTCTCTCAGTGACCTTGGCCAGGAGCCCCGGCCAAGGAGCGCGGTGGCCGGTTGAGTGGAGGGTGATTGCAAGGAGCTGGCAACTGACAGCTGAGATCTTCAAGGCTTTGGCTCGTGAACTTTCCTTGTGTTCATTTGTCCAAGGCAGGGTTGTGGGATCAAGGAATTGGTTTCTTCCCACTTTGTGATACAAGGGATCCCCCTCTTTATTAAAAAAAAAGTCTTTGGGAAGCCCTTTCTGTTGTATCACAGAAGTGGTCATTTCCCACAGCCCTGGTCCAAGGGGGTAGAGTCTTGCACTCGTTTGAGAATCACATGGGGTAAGATGTCTTTCTTTCACTCGACTTTGTTGTGCGTGCGCCAGTTGAAGCGAATACGACAAATATGCGTCTACCAACATCGCCGGCATTTATCATTGCACATGCACACGTCTGGGAAGAGAATGGGGGGAAACCAAAGCTCCTCGCGGGCCAAGCTAGCTGTGCCGAGCGATCCGTGTCGACAAAGAGTTTGAACGCAGGAGCTTCGCATCCAGCCATTCAGCATCCATATCCGGGCCATGAGCGGGTCCACGAGACGACGTCTTTGGATGTTTCCTCAAACCAAAAGGAAAAGGGCACATGTTCCATGTCCCAAGATGAATCCCATGCTGGTTCTCCATCCTGTATGCCCAACCGACTTGTTTTTCGCGTTGTCATCATCCGGTTACGTCTGTCTGCCCCCTCGGGTCCAAGTGAAACAAGTAGAAACACGGATTGTCAGTTCCCTAGTCCTCACTTCTTAAGCTCCTGGACTTCACATACTTCTTGGGAAGATCACTTGAGTGGCAAACAAAAGGTCCGAGTCCGATAGACCCCCTTGTGGTGGTTTTCACAATTGGCGTGTTCTTTTTGCGGGGAACCAAATCCCAAAAAGGGTTTCGGTGTTCCTTTCGGCGTCCCTTTAAACCCACAAGGGATACCAACTCCAAACAAAGTTTGACACCACATCTTTCTTCAGTCAGTTGGCCTCTAAATTCCAAGTTTTTCTCGCAACTTCGAGACACTCCTAAATATACATATAATATATATAAATACATACATATGCAACTTTGAGACACTCCTCCAAAAAAAGAAGAAAGAGAAACGAAACACGTTTCACACCTGGTAGGCCTAAGAACCCCAGCCACGGGTTTCGGTTTGCCAATCCGTGCCGCTTCGGCCAGGACGGTGCTGATCCCCAAGGCTCGGGCAGTTGAGGCCGCGGGGGGCCCAAAGAGCGAGGCCAAGGCACCCGCCGTCCAGTTGGACCCAAAAGGGCGATTAATTTTGCCAGGGAAAGCCAGCTACCAAGTGACTGGTGGACGTTTTTATCCCCAAAATGAGGTCCACCAAAGGAAAACAGAAGTTGAATTCAGAGCCAATTGAATTGGCCAGGGGTTATAACCTATGCCGATCCCATTTTGGGGCGGAACACCCATCTGCACCCAAAATGGCGCGCTCAAGGGCACTTCAAGTACAAATGGACCAATCTTGGAGGGTGCGGGTCACCTTTTTTTTTGGTTCGGTTCAGGACCCGTGTCCGCTCCAAAAAGTGGGTGGGCGTTCCTTTAGGTTTCCTTCGAGGGCACCAAAAACGGGGGAGAAAGTACCCCTGAGTTCATGGACTTTCGTCACTTCTGGTGGATTTGGACCGTTTTATGGTGGCTTTACACAACGTTTGGGTACTTTTGTTGGGCCATCCACTCGATGGGAAGTGAGTAGTCGAAGCCCCGGTTTGCCTGTCCAGCTCAGCAGCTGAGAGCTCGATGTCCGAAGGTCCCGCGCGTAGCAGTGAAGGGTGGGTGTCCCGTTTCCCGGGAAATCTTCCGCTGGGAAGAAGCACCCCCACAAAAAATGACTCACTAGGGGTTGACATTACCGTGCGGAAGGCGGTGGCGACATAGGCTCTATCTGCCTTCATGGAGTGTATCCACAGCAAAGGGATGGAAAGGGACCCTCCAAATTCTAGAATGTTGCAAGTTTCCCTTCTCCATGACAACCCAGTTGTTCAGGGGCACCCTTGAAATCTGTTGCTTTTGGTCAAATTAAATGCAGTTGTTTGACCAACCAAACGTGATTTCCTTGTTCGAACTTACTTACGTTTCTGGATCGCTTTTGTAGATTACATTTTCTGGTTCACTGAATATGGACCAGAATCAACCATACGTGACTTGTTGATACTCGTCTTCCATTTGCTTAATAATACTGCTTTACTTTTCCCTTGTTGGCTTTAAATGGCATCTATCACTAATAAGAAATATGTGGTTTCTTTTTTTTGCAGGGGGGCGAAAAAGCAAAGGGAAGTTGTCATAGGTGTCCTTTTTGGTTGATTTGGTTGAAAAATAGAGGGCCCTGGTTGACCTGGTTCAATGAACTCCCAGCGCCATCTATTTTCCCAAAAAGGACACCTGCTGATTCTCCCAACACCCTGGTAAAAATCAACATATAAACTTCTGGGTGACCGAAAACCACCGAAAAATGTTGATATGGAATTGGGACCACCGCTGCTGGCAAAAAAGAGCACGCGGAAGCTTGGCTTCCGCCTGAATGGATCGAGGCCAGAGAGGCCAGCAGGAGCCGGGAAGCCCGCTTTCGGCAGGGGAAATGAGCCGTCCCTTGTTTTTACACTGGCCAATGGGTTTTCCTTGGTGGACACATGGAACTATGTACTCTCTACCTGATGGGGGGTGGGCTTACCGTTTCCAGTTGGGGGGTGTGTCTCTGGTGAGCTTGGCCAAAGCTCAAGCGCGCTTTTATAGGCCACCTTTTTTCAACTCAGGCTAGTGTCTCCCCAAGGCCGGGCTCGAGGCAAGCCACCCGGAATCGAGTGTTGGCACTCACGTTGTCCAAGGTTTGCACGCTGCCATTTGAGTTGTTCCGCATGGGAATCACTTTGGGGGACCAATCAACCCACCTGTGTGTTGACCTTCAGTTTGCCTTTTGGTGTACGGGGCGCTCATAGAAAACCTCCCCTGTGCTGATGAAGCCGTTCTGTTGGGGGGAACTAGCACCCATTTGAACCATCGATTCTTCTCATTTGAATTCGCCTTAACTTTTTTTTTTCAACAGGAAGCATTTCAACCATGTGTTTCCTTCGATTTCCTGAATTCCCCTTCTCACTTCCTGAGTTCTTGGACTTAATGCTTCTTGGGAAGAACAGGTTGGTTGTACACAAGCAGTTTGGACGTGTTTTGGGCCATCAGGAATTCCCTTCCTTGTGTGGCTTCGCCTTGGGTATCTGCCACCGAGGCCGCTCGCCGGAGCCCAGGCGCCGGGTGTCAGCCTGGCAACGATCGGTGGGGCAAACCGCAGGTTTCGGTCGTGTCCACTTACCAGGCTTCTATTTTTTGGTACCGGTTTTTTGAGCCACAGCCAGAAAGGGGAGGTGTAGGAGTTGAGGCGATACCATGCAGTCGAATCGTTCTTTGATTTTTGATTAAGTGCCCTCCCTCCTGGTAAGATGGCACCTGACAGAGGCTCCCTTGAGGAAATGGATCTTCCAGATGGAGAGGGTAGTCATCCCCCTTGCCACAAACATCTAGGGCATGTGCCATCAACTTTCGCACATGGACTGGAGAGAGAAGAGGCTGATATTGGAGACTCCAGTGCCAGCCCTCACTTTTCTATCTCATCAGTTGTTTCCCACAGCCAGACTCATCCGTTGGCCGTGAGAAGGGGAAAAAGAGGAAGGACTGAGGATGGCTTTTCCAAGTCTTACATGCCATGCCATTCTGTTCCTCTTAGCTCCCATCTCTTCATCATCGTAAGTGATAGAGTTGGATGGTGGGATGAAGAGTCCATTCTATTTTGTCATGATTGATTCAACGAGAAATGAACATTGTTTCTCTGTTTGAAACTTACCATGCGGGCCATAGGGTAGTCCTTTTGAAATATTCAAGCAAACCCCAGTTGCCCTTTCCATGCAGTTCAGTGCGCCAAGCTCATACAGATTTGGCTCGAGGTCAGGGCTCTAAATGGCAAGTGACCTCATGGAGCCCGGGTCGGAAGCCCGGTAAGGCGGCCGGAAGTTCTTTTGGGGAACCTCGAAGGACGGCACTGCAGTCACTCCGGGCTGGGGAGCTGGGGTGATGAAAACACACACTTCGGATGAATCCATGCTCGTAGGCAAGAGTGCTGGGAAGTTTCAGTGCCTGCAATGCTGCCTTTGGCACGCCCTGTCCCCATTGGAATGTTCAGGATTGGAATTCGATGGGATGAATCCGAACGCACTGGAAATCCTTTGAACACCACGCTCCCATGTGGCCATGGGTCAAAATCCAAATCGTACCCCCAGTGAGCATCCCACTCCAACCACTAAAATAGGTCCTAAAATGGGTGGTGCTTGTTCACCTACCCACCAAAATGAGAGATCCCATAACGGTTTTGACCACCACAGCCATTGGTTTGAGGGTATAAACTCTTTTTGTTGATGGTAAAGGGACACCAAAAGGAAAACACCCATTTCGGAGGCTGCAGATCCTATTGATCCTATGGCACACCCAGACACATCCAACCGCAGTCGTTGGGCGCTGGGCTGGACCCTTCCGTTTCGAGGCGCACGCCGAGCTCACCGAGCAAGTGCTCCTCCAGGCGCGTTGGACAGGAAGCTTTGGGGGGTGGGAGGGATCACTCGGGGCGTTTATCCCTACCTGGAGTCTCCTTCTGACCCTTAAGAAACGGTTGGTCAGTACCCAAAATAATGGTTGGTCATGGACCTCTTCTTTTTTTTTCCGGGTCATGGAGACTCCAGGTACTGTGATAGGGAATCCCCTCGGAAGAAAAGGGGGTGTTGGTCTTAGGCACTTTTTGTTGAATCACAGAGGTGGTAGATCAACTTGTAAAACTCGGTCGTAGCCAACTTCTTGGAAGTCCATACCTACTACACGTACTTTGCTGGTTTCCTTCGAATCCAGACACCAAGTTATGGTAGTTTCATGCCTTTGGAAACCAGTGTGTGAGGGAAGAGGGGGATGTCGAATCCTATGGTTTAGATGATCCCAGCTAGGTGCCTAAAGTTGGACTTAGAGCACTTAGAGCTTGAGGGATTCAGGGACTGGCTCCAGCAAACGTCGCATCTTATAGCCACATGGCCATGGGTCAAAACCAATGGTACCATTTTGGGGTAGGTGAATTCACCACCCATTTTAGAACCTATTTTAGTGGGGATTGGTTGATGTTGTCTGCGGGATACGATTTGGCTTTTGACCCATGGCCACATTGAAAAACGTCGTCCGCCTCGGTCCATCTTTTCAGCCTTCGGTCTGCATGGATCCGAATCTCGGCTCCCAGGCCAAGAGGCTTGTGGGTGGCTCCAAATTCCACAGCCGGGGTTACTCATGGCTTCGGTTTCCATGTTGGACCCCCCGATTTTTGAGCCACACCCTTGCAACTGGATTTTACGCCTTCTTCAACGCCATCCACCAAAGAAATTACAACCAGGCAGATGTCGACCCGCAAGATCCCCGCAAGAAACTTGCTCCCTGTTCATCACCTCGGGTTTGTCCATTCCCAGGGCGCGACAGACATCTGAGGTCCATACGCGCAAGATCCCCGAGCCAAAGGTCGATACGCGCGAGATCCCCGAGCCAAAGGTCTCGAGGACGACACTTCCTGGGTCCATTTGGGAGGGACATGGACAAGCTAGAGCTCTAAAAGCCGCAGCCTCCCCAGTCCGTTCAGGGATCCTTCTCAGAAACTTCTTCAGTTCTTGGACTTTATACTTGTTGGGAAGACCTTTTTAGTGGTAGACCAAAAGTTTGGACCTTTTTTGGGCCATCCACTCGGGAAGTGAGGAAAATGGGCCAAAATGCTGCAAAGTAGGTGATGTTTGAAGAGAACGATGTGTGAATGGGAAATCAACCTGTAGATCACAGAAAATGTCCCGCCCAAACCCAGGGGACTCACAAGATTCTTCATGTTCTCTTGGGAAGAAAAATCAAATCGAACGTCCCTTGGTACCCACAAGCTTAGCCAAGGACGTACCTCGTACCCCACAAAAGCTATCCTCCAAGAATACAAATTTAAAGGGACCCCTTGGGAAGGCCATCAGCAAGAGGGCATTTGATGAAATCATCATATCAGAGAGGGCGGGACGAAGATACATGCAGATGGATAGTAATCGGGGAATATCAGGTGTCTATTTAGAGGTACTAGTGTGAAGCTTTTTTAGCCATTTAATCGAGAAGGAATGACCTGATCGTGCAAGGATGTAATTTGGTCTTGTCCGGGCACACGTGTCTAGTACTGAGTACATTTACGCATGTTTGTGAATTTTGACATGCAGGTATAGAAGAGTCCTCGCCGTATACGCCGGGGTGGGGTGTGCCTACGTGAATTTGTGTGGAGGCAACTAGGAAGTAGGTACGCATGTATGTGTTTCTGTGAGTTGCTCCAACACAGCCTCTGCGCCGCGCATGACTGCATCTTGCATGCTGAACGTATTCCACCGTTTGGTTCCGAATCGCTGCTCTTTTTGGTTGGTGCTCGCAACGTGTCGTTCTCGAGTTCGAGGGAGACAAACCACCGATGCGAATTTCCCCTTTGGAGGTCCCATTGTTTTGTTTTTGTTGACTACCTTGGCCCATAGGTGAGTTTTCGCAGGGGGGTCTCCGTGCATTCAGGAACGTTGCAAATTAATTCATAAAACTTCTACCCCCGAACCCCCCCTCCCCTTCAAACACCGATCCCAGTTTTGGTCCATTTAAGTCTTCGTGTTTGGGGGGTCAAATGTCCGCAGACACTCGCCGCATTTTGTTTGGACATGCGTGTTTTCGCGCCGGAGAACAACTGATTCAGATGCGTCTCTGGCTAACCTTTCTGTGACACCCGCAGGGTTCCGAATAGACTTTACACATCTCCCAGCAGACGCAATGCGTCTTATATGTTGTTGCAATCAGCTTCTTTCAATTTGAGCAAGCCCAAAAAAAGGAACCTGCATCTTGAATGTGCTTCAGGCAATGTGATCACATCCCCCAGCACAAAGTTCATTGATCAACCCCCCGCAGTTCATGTTTGTCTTTGTCAATTGCTTTTCCGCCTCTAGACCCCTCAAGCCAAAAGTAAGGCAAGGAGAGTGCGCTCGAGACCGGAACCCTCCATGGGGAGGACCTAACAATGGCCCTAGCGGTACTGGCGGATCCTCATTTTTATTTGGGACTGTAAACTGCCAAAGAGGAGAAATCGCTCAGAGCAAGCAAATGAAATGGAACCTCAGTACATGCCTGCATATGTTTGGCGAATTATACGCGATATCAATGAAGATGACCGCTAAGGATGATGAAGACACCGGAGCATTGTTCAATGTTTATTATTCTGATATGTTGTTGTGGTTTCGTCATATTGATGCCGTTTCCCTTAATATCACATGCTTCCCATTCATTTCCAGAAACGCCCCATGCAAAGCCTGTTTGAAAGACCCTTTTGGCACTTTCAGCGAAAACGGATCAAAGGAAGCGACTGCAAACTACCCGACAAGACGATCAATGGCTTAGAATAGCACACTACAAACACAGCAAAATGCACAGCAAGCGCATGGATATGCAAAAGCTTCTGATTCTGAATAGCAAATGAGTTCTTCTGAGCAAGGCGCGCCCAATTTTGTATGCTGTTGGGCAGTTGCATCTATAGTAGTCCAACTTCATTATATGGATGGTTTCATGCGTACTCCGTCTTACCCACGTTTGATGTTTGGACAATCCAGGACATTTGCTGGATACCATCGGAATCCTGTTTTTGTTTCTTCTTTTTTCGGGGAACTCCTGAAATTTGTGGCTGAGTTCCGATGGAGTGGTTGCTGAATCATTCCAATTGTTCATGAGCTTGCAGTGTTGCCCGTTAATTTTAGAAATCACTCTCTCGGGGGGGCCGGCAATTGACTTAATGATGTGAGACAGCATGACCCTAACAAAAGTAAATGGGACATCTCGGGGCTCGTCAAATCCCAAATTCAATATCGAGATTCCCCCCAGGATGACCCTTGATTGATGAGTTTCGAACAAATCATCAGACCCCGGGGGGTATGCAATCACCCTTTGCCAGACTTATGTCTCCAGGAGATAGAAGATCTGCCCGCCGGGACCCCGCGCCGCGCCGCGACAGCCGACACCCTTCGCGCAGAGCGCGGCCCGAGCGCAGCTCCCCGCGGGGCAAATCCTCGTCCCGCAGGCGCGAGGCGCGAGAGTGGGATCGCGACCGGGAAATGCCGAGGGGCCGGGAGAGGCCCCAAATGGACCGGGATGACCGGGAGGACCGGGCCGACCGGGCCGACCGGGACGACCGGGAGAGGCGAAGGAACCGGGAAGAACCGCGGGAAAGATCCCGGCGTGCTTTGGACCGAGATGATCGGCGGCATGCGCCTGGGGCAAGGAGCGTGGAACGGCGCAGCACGCGAAGGCGAGAAGCCAGGAGTCGCTCGAGATGATGGAGCTACAGCTGAGGTCTTTAGTCTGCCTAGACCTCGCGAATCCATTCACTAGCTTGCACCAAGCTCCTTGTGGGTGTGGCACAGCCAGAATGGAACACGTCTACGTGAGACTTTACACTCTCCATGACAAATTTGTGGAACCAACCACAAACTCATGAAAGTGGATGGACAAAATCCGCTTCGCACCAGTCAGACAGGTGGTTTATCCCATTTGTAGAGTTTCATCCATCCCAACGGGTACCTGGGATTTTGTCCACCCGATGCTTCAAACGCGCCATATACCAGGGGCTGAAGTGCCATCTCGACCCGTCTGTGACGTGTGCAACTTGTCGTCGGCATTATGTGGAAAAGTGGGCGTGGCGACGCGATGAGCTCTTTGCAGGAAAGAGTGTGTGTGTGTGTGCGTTGTGTTTGTGTGTGCGCGCGCATGCGTGCTTGCATGCGTGAGTGTGAGTGTGAGTGTGAGTGTGAGTGTGAGTGTGAGTGTGAGTGTGAGTGTGAGTGTGAGTGTGAGTGTGTGTGTGTGTGTGTGTGTGTTTAAGTGTGTGTGTGTGTGTGTGTGTGTGTGTGTGTTTCTGTGTGTTTCTGTGTGTTTCTGTGTGTTTGTATGTGTGTTTGTATGTGTTTGAGGGTATGTACCCTCTAGGGGTTGGTCAAGGTGAAACAAAAACAGCATGTTGGTGGTCCCCCTGTTTTGGCACATATCCAAATGGGCCTATCCAGGATTGAGGGGTCATGTACATCACCCCGATTTTGAAGGCTCGTGGAGACAGGTCGATTGATGCTAAAAGCGGCACACACAACTCCCCTGGGACATTCTGGATTTGGACTGTTTGTTTTGTCGGGAGCGTCACTGAATCGCGTTTTGTTCCTTGCTGTAATACGAGGTCAACAAGCCAGAGAAGGCTTTCTTGGTTTGGAGGTCCCTTTTTGGTGGTGTGCGGGTTGTACCGGGGCATCCCCCCAGACTTGCATCCGTTAGGGTGGAAATATAAAGCATGATGTGCAGACTCATTTTCTGTGTACCCCAGTGGGCCAAGATTGGGTAGTTCCCACACACCACCTGCTAGCGCCATGTGATGTACCAAACCCAGGGTTCCCTGCCGGCAAGCCATAGGTATCCAGGCTGGAAATGTAACATCTAGAGGTCGAAATATGAGTGTGTCGTCTTTTGGGGTCCCCCCAAAAAGACGCTCATATCCAAGGGTTAGCGTTAGCCTACAATTGTGTGGCCATGCCTGGAAGGTCTGGTGAGGTTGGTATCCATCTAGTTTCAAGAGGAACTGGAGATTCAAGTCCCCACTTCCCTCTTTCGAAGCACTGGGTTTGATTCTGGTCGACGCTCACGGAGAACAGATACTATGTAATGTTCCACATCAAAATCAGCAGGCTGATCAAGGGACGCTCATTTTGGCATCCGGCTCACAGCCACGCTGTCGTGCCGTTTGCTAATGCCAGGCCTTTCGGTTGCATCGAGAGAAGCGTCAGGTTGGTGCAGTAGCGAGTCCCTTTTTTCATTGAAACACAGCCCCCACAAAAGAGTGAACGAAGGGTTTCTGGGATTATTGGGCCCTTCCTTGGACTTACAAGGCTTATTGACCCTCACCTTTGGGCAGTTTGTAGGGTCCCTGCAGATTGCAAGTGAGCCCGCTACTTTAGCCAACTGCAGGGTTGACTTCATTGAAGGCTTGTTCGCCTTGCCATACAGCTGAAAGAATTGGCCAGTGTCACTTGCATTCTTAGGCAAGTATGGTTTCAAGCAGGTAGAGGGACATGTGGCGTCAGTGACACTGAGATTCTTCGCGGATTCTCGCATGAGTAGTCATGCTTTTTCTTGCGAAGTTCCGAGGGAGCTCACCGCCCTTAAGGAGCAAACCGCGGTTAGTGTAGCTACTAGCCCATGGCAGCCCATGATGACGGCTGTTTCTCTACATAACACCTGCAGTGTCTCGCTTCTTTTGCTCTAGAGTCTCTTAGCGGGTCCTGTTTTGGGCACATTGTCCAAATAGGAAGCCGAGACGCTGAGTTTCTTATCGGGGACCGTTTTGGGCAACAAGCCCCCCTCTACATGTTTTGGGTGCTGAGCGGGGCCTTTTCGGGCCACAGGCCTCTCTGCCCAAATAAGAAACAGAGACACGGAGTTTCTCTTGGCAACTGCGTTGCACGATACGCTGCGCTGGCCAGCTTTGGTTCACCTGCCTCTCAAGAAACGTTCCAGCACCCTCCAAGGGTGGTCTATTTGTACCTGAAGCGCCCTTGGGCCATTTTGAGTACAAATGGACCACCCTTGGGTGCTGGTTGTGAGTTTTCTGTCGGTGTTTCGGGCGGAAACTGTACAATTCCCCCGGCCGGGGAATCTGAGTTGACTCCTCCCCAATTCGGCCTCCCGAATTGAAGGTGCCCAGTTTTTAGCCCAGACGGCGGACTCAAACACAGAAGCCAAGCCCAGAAGGCACCAGTCAAAGCGGGGCGTGCGACTCCCCTGGAAAGTGCACCGTTTTTTCTCTTCAACGGGACAGCCATTGATCAACCAGGGGGTTATCAATCCTGGGAAAGACACCCCCATATTCCAATTTCTGGGTTTGCTTCTAGATGGGTGGAAGCCGCCGTTTCGGGAAGCCAACGACCAAAGGGGCCCAACATCGCAACAGAGAACCGTGTCCAATTTCAATCATTCAGCCCTTTACTGTTGATCTTCCAGTTGCTTAAGAATATGTGTTATTTTCTCTTGTTGGTTAAAACAAACTATCACTACTGGATATATATATATATACAGTTTTCGGGAGCTCAAGCAAATGGAAGTGATCAAATAGCTGGGATCTCTTCTGCATTTGTCCTTTGCAAGTTGATACCAAAAATAATATTTTTGGTGGGCAGCAGGTAGAAAGCTTGGTGTGCAACGCCAAGGCACCTCCATATGTCCATATTCACGCGTGGGGAGCTCAACCGGATGCCAGCTTGCTGGTTGGGCCCAGTGGAATCCAGCATCAACCAAAAGGAAAATGAACGATTTGGGCTTGTACCAGGGCTTGTACATAATTGGGGCTTCCCACTTTAGAATTCGCGGTTTTGACTGCTTGGGGCAAGCCCTGGAAGGAGTTTCCACGGAAAATTGCTTGCTTGGGGTGTCTGCAACCGTGCTCCTGATTCCTGGCCTGGTTCATTGCGACAACAATTTATCATGGGGTGTGGTTTACCTTTCGGCACTCTTCGTAGCTGAAGTAAGGGGGCGACCATCATTGCAACATCACATCTAGGCCCCCTCAAGGAGTATATTGGGAAGGCGGGCACAAACATGGCCAACCGTTCACAGGGGACGATTGTGAGCTGGTGTTGATCTACTCCCACTTTGTTCGGAGCTAAAGCCGAAGCAGGCAAAATATGGGGGATCATGCACGTTCTGAGAAGGCATTTCGAACGGATCCCAGCTTTCTGTGTAGTGATTTAAATTGGAAGGATCGGTGAGAAGGTTCCGGTGGGTCCTCCAGAATTCTGCGAAAGAAATGATCCGTATTTGCAGGGCCTCCCTGCCATTTCCAGGTGCCCCAGTTGGTTTTGGAAGGACATCGTTGCCTGACTTTTGCTTGTTTATGCACACCTGGAAGTGTGATTGAACCCCACCAGGGTTGCAACTTGTCCATCCGGTGAACCCTGAAGAACCTCCAAGAAGGTCTCCACGCAGCCAGTGCGACGTTTTGGCGGTCGGACGGGTCCGGAAGTTCTATTGGAGCGAAGGAGGCTTTCCTGGAACGAGCTCTGGAGAATCAGCCAAACATCCAGCCCAAAAGCGTAGGTTTCCGCGATCTTTGAGGGTGTTGGTCCATGGATGGTGGGGGCTTTGGTTGGTCTTCAGCTGCAGGCCTTCTCGCGTGGCACGGCGCTGAGTCTTTGCGTTCCGATCGAAGTGGACCATGTCGGGATTTTGGAAGACTGCCCTCTTAAGGAGCCTTGACTTCTATGGTTGGAAACCGAGTGCAGGTTGGCTCAATGGACAGAAGGCAAGAATCCAGTGGATCTCTGTCCAGTCGCCAGCATAGCAGCAGGCCAATTCTTTTCGTTTTGGATTTACAGGGTGTTCCTCTTGGTTGCCTTCTTAATCACTGGGCTACCTGGCAAGAGGGATGCATGAAGGGCAATTCGTTTTCGCCCAAGCGCCAGCACAGAATCCTTTGATGTGCCTGGATGTTTTGAATGACCATCTGGCGTTTTGGGGTTCATCACCCAGGCAGGCTCTAGCTGGTGGTTTGGATTGGTGGGTTGAGGCAGTTGCACCCTGGCTTGTGTAGGGGGTAAATGGGAAAACACCCCCAACCCACCCCTAACTTCTTAGCAACCATTCAAACCTTCAATATGGAAGCTGACATGATTTTCCATTTTGGGCCATGCATGGTCGGTGATGAGGAGAAATCGCAAGATCGCCTAGTGATTTGAAACATTGGAAGCGAACGTGAGATGCCCATGCCGGGAAAGGTCGCCATATTCTCTAGCAAAGTTTGGAAGTAAATCACCTACACCCCGCCAACGAGTTCGCCATACTTAGGTCAAAAGGCCAAGTGAGGTCAGGCCAAGGCTAAAGAAGGCCAAATGAGGGCACCGGCCAATAAGCCCAAAATAAGGCCCTCGGCGTGTATTTGTTGGCTTGAACAAAACCGAGGCAAGTGGTATATACATATACATATATACATATACATATATACATACATACATACATATATATATATATATATATGTTTCGTTGTTCCACACGAAAGGGCGCCTGAAGAAAACGCGGTGCCTGAGGCTCCTGAGCGCTAGTGCGCTGGAGATCCATGAAGGTCATCAGGCACGCCGAGCGAAAGCCATGACAGGTTTGAAGTTTTGGTTGGCAAGAGGTAGCCTTTGGCTGAAAGGGAAACCAACAGAGAAGGTGTCAGTTTTGGGGTTTGACACAAGCCGTGATCCGAAATTGGCGGTGCCGACCACATATATTGATCCCGATGGTGCTTGGATGTGTGGATCTATTTTTCGGGAACCCGGATTCAGCTCTTTATGTTTGTGGAGCCTGACCGAAGGACATTCCCCAAATGGACATGGGTCAGACTTAAACGACCAGAGCAGGTTTTCCTTGGGGCCATGGACCAGGAACCGAATCTGTTAAAGCACCTGGCAGGGATGGGGCTGGAAGCCAATGACCAGCCGGGGGTGAAGCATGTGACGCTGCCCCGAGCCTGTCCAGCAAAAAGCAGCTTGCCAGGGCTCACTTGGGCGAGCTAAGATTGAAATGAGCCATTCCACCAGTGAAGGTTTTGGAGATATTTCTTGATGCAGGCTGCTGAGTTAACCCGATGCAACTACTCCTACCCCCAGCTTGGGTTTAGCTTTGTCTTCTGTAAGGGGTGTCTTTGGGTCCCTCTTTGAGGCAAGTGCCATGACAAATTACATTGGTTAGTTACACCCCGCCTTTTCCTTTTGTGGGGTTCAGCAGCCCAAGCTGAAGAAACACCAATCGGGTCTCCGGTTTCCTGCCCAACGCCCAGGCACCTGTGAGAATCATGTAGCATCCGATTCGGAACCAACCCGTTTAACGGGTCATTCAAGCCGTGAGGAAACCACCGCCATTCTGGGGTGGTCCCATCCCCATGTTTGCATTTTCTAAAGAGCGGCAATTCAGTCAACTAGCATAGGTGTCCATTCTAGGTTAGAGTTTTTAGACATAGATGGCAAGTGTTATTCCATTTGCCATGGAAACCCACCTATTTCACCTATGTCAACGAGTTACACTTCCTCAGACCAACAGCTGGAAGCTCCCAGAAGGCCGATCCTGAGGAGCGAAGGATCTTCCATGGAGTCGTCTAAGGGTATCCTCCCTCCCAGTAGGCACTTGAGGGTCCGAATAGGAAATAGATCTGCCTGAAGTCTCCATGACCCCTGTAAAAATGAGTCCATGACTTAAATAATGGGGTCATGGTCCCATGATTTGAGGGTCATGGAGACTCCAGGTTCATTTGCGCCCTCCAAATCCGAGATGTCGGGGTAGTCATCCATACCAAGACTGCCCCCTCGCCAGGCGCAGCACACCACCGGCCTCGCGCGAAGAAGCGGCGCTTCCGCTTCAGCTGCGTCGACCTCGCGGCGCATGCGTCGGAGGGCCGCAGGAAGGCTCGGGGAGGCTCGGCTCGGAGAAGATGCGGCGCTCGGCGAGCCTGTTTTGCACGTGTTGTGCGATGTGTGGTGTGTTTTGTTGATGTGCTCTTGAGTGGTCAGTGCGTTTTTCTGTGTTTGTTTTTCTGACTTCTTGTTTGTTTCCTCGTAAAATGGGGAAAGTGCCGGGGAAATCACCCCAGCAGTTTTTGTTGCTCCCTGAGAAGCTCTGCGGGGGGGTCCGAACACGTGCTGGCATGGGCTTGCAGCCCGGTGCTCGCCAGGGAGCCCTGAGTTGGTGGTTTGGATTGGTTGGGGATTTGAACCCCCTGGTTCTTGTGGAGGGTAAATGGGAAGCCCCTCCTGCGCGCAAGCAAGACAATGGCCTTGAGTTGCAAACCAGTTCCAGTTTCTTCCTCGCACTGCAACCGGTGTGCCTCTTTTGGTCTTTGGAACACCGAAAGGAAGCCAAACGCTTTGGAGGGTGCCGTTTGTAAATTCCGACTTGCTTGCTTGTCCTTCGAGAGCCAAGGTGGAAGTCGACCCTTCTGGGGAGGTGCACAAAGTGCAGTTGACCACCCCACTGGAGGACCTCGGAGCGGGGAAGGGCAAAGAGCCCTACTTCGGTGTGATTGTGCGTGTGTGTTTTTTGAAAGTATCCTTCGGAGGCGGTTTGAAAGGAAAACAACAGGATGCAAGACATTAAGCTCACTGCAAGCGAGATCATCGATTCGGGGTGAAACGAGTTCATCCACGATATAGGTCCCTGACTGATGCCTGAATTCAGGTTTGTGAATTGGGATTATCTCTAAATAAGGCACGCCACAAAATGGGTAGTTTTCTTTTGCTTTCCCTTAAACCACCCCTTAAAAGGGTTACCGAGAAAAGACATCCAGTTACAAGTGCAGTTCCATGCTGTTCTACGGTTTGACGTGTCTTGGGGCGCAACAAGGAGATTCAGACTCCCCCTTTTTAGTCTGGGCAAGCAACGGGCTGACTTCATGAACGAGCCATGCCCGTGATGAAGGTACCTTGGGTATGAGTCAACATTAAACCACCAGCAATTGAACCGCAGTTTTTGGTCCTTGGTTCCATTACCAGGGTAGCCCATCTATCGCCTACTAACGTAGACTACAGCAAAAAGGGTACCCTTATTCTAACCTGTCTACCAAAATTCACTTGGCCATGATGGGTACCCATTTTGACCCACACCCACTTGCAGTTTGCAAATTGGATGGTACTTCGCCCAAATTCCGTGCCTGGAGCCGGGGAGGGGGTTGGGATTGCGGCGTCGGAGCCGAAGGGTTTGATCGAGATCAGAATCAGAGCAGTTGCTTTCCGGATGTTTCGCGTGGATTGGAGGGGAAATGCCTAACGTTTTGTTCCTGAGTGCGCGCATGTGTGTGTGTGCAAATCATAAATATGTATACCCTAAGCGTCCAAGGCCTCTCTTCGTGAGGCCTAGGCCTTGTTCTGTTGGAGAGGCCTACTTTTGGAGGCTCCAGGGCCTTGCTAAGTAAGGCCTTAGGCCTTACTAAGTGAGGCCTTCGGCCTTAAATAGGATGTTCCTTTTCAAGGCCTAGGCCCTGAAAAGTATGTGTGGCAATCTTGACTATGTTTGGGGCCACCTTTTTTCTCGAAGGGTGCTAGAGGGGATCCAGCCACTGGAAATCGCCCCTGGTGAGCCTTTCTGGCAGCTAGCCCTACGGCCTGGCTAGGAGGTGTTGATGCAGGGGCAACGCATGTGTTTGGCACGCCTGGCAGGTAGCAATTCAGACTATGCGTGTGTGATTTCACAGGCACTCCTGGTATCGAATTCGATTTGTTCACAATATGTGCATTTGTGGCTGGGTACCGCCTGCACCGTGGACAACCCGTGGATTACCCGTGGAAAGGCCTCGAAAAGCCATGGAACGGCCCCGAAAAGTCATGGTTTGCCCGTGGACAGGGGTATATTTGAGGGTACCCCTGAAACGACACGATCCGGGACGTGTTTTGTTTGGGGGCCCGTCCGAAATTGAAATCCTTGGAACTTTTGCCTGCGTGTACGTTTGGTGGAGCTTGATCCATGCTCTCTTTGCCATCTCGCGCTGGTTTAGACGCTCTCTGAAGATGCAGCGATAGCGCAAGGGAAACAGACACGTGATACACCCAAACGATTTGTTTTGCATAGGTAGGGTGCATGGTTTTTCGAAGTATAGTTATAGATTTATGCGCATTTCGGATGGTGTTACTAGACGAAACGGTGACTTTTTAGCAAAACGGGGCCTGGGGAGGCCTCAAAAAGGCATGGTTGCTCAGCACATATACTCGGCATGATACTCAATGAGGCCTTTTAACCTTTTTGAGACCTCTTGTCAGAGGCCTATCTTCGAAAGGCCTTTGGACTCTGAGGGTATATATATATATATATACATACATACATACATATAAGCATAATGATAGGCATGTATATGCGCTGCGCGTGTGTTTGTGGCTGTGTATGTTTGCGAATGTGTTTTGGTTTCTGAGTGTGTGTGTGTGTCTATGTCAGTGTTTGTGTGTTTTGTTTGTTTGTGTTCTTATGTGTCCGTGTCTCTCAGTGTATGTCTCTGTCTGTGTCTGGGTGTTTGTGCCTTTCTAGGAAACCGTTGACGACCCCCCACACCCGAGTGTTGGATAATGTTGGATATCTCAAAATCCACAACTCATCCTCCAGGCTCGCCCGCATGCCCAATGGCTTTCGACTATCGAAGTCGAGCAGCACGTCTATTGTTGAGCAATCTGCATGGCACAGGTGAAATGGTTGCAACGAGAGGCCTGCTTTGCCACTACTGTAGAGAATATGTGCAGCAAGCCGCTTTTGTTGATTTGTCCAAGATAGATATGTTGTGTTCGCTGATTCATATTCCGTGCCATTCGCCCCTTCGCGCATTCTGAGTCATACAAGTGTAAGAGACTGACCCGCCTGCTCACTAACCCCTCCAACCAACCAGCCAAGCAAGCAAGCAAGCAACCCATCATCAAAGCAACCGCAACCCAAGCAAGCAACAAAGCAACCAAGCAACCCACCAACCCACCAACCCACCCACCCACCCACCCACCCACCAACCAACCAACCAACCAACCAACCAACCAACCAACCAACCAACCAACCAACCAACCAACCAATCAATCAACCACTCCTGACATGCGATGAGCCGCATTCAGAGATGGCTGTGAGTTTACAATAGGTACCCAAAATGGAACCCTGGTAAATGGCAACATGGACTTAAACCTGCGGTCCTCTGGTTGTCTATTTTTGACCCATACCCAGATCAGGCTTGGCATAAATTGCATGTGGGCACATTGCGACCTTACGAAGGGTTTCGGCTTATTCCCTTCACAGGGATCCGAATGATTCCAGCTTGTGAGTGCTAGGACATGTCGTCCGAGTACACGGGCCTCATAGGGGCCATCAGCTTAGATGCAATGGAATTTTCCGTGCAGTACGAAGGCTGAACTCTTATTTAAGTGTATGAAAGTACATTGAGCACACATTGACGAGATTGTACTTAGCTTTGCTGTGCGGAACCGCCTGGCTTAGATACATCCGAGCATGGCTTGCAGGCGTTTGCATTGGGAGCCAGGGGCCTTCTTTGAGCGAAACACGCAACACCATAGGGGCCCTTTTTAGATTAGTTTGAACAAATAGACGTTTCCATTCACCCATCTACTTTTCCAAAAGAACATACTTGCGTTGTGTTTGCAGAACCAATTTGCTTCTTCCGTACGGACCCAACAACTTGGGGCTGGTGAATGATTACTTCCATTTGCTATTGGTCTGTCCCCCTGTTGGTTTCAAAGGGAATCTATCACTACTGGACTTATAACTTTATATAAATTTTCAGCGGGACTTGAGCAAACTCAGGTTAATGGTGTGGAGTTCTCTTTACCCCTGCCTTTCACCTTTTTTCAGCTGCTTCGGGAAATTCCTAGCGCTCCCCTCTATAGTGAAACTCAAAACATTTGTTTTGCCTCCTTAGAATTGGTTGATGTCACACTTGCCCGGAGCCACACACTTGGGTTTGAATGGGACTCGAAATCGGATGCTATATGTCTCGTCCTTTGGTTCAAGCTGGAACTGGTTAGAACCAGTTTAGGGTTCCCAGGATCGGACATTGACAAGAAGAGCCTGACTCAACCGAGCTGTCCTTTTCATGTAGGGCAAGTTTCGGCATAGGACCTACGTAAAGCAGAGAAGTAACACAGGGTGCTTGTACTTTTGTGTGGACTGAGGTCAGCTACATCTCAGATTCATCTTCCAAGCTAAGTCCGTGGTAAGACAACTGGCACTAAATATTTGCGTTGCTCAGGCCGAACGACCGAGATTCGGGCTTCAGACCCCCAAAGCCCAGTTCCCAAATCAGGAACACTTGCGGCTGTTTTGCACCCGAAGAGTTGCATGCCCAGCCTGAGCCGCCTTAATCTTCGGAATTTGTGATCGGGGTAAATGTGTCATACCTTTGCAAACCGCGGTGTTTTGCCGAGGGTATGCTGAAAACACAGTGTTTTCTGAAGAAACATAATATTTTGAGAAGAATGCCTCTAAATGGTCTTCGGAGCATCCCCTTGCCCTCAGTGGCGCATGCAGCATATTCCGCTTGCGCCGGAATAGGCACCTGGTGTTCTTATGTGTCTGTGGGTCGAAAAGAGGTACTCAAAGTGGCTTGCCCAAAGGGAACCAAGGACTACAACCTGCGGTCTGGTGGGTTTATTTTTGACCCACACTCATGTGCTGCCAGAGGATGGGGAAGGGCATCTCTCGATTCCCAACAGCCCGCTGTTCTCACTCCAATCGGCTTCAGTGGTCGAGGGTTTTGAGGGTTTTGGATCAACTTTGTTGAGAAAAGAAGTGAGCTTCCTGCAGCGAACCCGTAGCAAACCCGTATTTTACATGGAGCTCCACCCAAAAACATTGTGCCTCAGGAGAACATCAGATGAAACATTATCGGATTCTGGTTATTTAGTTATTGTGGGTGGGGGGGGGGGGTACGAGGGAACTTTATGTATAATGTGAACGCTGTATGTTGCCTTTTGAGAACCAGGACTTAATTTGTAGTGTTTTAGATTTTTTAGAATTGAATTCTAAAAAGTCTAAACGTTCGAAATTTCGGGGGTTCGAATTTTAGAATTTTTAGTTTTTTTTTTTTTTAGAATTCTAGATGGTCCCAGCCCAGGAGGGGCCCCGCCAGGACCCTTGATTTTTAGAATCCACGTCTTGGAACTACCCCGTGCATACCCGAAACCCTTCTTGGAACCGCCCCATGCATACCCTTCTCATGGGCAAAGACCCCAAAGCTTTCATTCAGTTGTTGGGAATAAGCTCAGGTGATATCCCCAACTGCGGCAAGAACACAAGCTGGAACCCTCGCAGAACCATCCCCGGAACCATACCGTAATCCTCGGAACCTTGCTCGAACCTGACTCCAGAGCTCCCCCGAGCCTCCCCTCAAACCTGATCTGGGCTGAGACCACCTGAGACCCTTAGCTTTCAGCTGTTGGGGAAAAATCAAAAATAACTTCTTCTTCTCGGGGAAGTGACCAGCACTGGAGTTTGTGTTGTTTGTTCGTTGGTTATTTGGGTTCTTTCGAGGTTTTGCATTCCTGCATCTGCGCTCCACTTTCTGACTAGTAAAGCAAGCCGGGACCCTCTCCGCCGTCCCTCTCTGCTCCGAGATGGCCATCGAGGCAGAGAATGTGACCTTCGTTGAGTTAATGGACTTGTGGCATGGCTTGTCGCAATGCCAACTCTGCTACCACCTTGCCACAGGCAGAACTTCCTTGCTCAAGAGTTGACTGGCGCGGAGAACCCGAGGATCCACTTCTTTGATTCTGTGATCTGCCAACTTCGGGATCTCATGAACCCCGAGAACTTGGAGCGGGCCTACAAATGTGCCATCCAAAACGATGATGTGCAGCTCCCGCCGCTCCCTTCGGCCTGAGGCAGAAGGTTAACAAGGAGTTGACCGTGCAGGTGGTCATGACGGGCGTGGATGGGTCCTGTATAATGTTCAAGCACAAGGTCAACCAGCTCTGGCGCAATAACTACGGCGCTGCGTGAAAGCAAGAGTGACACAAGACCCGCCAGCGCTGCTTCACAAACATGGGTCAGCACATTTGAGGAACAACGCGGATGCCGGTTTTGTCTGCATCATGACGCACGGCCCGCAACAGCTCATCAGAGATGCAGCAGCTCTGTTGGATGACCCAGGTGCTCCGGAGGAAATGCTCTGCTTTGAACGGATGGTCGCGGTCCTTAGTGGCGGGGCTTGAAGAACTTGAGCGCAGAAGGTGCCTTGACCAGGAAACGGTCTTCATGGCCAATCCCGCTTACCCCGAAACACTACCAGAGCCCGCGGTTCACCTTGCACTTGTTGCCGGGACCCCCTTCTCCAGTAGCTTCTGGGCAGGAGCCGGAAAGCGTCGCAGAGGACGCCAAAGACTCGTGGCAGCCAAACTGGACGAAGGCAGGCACATAGTGACACCCGTGAGTCACTTTTTTGGGGAGGCTTTCGGTTTGTGAAGAAAGTTCACTTACCCTTGCAAGTAGCTCAAGCTGCCTTGCGCTGTTTACCGGCGAGGCGAGGGTAGCGCCGGGGATTATCTCTGGACCCCCCTTCTTCTCTTCAGTGCTGGGGGCGTCGGGGGCGTTTTGCCGAAGACTATGCAAAGGGTTTTGATTGCCAGAGGCACACGACGGACGGGAGGCGAGACATCCGTGCAGGAGCGCAGCCGCTACGTCAAAAGCAGCCCCAAGAATGACTTTTCCAAGTTCGCGAGGCAGGTCCGCAAGAAAACGCGACGTGCGGTGATGGCGGAGATGGAGGCCATGACTGGCGGAGCAACATGCAGTAGGGACCAGGCCAACGCGGCCGCAGCGGCAGGGCGCGGAGAGGAAGGAGAAGGACTTGCTGCGGGAGAGGGACAGGAGAAATGTGGAGAGGAAAGTGTCAGAAGGTGAAAAGGAACGTCTGCCTGTCTGTGCACCGTTGGCCTTCTCAACTTTTTGTATTCCAAGAAAAAGCAAGAGATAGCAAAACGTGGGCCAGGTGCGCTTTTCATAGGCGACGCGTACTTCTTCAGGAGAAGAACATGGTATATTGCTTGGCTTTCAGCGAAAACAAAAACGTTGCCGCAGATCCACCGTCACTGGGAGATGTCGCCTGCGACGTTCATGACTGTGTGTCCTGCAAGCGGCAACCAGGTCGCCGAGCCTGCGATACTCAATAAATATCCATCGCAAGCAAACTGCTTTGCCCTCGGTTGCAACTGCGCGCTGAACCCCCAACCCTGCCTTCAAACAGAGCTCGACAGACAAGTTCCCCCACGCGCAGGGCCGCAAGAAGACATTCTGCTGCAACCCGCACCCCACACCTCGCTTGGCGAGTTTAGCCACGGAGCAAGTCTTTGCATGGTTCCGCGTCTGCAAGAGGCTACTCAACGAGGCAACGCCCAAGCACCGCACCTAAAATAAGGTCTCGTATTTCGCGAAGCTTCACAACCAGGCGGCGGCATGCAAGAACACGGGGTACTTCAACAAGTATGTCCAGAAAGACACAAGCTCACAGCGAAGACAACTGCAAACTCGCCAAAGGCCTTCATCCTCCGAGTGAACCACTGGCTTGGTAGTTTTACCCATGAGCACATGCATTGACAGAACCCAATGTCTATTTGCGCCCAAGCTGGTGTTCTCATCGCTGTTGCATTATCAGTGAGCATGGTCTCTTTGAGCGGCCTATCACAGTTTGGCTGTAGACGTGTCAGCCGCAACGGTTCAAAAACGGCGTGGTGCAAAACACAGGCCCCCGCCAACTGCATCTATCCATTAAGGTGTCAAAGGCTGATTTCACGCAGGCCCCATGGCGGGCCGATCTCTATTATTGCGGGGGTTTGGCCAATCCAGAAGCAATGCTGTGGAGGCACACCTGGAACAATCAATGTCCAAATTCTTTGAAACAATCATGTAGGCAAATTTAAACTAATAGCGGCATTGGGCAACTTATAGCCGCATTCAAGTTTCAAGCTCTTGCGCACGCGCTGGTTATTTCTCCCTCGGGCTGGGTGTCACTTGAGGCCTGACAAAAAACAGTAGTGGGTAGCTTAAACATTCGAGTTTTCCAGGATCAGGGTGGACACAAGTCACAAGTCATTATTCCAGGACGACTTGTTAATCACGTTTGTGAAGCTTGGTATTATTCCGGGAGGATGTTTGAATCAAATTCCCTCGTTATTACATCATGGGCCCCGCATGTTTCGGGAGTCGGGCCACAGTGCAGCAGCTTCCCTGTCAAGAGGTTGGGACCAACGCCGCGGGCGAGCCCCAGTTCCAGGCCCGCAAGTTGGCTGATTTTGCTTGAGGTTTGGTATTTTGAGTGGTTTTAACAGGACACCAACATTTTGGCGTTTTGTTTCGACACATGCTAAGACCAAGGACATCATGTGGAACTTCTCAAAATGGCGGACCCCCCTTTGGTGTTGGGCTCGTATTGCAAGGGAAAACCAGAGGGAAACCAACCTTTTTAGGCCACTCCTATTTTGAGAAACACCTGCAAGTTTCGTTTGGTTGACTTTGATGCTTGGGGAGTGGTCTTCCAGGGGGGAGGGGGGAACCCGTGACTAGTAGAGTTTACCAAGTCTTCGTGGGTGGCCCTTGTTTCATTTCTTTTGATCTGAAACTGGAATCTCGCAAACAGTTTTGGACGGGGGGATGCGGATCAGTTGAAGGAGGCCAGCTGCGACTACGGGCCTCCGGGGGCCCATAGTGGACAGGAGGGCTCAGTGTGTCGATCTTTAGTCGAGAAATCAAACTGCTAAATTCTACCAAAGAGGCAACCACATTCAAGGTCTGGACGACTGCAATCCGGTGTCCCATTCCAACCGATGTGTTGTTCCACGGCGAAAGCAGGTATGATTGAAACAGAGAAAGCTACCTTTGAAATGGTTTGAAATGAAAACCAGACGGAAACCGCAAGGGGTCCGACATTTTGAAGAACCATTTCTCCTCCAACAATATGTTTCAGGGTAGACTAAATTTGAAACATAATTTCAGCGTAACTTGTGGGCGTGATTAGTGAAGCCCGTCCCCACACAAATTGGACGGGGGGTCGACAACAAAAACAAATTGGGAGTCAGAGTCGGGCCAACTCAAGCAGTCTCTCACTAAGTACTGTTCAGTACTGGCATAGAATTATTGTTGTATTCCCTGGAGGATTGGTTTCTCTTAGGGGGAATGCATATGGGACAACTTTTCTGAATGGCCTCCCCATTTGATCGCTGGCTCATTGCAACAAAGCCACGAGGTTCACTTATCCTTTTGAGGGCACCCTTAGGGGTGTGACAGGAAAGCATGGTTGCGAACCATGTTGGGGTCTCCCTATTCTAGAGACGCCATTGTTAGATGCTTGCCAGTAAGCGAATATCAAACACGTTGAATCACTTGATGATGTTTCAGACGCGTGAGACCATGTTTCGTTGTTTTTTTTTTGAGACGAGGACGGGAAATCGACCGCAGGGCGCGCCAGGCTCGGGTGGTCTTTGACACCGGCAGCACCAACCTTTGGATAGCCTCCGTGCTGTGCCAGGCGGAGCGACGCGACTGAGTGGAAGGAACCAATTTGCTTGCCCAGGGAAAACGACATGGAAGTCATAGAGGTCAGACAAGCAAGCAGTATACCAGGGGAAACCGAGAAACCATGATATGATCATGTCATTTGGAGGATGTCACTTGTAGTGGACCTGCCGGCCGTGCTGATTTTATCCTTTTGGTACCATCGGGGAGTGGTTGGTTTTCTCACTTCCGCAGCGAACCCATCCCAGCTTTGTCATGAGTTCGCAACTGTGCAAAACATTGACAAGCGTCTTTTATATCCTAAACCAGTAAAAAGAGTACCTTTTCTCTTGTCGTAGACGACGGTCGCTCATGGAACACACAACCTCATGTTGGCTTGCGAACCTCAAGTGGCCGCCATGAAAACTGGCGCCTGAAGAAAAGGAGTACGGAAGAGCGGCGCAAAGCCCACGGCCCCTGAGCCAACTCAACCCACATGGCCTGAAATAGAGCAGAAACAACCCAAGCCCGCCCTCACCCCAGACGTGCACCCCAACCGACCCCAAACCCATCCTATACGCACCCACCGAACACCCTACATGAACCCTCTGCATCCTGGCGTAAACCCTGCCGTTAGCTACCCTCAAACCACCTTATCCCCCCACCCTAGATCCAAACAACGTCCTGACCAGATTAGGCAGAGTCCCCGAGCCGCGTTCAACTGCGATTGATGCGACTGTTTGGAGCCACGTGAAGGGGGTGCTGAGCTGCTACTTCTGGATCATGATAAAAAAGAGAACAAACAAGTATTCACATTTTATTGCTTATTTTCCAAAGACCCACCCCAGCTAGCACCCAGCAATCTACCACCTCAAGCTCCCTCAAATATGGAAGACCCAGTGTTCTATCGGTCCCTTTCGCCAGTTGCAACTTTTTCGGAAGCTTTCCCCGCGGTGACGGGTGTAAGATTCAAAACATAAAACATTATCAAACCCCAACCAGGGTTCCCCTGAGCCACCTGGGAAGAACACTGAACGGATTCCTCTGACTTCGCTCCACATGTCAACTCTTGGGTTTTTGGCAAACTGCTCAAACTCTGATCTCTGCCTTTTCCTCACTCCGATTCCAGCGGCCGGTTCCCCAAACTCTGGGTAGTGAGAGGCGTCGCTCAAACCCAGCTCAAACCCGGCAAAATGTGTTGCGAGTCCAATCGTGGCCTTGGTTTTTCCCTTGCCCCGGGTCCCGCCTTTGGCCGGTTTCGACCGAACCGCGCCTTTTTGGAGGCGTCGCCCTGTGACGAGCGGTCCCGGGGCTTCTACGATCCCGAGCGCTCTATGACCTCGGAGCCGCCCTTGTCTTTGCCGGAAACGGCATACCCCCAACGGCTGGCAAGTATCCCCAAAACAGCCATTGGGAGGTCATTCCACAGACCATTTGCCAGCCATTGGGGGGTCCTGGCTGGGGCGTGTCCTTTATTTAGCAAATGGAGTAAGCTTAAGGTAATCCTCAGTCCTTACCTTGGTTTACGAAAGGTCCCCTTTGCAGTTGTTTCCCTGCAGGGATTCTGGGAAATCGGATTGGCCGACACTCCGCTTTGAAAATTATTTCTTTGCTTGAAAGACACCCTTTTCGGGGTAGTTTTGCCGGAAATCAGGGAAGCAACCCATTCTGACTCGAGATGGACAGACTCCCAAATGTGCCGTGGTCAAAAGACCCTTCCGCTTGGGTTGGTAGGGTCATAGACATACATGTCCTGGGGTTCCTATCATGGAATCCAGGACCAAGACTCAGAGTCTTGCCCATCGAGCAACAACAACAACAACAAAAATGGGAAGATGCCGGATGGTAAGGCATAGTTCCTTTCGGATATACCTGGCAACTCCTTCCGGCCAAAATTTCAGCCGCAGACTCAAAAAGGCACCCACCTTTTTACGTGCTCCGGCGGCAATCGGGATCTCCGTAAATCAGAAGATGCGGTGTCTTTGCTTTCCGGCAGCGTTTTTCATAGGCGGCCTTAAAGAGCATTGCGGCCACAACCGTTGCTTTGGCCCATGAGCCTCACCAACGTAACAAGTGTTTGCCCTCTTTGTTTTGCACAGGATTTTGGGGTGGACCACTTCAATGATCGGAACCCAACGTGCCCAGAGAAGAAGATATAGGGCGAGTCTACCCAACACGCATCGAGGCGCCACAGCTGCTGAAGGAACCAGTGTAGGCTGGGAATACGGAGGCAATGAATCTGCCATCTTTTGTATTAGGAACTCTTTTTAGGTAGTGCTTCCCCAACGAAGTGATTGCGTTGGTACGGCCACTGCTGTTTCCTTCCAGCCGCCTGCAAAAAAGGGTCCACCGGAAACGGTTCGGATACTTCCCTGCAACTGTATTGAAGGAACCCCAACATGGCCCCCTGTTCCCAGAAGGAGTTTCCTCTATGGACGGTTGCCTGGGTTTCGCGTGCAAAATGTGCTGGCGAGTATTCTACCAGATAGAAAAACGAGAAGGGAATGGGTGAGGACTCTCTATTTCACACCCCTGGCATTGCTTTGCGTCTCTCTTTCCATTGAAAACGTGACTCTGGGACCTTCATACGCCCAAAAGGGACGGACCGGTGGCTTCCGAAAACTTGGGCTCCCGAAACGATTCTGCGCCGCAGGAGGAGTACCAGGGAGAAAGGTCTCATGACATCGACATTATGCCTGCCACTCAGAGGCTCCCTGGGCTTGCTTCCCGGTAGCGGATAGCTTTCAGGATTGAAACAGGAAACACAGGACCCGTTGGAATCCTATGTGGTACGGATGGTACAGACCGTTCCAAACATTGGATGCCGGATTCCTCCGAGGTCACTTCCGTATCATTTAGCTACCGCAGTCGATTTTATCAAGCCGCCTCGGATGACACTTTGTTCCCATTGTAAAGGGAAAACCCAAATGGTCCCATTTCCGTATTTCCACCAGCGATTTTAGAAGGCTTTGTGCTTTGCCCCCTTTGCAATTCCATGGTGGTTTGCCCGTCTGGCAAAACATGGCTTGCATGGTTGGGTGCTGTTTCGTTGAGCCTACCTTGTTTGGGTGGTGACAAAAGGAAACCAAAAGGAACAAACTCTTTTTTGACGCGAGACAAATGCCTAGGTCAGTAGGAAAAGATTGGCGTGTCATTCGCAGTTCTCACTTTGCAGTCCGGTTCCCGACGTTTGTCGTCGCTCAGAGTTCGCCGTGTTTCCCTCGAAAAGCGCAGTCGCTTAGCTTTCTTTTATTCGAGTTGAGCCCTGAGGTTGCTTGGCGAATCTCACTTCCTCCAGGACTTTAAGCTTTTTGGCTTAGACCGTGTTAGTGGTTCACAAGAAGTTTGGGCTGTTTTTGGCCCAGCCACGCAATTCCCGGGCGAAAACGAAGCCGTTGACACAGCGGCCGGGTTATGTTTGCGGGATTTCGGCGTGCGAATGTCGCGAGGTTCGGCACCGGGGAGTTGAAAGGCGCGGGCGGACCTGGATTTGCGGGCTCAACGGGTAGCACCCTTTGAAACCCCGGAGGAATTTGGGGGTCTTTTTCCCCGGCGTTGATACGCTCTTTGGGGTGGGTTTTAAAGGGAAGCCAAAGGCAAACTGCAATTTTGGGAGCCAGAAAAAATCCCCTGGGGCGGTTAAACCCCCTCCAAGTCATCCGGGGTCAACTTTAATTGGTATCCCTTCAACACCAATCAGGGAGAAGCTGAACTAGAATAGATGGCCACTTTGTTTGTTGACTTCCAGGTTTTACATGGTTTCCCGTCGTTTCACTTTGCTGAGCAACAATGAGTGAGACAAATCCCCCAAATGTGGATGCCCCGCCCATCTGCTGGTCACTTCCAACAATGTGCTGACTGCGAGAATGCTATATGATTGTTACTCATTACGAGTATCTTGTGATTTTCCTTTTGGTGTTTGAGGGATTGTTCCCTTGTCTACACAAGCAGAATCCGCGGGAGGTGTTTGTTTTCACGTTCTGGGAGCCCACCCTTTGGCTACTAGACAGGCAGAATCAGTGGGAGGTGTTTTGCCACGTTCTGTGAGCCCAGGAGACCCTTTTCAGCTTGGCTTTTAGAAAGCCCTCAAATTTTCCGTCTGGGGCCCCGAGCTTTGAGACACAAGGGGGCTGACCGCTGGACGTTTGGTCACTGGACGTCAGAGCCACTGGGCCAGAGGCTTTGTGCCAAAAATGGGGAGCTCCTCGGCTTCTTGGTGAAAAGGCGTGAATCTAGGGGTACCTTCCCCAGTCTTTCCAGGGATCTTTCGTTTTAGAAAACCTCCAGAAACCCAGGTTGGCAAAAATGGGGAATCAACTCCTAAAATGAAGTAGCCCATCCAACTCTTGTGTGTCCCAGCATTGCAAAGAAGCCACCCCATGTCACACTGTCACAATGCAGAAGCCGTTTCCGCATTTCCAACAATGCACTGGGCATGCTTGATACTGCCAACAGACGCGGCTGGCACCGGCGAAACACATTTGTGCCTTTGCACAAAGCCGCGGTCGACGGAGTGCTCAAGGAAGATGTGAACGTATTCACCTCCGAGGCTCCGGAGGTGAATCGATGTGTCTTTTTAAGGGGACCCCAAAAAACATTCTGGGGCAGTTAAAAACTAACGGCTTCCTTGAAGACGGGGTTTCCCGTAGTCGCTATACAGTAGCTGGAACTGGGCAAAGCGTTTCACAGTTTCACCATTCGGGGTTCGGCTCAAAAGGTCTCAGAGGAGGCGTCCTGACGAACGTCCATTTGGATCTGTAGATTAGCTAGGTGCATTATCCTTCCGTCAATCATGTAAGCTGACATGATATGGACAACCATCTTAAGACTTCCTTTCCACTTCCATAGCAAGAAAAAGGAACAAGGGGTATGTGACCTTGCTTCAGCTTTGTTCACATCGAAAACATGGAGCACAGAGCAGGCGATTTCAAGCATTGAGAGTGGGAATCGAATTGCCGACAATGGAACTGGCAATGCAAAATATTGATACAGCATGAGGGATGCAACCGTCACAGAGGCCAAGCGAACAACACCGACTGAAGATCCAACCGCCTGAGGGTACCGGCAAGAGCCATTCGGGGCGAAGCATTGGTCAGACCCCTCGGACATAAATCGATCAACCCACCACGTCGATTTGGAAAAACAACTGACTTTTAACCTTTGGTTTTCTCATGTTGGCAACCAGCTTTAGAGGTCCCAAAAGGTGATCACCCTTTTCTTACAAAAAAAGTCCCTTTCAGGGATAAGTCTGTGAGCTCACTCCTGGGCGCCCATTTGGGCTCGCTCCGCCATGGCGGCGATTGAGCGGGAGCAGCGGCTGGCGCAAGGCGTCACGGAGCTGATGGACTGCGCCCTGGTTGGATGTTAGGACTTGAACATTTTGCCAACTAATGAGTTTTCCATTAAACCACTAAAAGTTAAACTTTGAGCAGGGAGCAGAAAGCAAGCTGCGTTTTGGGTTTTGGGTTGGCTGAGCGAGTTGAGAGCCACTTAGAAGGTTTTCCGTTCGGAATCGACCCAGAAGCCCTCTGTTTCTGAGTTCCGGAGGTCCTGAGTTCCTGGACTGTTTGTGGGAAGACCATTTTAGTGGTCAACGCAGAGTTCGGACGTTTTTGGGCCATCTACTCAGGAAGTGAGATCCAGAAACAAAGAAAGAATGAAATAATGAGTGAAATAATGAAAGATAAAGGTTAGTAAGGGACAGTCCCAGCCTCTTTCATGGGTGCCGCCTCTTGAATTCTTTGCATGATTCTGGCTGGTAGACCATTTTCAACAATGGGTCTTGATTTCGACACAGTTTCGGTGATACCAAGGCCAAGTTTCTTACTGACAGAGTCACGGGAACGAAGCCTCCGGTCGCGCGTGTTGGCGCGCCGGCACCTCGGCTCAGGTCTGGGGGAGCAGCTGGGGCCCCGGCGCCAGGTGAGCCTGGCAGCACTGGAGGCCCAGCTCTGCGCCCAGCGCCAGCGCAAGGCGGAACGGGCGGTGGCTGCCGGGCCGGGCGCTGTGGCATGCTACGGACGCTGGGGGGGTTGGTTTTGAGGTCAGGTGTGATTTGTTCTTGCTTGTTTTCTGTTTTTGGAGGGGGGGGGGATGGGGAGGGGAGGGGAGGGGAGGGGAGGGGAGGGGAGAGGGATGGTTTTGTTGTTTTCTTAAGGGCTGGGATTTTTCTTAGGTCTGGTTTCTATTTCGGGGAACAGCACCATTTTTCGGGAAGCACTCTTTGGGTGGTGTTTCCCCAACAGCTGAAAGCTATGGATTTGGTCTCTGCCTAGATCGGCTTTGGGGTGGTTTGTGGGCAGCTTTCAAGCGGTTCCGGGGCTTGTTGGGGATGCCACCTGTTTTTTTTGTTGTTGTTTTCTAAGGGAGGGAAAGCTACAAAAGACCCTGGCACGGAGATCCCTTGAGATGGAACTGGGCAGGGGATTGCACCGAGGGACCGCCAGTGCCGGTTTGGCATCGGTAGACAACAGTTTCGGCTTATTTGTTTGCTTGACCCAGTGGATCCCAATCCACGATATCTTTGGCCAGCCAACGCTATGGACCCTATGTCTTAAGGTTTCAAGTGAAGCCAAAAGGAACCCTCTGCCATTGGCTTCGTTTGCTTCCTGCTTTCAGTTGTTGGAAGAAAATCCGGGGGTTCGGATCGCTTGCGACCAAGCTCAAGCCACGTTGAAACTTCTGGGTTGGGTGTCAAAATGGGGACTTGGACCCAACGAACCGTGTATGTCATGTCGCTTTGCCTTTAAAACCACCAGTCTCAAAATAAATACACACACAAACCCGCAAACACGCACACACACAAGACGCGCAAGACACACAACCCGAACGTGCAAAGACACACACCGACACAGAAACACAAACACAACACACAACACACAAAGAGAGAAACACACACAAACAAACACGCAAGCACGCACACAGAGACGCACAAACGCATAAACCCATAAATACGTCAACACACACACACACACCCTCAGATTGGTCCCCATCCCCTGTTTCGAGCCGAAACTTGAACCGGAGCCAGGCGGAGCAAGTGCTACAGCGACGCCTGGATTGCCTGAGGCAAGTATCGCAGGCGCACTGCGGAAGTTCTATATCTGATTCATGACACGGTCCAGGAAAAAAACCCACCAGGTTTTGTTGTGACTCGTTTTGGGGAAGGGGTCTCGTTTGAATCTATGCATGTGGTTCGCTATGGACTAGACTCAAACTTCTTATTTTTGGACTGGGGGATGAGGTTTGCTGGGGATCATTTCGGGAGGAATCATGTGATATTTGCCCACATGTGTGGTGAGTTTGGGAACCCGTGCGGAATTATTTACATGAAACCTCTGGGATTGGTCAAGCTGTTTTTGTGGGTTTTTGGTGTCCCACCACTGCGCAACTTCCTCGGGAACGTGCAGATTGAATCAGTCTAATAGTCAAAATGTGTGTGTTTCTGAGAAATCTCATTTCGCATGGGTTCATTGGGGATTCCAACCCAAGCTTTTCCTGCATCTCTTGAAAGCGCTGACTTTCTACCCTGCTCAAACATCCGTCCACGAGATTCAGGGTGGATTCGCCCAGGGGGAACTTGTATTCATGACAGGAAAATGGGATGGGCTGATGGTAGTTAATGGACACTCCCATGCCCCAACTTGTAACACCAGTTGTTCAAACTTGGAGTGGACATTGTTAACTTTGGGAGACCCGAGTAGAACCACGACGAAAGGCCATAGGATTCCAACCCTCCGGTATCCCTGGTTTCCTCCCAATACCTTGCAAGCATCCTTAACTCTTCCCTGTAGATTCCTTTCATTGGCCCAATGATTCCGTTTACCTGTTAAGCAAGGCAACCACCCGTCAGAAACCAAACAGTCCAAAACTGACAACTGGGATCCACTTGTAAACTGAGTGCTTCCAGTTACAATCCATAATTTGGACGGACCAAATTGTGTACCAGGTAGCTTGTTCCATTTAAATCGGGTGGCATCCATCCCTGGTGCCGATTCGTGCCGATCGGCGCGGATTTGGAAACTTGTTTGCCAAATCTACCTGGCCTACAAGAGTTTGCTGTTGCCTGGTTTCGCATGGATTTTCAGAGGAGCAACGCGTCTGGGGGTTGACTCCCCATTCTTTTCAACAATTGTTTTCGAGAGAAAATAAAAACAAACAAACAAAAGCTACAACATTTGATTCCTGATGGTGTTTTGAACATTTGAAGGTGTCTCTTTGAAATACCAAGCTTTCCAAAGTCCGAACGCAGTTGATGTCGACCCCGGATTGATCCTGCTAACACGGGGGTGTTTCCTCCAAAAGCACAGTAATATAAACCCTCGCTAAGAGCGCCACCCCCTTTTAAACAACCAGGGGATCCGGCGTTCCCATGAAAAAGACCTCTGGACTTGGCATACCGCCAACTTGGAGAAGGGGTCTCTTTAAGCGTCTTTCGGCCCCCTCAGCTCCTTTTGTATCAACCAAAGGTTCCAAGACATCCGTGATTCCCAATGGGAAACCCCCAAGACAACACATAAGCTTCTTACGCCCCCCGCCCCCCGTATGATGGACACTTGGGGTCTATCTTGCAACCTCCTCCTTGAGGGAATTGGAAGAAGATCAAAATAGACCCGAAGCATCCATGGCCTTCCCACCCCCTTCCCCTGGGCCGCCTTCGCCCCTTCGATGAGACGGGGGGAGATCGATCTCAGGCGCAGGCCTCGCTGGGCCGATTCTTGGACCGCCGGGCTTGCAGCGTGCAGGAGGCCTCACTGGTGGCCTCGGATGCCCAGGGTCGCCTCAACCGCCTCCGCGAGCAGAGTGAGACGGCCTGGTGGGGTGGTGGGGTGGTGGGGTGGTGGGGTGGTGGGGTGGTGGGGTGGTGGGGTGGTGGGGTGGTGGGGTGGTGGGGTGGTGGGGTGGTGGGGTGGTGGGGTGGTGGGGTGGCGGGAGTTTTTGAGGGGAGTTTGCCGGTTTGTGTCGTTTCGGGGCTTGGGGCAAAGTCAATTGCGGTTTTTTGTTGGTTTCACTGTAAACCACAAAAACACCATGCCAACTCAAAAATCGATGAGCCAACCATCACATCGGAAGTTCTGGGACTCACCCAGGCCCCGGTCACTGGTTGCCCTTCTTTCACGCGCGACGCAGGTCCGGGTGAGCGCGCTGAAGTCGGCGCAGGCGCAGGTGGCGGACGCCGAGCAGCGGGCCTTGCAGGAGAAGTCGCGGTGGACTTCGGAATTTGGAAGTGGGTGCCTGGACCCTCGGACTAATTTCTCATTAAAAATGGGAGTATTATTGGCACCCCAAAAATGGCATGGTGGGCGGTGTCCCAATTTTCCAAGGGTACCTGGAGTCTCCTTCTGACCCTTAAAAAATCAGGTCATTACCCAAAAGAATGGAGTCATGGACCCATTTTTAAAGGGTCATGGAGACTCCAGGTACCCTTGGAAAATTGGGACACCGCCCACCGTACATTTTGTTGGGGTGCTACAACGCCCATTTTGATGGGTAGTTTGAGGGTTCAGGCGGCTCGTCGTTTTTTTAGGGGTACCCTGCGAAAATGGTGGTGGCGGGGTCCTTTTTGGTTTCCATTGAACATGTGCAAAAAGGGGTACCCTCGAAAAGAGACACACCCAAACCAGGTGACTTGCTATCTAGTGACTGTGTTGCGCGGACCAAGAGATGGGTGTTTCTCAAAATTAGGACTCCTCCAGGTAGGTGGTTTCCTTTTGGTTTCCCCCAACTTTGAGACCCCCAGATGATGTAGAGGACCTTGCAAATCATTGGGTGTTGTTGGCTGTGTCCTGAGCGAGACCCTGGCCTCCAATCGAAGATTGCTTGTTTACATCATGTGAACCCAGGCTTGTTGGACCTCTTTACCTGGTTTCCCAAAGGCATATCAGCTCTAATTCAGGGTGTCTGAAGTGCGCAGTACACCAGAGGTTCATACCAAGGGTTCATCTATGGGTGAATGCATTGAGCCTGGATCCGGTAGGTGGCTTCCGGTTGGCTTCTTCAGGCTCAGGCTCAGGAATTTCCGTTGTTGAATTGCTGAAGCGAGACCAAAGGGAAACCTGGCCGCTTTTGATGGGGGGGGTGCTCCTATGATCATGACTTCTGAAGACTTTGAAGTGCCTGTTTTCATTTTCATCAGCCCAGTCAACCAGGTACATGTATTTTCGGGTTCCGAGCCTGATGACAAAACCCGGGCAGCGGAGTCAAGTGTTCTTTGTGCCAGAGACTTCGCACCCTACGGTATGGCTTGGGGTCCGAGCCCGAAACGAGGTTCCCGGGTTTGGGCTGTGGCACGGGTTATTGTTTTACTTTTTTATTTAGCCACTTCGTTTGATGGGGTTTCCATATGAGCGCCCAGCAAAACCTCTGGAAGACCAATATGGAAAGGGCTGGACATGACACACCAACATGTGCAGTAGAACGCGCCAAAATGTATTTCCTTTACTACACTTGTACTGATAAGTTGCGACTTTCAAGCTGGCAAAGTGTACTTCTTATTCTTGTGAAGTGGCAAAATGCACAACACCCTGTAAAACGATAGGTTACAACAAAAACAAGAACAACAAAAAAGGAAAAAGCAAGACCTGCCACCCATGTCCTTTTCCTTTTCAAGAGGTTTTGCAAGTTGCTCATATGCTTCTTCATCCACTGACGAACATTCCTTTCATAGTACACCTTTGTTGGTTGCAGAATCTGCAGATTTCACACAAACTGAGACGCCTGTTGACATCCCGGTTCATTTTGAGGTAAAGGTCACCCACATATATGCACTGTCTGTTCCTTTTCGTTTTTTGTGTGTGGGGGGGTCCTCAAGTTCCCCCGGCTTGTTTCAGGGATGCACCATGGACCCCGGGAACTCTGAAGTCGAAACGGCGATAGGTCAGTGTTTTGTTCTTCGCTCACTTGAGCGGCGCCCAAACAGATGATATCAGGGGGAGGTTTCCCAACGCAGATTTGGTCAGGCTCCAGCGACATGTGTTTTGTTGCTGAGCTTGGTGTGGCCCCGCATCCCTTTCCCCAGTTGCAGGACCCACACAAGTAGTAGGTGTCCTTTTGGGATGGTGTGGAAAATGGACGGCCCTGGCTTACCTGATGTTTGGCTCATTCTTTGCTGGGCCATCTATTTTCGACCTCACCTGAAAGGACACCTATGACTACCCTCCCACCGATTAACATGGAACCGGACGAGTTCGGGGGGGTCCGGGTTCGGACCAATTTTCCTTTGCACCTGACCCCTGTCAGGTTCCATGTTAATAAAGGTGGCAGGGTAGACTTGGACTCTTCTCATGACTGAACCATCGATTCCCGGGCCATCTATTTTCGTCAAGCAACCTGGAACTATGCTTTCGACCTCCAAAGCACACGCGAATTCCTCACCCACCAAAAGAAAAGGACACCTGAACCCTCGACATTTCCCCCCAACATGGCTCAAAGAACCAAACTTTTGGGGTGAAATCTCTTTTTTCCTAGTGCTCTAAGCCTCCCTCGCCGGATGTATATGTACATCATTCCGTCCCGTTTGAGGGTCCAAGGACAAAAGTCCTGGCCTCAGCTGGCCGCATCGACCGATTCTTCAGGAGGCGCGGGCGCGGCACCTGGCGCTGGACCAGCGGGAGGCGGAGCTGCTGAAGGCGGAGAAGCTGAGGAGCCAGCTGCAGTCCATGTCCAAGGCGGGGAGGACCCTTTTTGGTGCCATGGGTCTCTGTCTTTCGTTTTTTTTTTTTGGGGTTGAGTGCCCTTTTTTGGTTTGAGTTGGTACCAGTTGGTGCCAGTTGTTGGGGGTGAAAAAGGAATGGGAAGGTACATCTTCGTTTTTGAGTTGGTAGCTTTTTTATTGTTTGTTTTATTTTTGTGTTATTTTTGGGGGGTGAAAAAAGGGAATCGTTCCATGGGTCTCTGTCTTTCTTTTTTTTGAGTTGGTGCCAATGTTTGGGGTAGTGAAACAAAGTGGAAATGCCGTCGTTTTTTGAGTTGGTACCTCTCTTTTTTTTTTGGGGGGGGGGGGTGAAAAAGGGAAATGGGAAGGTACCCAAAGTGGGCGTGTCATTTTTTTAGTGGGTACCTTTTTGGGGGTGGTTGTAAAGGGAATTGGGAAGGTACCCAACCTGGGCCTGGCTGTTTTTTTTGAGTTGATACCATGGGTCTGTGTTTTTGGTTGGTTGGTACCTTGTTGGGGTGGTGAAATCAGGGAAACCAAGGGGAAATAAGGGAAACCAACTTTGGAAGGCCGCCATTTTTGGGAGTTCGCTGCAAACATACACACCCATATGCACAATGCTTGGACATGCTTCATGATTCTTGTAGATGTATACATTGTACATGTGAAGCAACAATACCCAGCGGAAATCTGCTCATGGTTGGCACTCGCAACACAGTGCTCGCCGAGTAACACAGGCGGGCACCCGAACATATAAACGAGCAAGTGGATTTCTTGGGGGTTATGGCATCCGGGCTGTGCTTAGAATGGGGTGGGGTACTTAAGAAAATTAGTTAAGTCTTGATTTTAGAGGGATTGTGTATGTGTGTGTGTGATTATTTAGCCCGTTCTAGTACATGTTCGGTGGGTATTTGGATCAGATGCCTTTTCCAGTCCCAGAATTTCCAGTCCTTAATGTCCTTTCATTGGGGTCTTCCAACACCCATTTTGGTGGTAAATAGAAAGTTCACAATTGTTTGGCCAATCCACTCAGGAAGTGAGACTGCGGGTCCCAAGCTTGGCCCGTAGTTTGGATTTGTTGTTGAACATAGATTCCCACCAACGGGTGGGGTTCACCTTTCTTCTTTTTGCTTCATCCCCGAAAATCGGGACCCTGGGCAACAATGTCATGTGTATATATATATAGAATATGTATACACATCCCCTCCCCTAAACCGACCTTTGTCACGAAAGACGACTTTAGGTTTCCAAGATGATCAATTGACGAAATCCGTTCGCACCACTTTTGAAGCCATGGTTGACACCGCAACGCTTAATGGTATTTACGTTGAGGAATCGACTCCTTCAGAAGTTGGATTCCTGAACCGTGCAAGATGGATTTCGCAACCATCGGCATGAATACTGACCAGCAACTTGGTATGTTTTGGCCAAAACCACCAGAACCCCCGAGTTCCTAGACTTCAGTCAATTTTTGGGTCTGCTCATTTTAGTGGTAAACACGCATTTCGGTTACTTGTTTTGGCCCATCCAATTGGATTTAATACCTAGAGAGCGTCCAGTCGTCAGTCGGATTTCCCTCAGCGCCCTCCAAAGCCCTACCAGTTCGATTCTGGGTACCACCTTCAAAATATATTTAGAATATGACCTGGGTCTTCCCTTGGGACCCACAAAACCAGGGTCCTTCCAGAAATTTTGATCTTGGCGCCAAATGGAAGTTCGGAGGACCCTGCTTTCCAGGGTCCTGGAAGATCAAGGTCTCCCCCTAATAATGAGACGCCCCCCCCTTAATAAACGGGAGACCTGTATTTTATAAATAGGGGGAACGGATGATTTAAAATATGATGAATATAGCTGGGTACCACCTATATTCAGAGTCTGATTTTTCATGAAACCAATGACCACGCGTCACGGAGGGCACCTGCAACGACTTGACGCAGATCCGCCGCGCCCTGGAGGACGTGGGGGCCCTTGTTTTGGAAGACCCTCCATCCAAGAAGAGGCGTGGACGTTTTGGGGAGGACCCCAAAACAGAGATTTAGGTCAAAATCGAAGTCCTGTCAGCTTCCGTGAGTGTTGGACGGAGGCTGCAGGTTGCCCCTGAATTGGCGGTTTGGGTCGGGTTGAAGATTTAGAGCCGTTGCTTTTGAAGAGCGGAAGGTACCACATCCAATCAAACCAAGTTGGACCACTTGGCAGGGGGCCCTTTCCAGGGTCCTTTGGGCCTGGCTGCTTTGATTTTAGGCTCTACGGCGGAAAAGGGGATACTGTGGATGGACACAATCCTGCACCAGAATAATATATATATATATATATATTATGGAGAATATGTACATATATATATATGTATATATATATATTATGGAGAATATGTACAATATATTAGTATATATATATATGTAGAATATATACATATATATATAGACGTATGTATATTGGGGCTCCATTGTTCCCTCGAACATTAATTTGTGCATTTGGCTTGATCCCATCGTGCCATTTGTGGCTTTGATTTGTGATAGGGTCTCTCAAAAATGATCGGTGGACATAAACTCTGTGCAACGCATTTTTCATCTTGAGTGTCCAGGGAGCCCCTGTGCGCCACCTTGTTCATTCTTGTTTCAACTGTTTCACTTACTAGAGGTCAACTGCCAACTGAGCAGCGCATATTTGCCATTTTCGTGAGCTTACCTGGTTCAATCGGAATCTTCAAAGTCAATGGGCTTTGGACAGCAACATGGCACGATTAGAACCATGTGAGCCACAATCAAAACCCGGTAGATGAAGCTTAGTAAGGGACAATCCCAACCACAAAGGTCCGGCCGCCTTCGTAATGCTTTACATGGTTCTGGGTAGACCATTTCAATACCGGGTTTTTATTATGACTCACGTGGGGCTTTCGCCTCGCCCTTTGCAGGAGGCCGAGCAGCAAGCCACAGACGTTCAGGAGGAGAAGGCTTACATCGAGGAGAGGAAGGTGCGGGAGAAGGGAAGGGGGTTTACAGCTTTTTCCAACCCACCTGTTCCTTTGTAGTCGACCTCTTGTTCTGCGCCCCCAAAGCAGGTGGGTCAACAAGAACTTGGCGGATTGAGAAGGAGTCAACTTCCAACAAAAGGGATCTTTTCTAATCTGAGACATTCCTTTGCTCTGACAGGGGTTTCTCAACCCTGGGTTCGAATTGCCTTCTATTCGGGCTTTTGTCATGCTTGTCACTCTGTCATGGGTATTCTCAAAAAAAAGGTTTGCGGTGCGTGTCTCATGCCATGCACGCCTCACTCCCTGAGTTCATGGACTTTAAGCTTTCTTGGAATACCATTTTTTAGTGGCAAACGAAAAGTTTGGATTTTCGTTTGGACGGCTTTTTGCTTGGCCAGTCCACGACGTGTCATGCGGTCTTCCCCGCATTTGTTGGCCTCAGATGAGTGTTTCAAAGCCTTGGCACTTTCCAAGTCTGCGCGCGCCCTGGTGAGGTCTTGAGTTACCCCACGGCACTATGGCACGGCACTATGCCAGGAGGGTGATGTGGTTCTGATCGGTTTCCAGCCACAGAAACCGCCTTCCAAATCCCCCAGCCAAGCACGCAGCCCCCAAAGCCAACCTGTCCATCCACCAAAATGCCCAACCCTTTTAAGGCAAGGCCACCATCCCCTCCCTCCAAGTGCTTAGCACGTCGCCAAGGATGGGAGCCAAACGGGGCTGTTGGTTTCCCTTTTAAGGAGCGAATCCTGCGGGTTTATCTTAGGTTTACCCTTACAAAGGTTCCTTAAATTTCTACGTGTCCCCCCCAAGTCCCTCCAAGTTTCCTTAGGTTATATTCACCGTTTCCATATAATAGGTTACTTTGGCTGGCATCTTTGCCGGGAGGCCCAAATAAACCCTTTGCTTCTGCCTTTTCGACCACATTTTTTGGGTAAAAGGATGTCAAAAGGCAGAAAGGGGTCGATTCGGGATGGTTCCTTAGCCTTTTCCACCTTACTCGTTTTCCTTTTCGCCGTTGCCGGGGCCCCATTACCAAGGTTCTCTTTGCCGTTCTTGGGCTTGCCATCGCACAAAAGAAACCAAGAAGCCCAGGTGGTATCCTTCCACTTGCGGCTCTGAACGGTGAACGCCGCGGATCCCCGCGAGAAACACCCAATCCAACCAGTCAACGTCACTCAGAAATCCATCGGAACCCTGGAATAGGGCCGAATACGCTGGTCGCAATTTATGAAAAAACACCAAGCACAAAGTGAAGCAGCTCAGAGTTCCGCACAACTCCGTAACTCTTCAGGGACCCTGCAACCACACCATGGGGCTTGATACCCGGTGATTTTTGCCAGAACTTATCATATTATCAACTCGCAGGTGAAGCTGGAGGCTCGGGAGGCTGCGCTGCCCATCATGGAACGAGCCTGGAAGGAGAGAGAGTCCCAGATGAACATATGGCTGTGGCTCAAGAATAGGGGTCCAAAATGGAACCCTGGTAAATGGAAAGGCAGACTAAAACCTGCGAATCCCAAGCTGTTTAAATGGGACCCACACCCATATCAAACCCCAAATGCACAGATCCTGCCTGAGAACTCCAGCTCGTTTTGCGAGTTCGCAGTTTGACGGGAGGCTAAACGCAAGCCGAGCAACTTGAAGGTCCAATTTCAGGAATTTTGGGAAGGTGTGGGAACGCACAGGAGGTGGTGGTGCGCGTGTCGCGACGCGGCGGCCGAGAGAAGCGAGCGCTTCTGGAGAAAGGGCAGCGCGAGATCAGCAAGCAACTGATCAAGGACGGCCATTGAGGGAAATGGGTTCTCAGTCCCTGAGTTCCGTTTCGGACCTTAGCCACCTTTTTTTCTTTTTGACCATTTTAGTGGTAAACGAGTTTGGTTGCTTTTTCTGACCAATCCACTCAGGAAGTGAAGGGTTGAGGCCCACTTTCTATACTACTGGGATTAACTGAGGCAAGGGATCGGCCTTGGTATCACGGAAATGACTATCTACCCAAAGGTTACTGCAGAGTTTCTTTCGACGTCGGGATGCATGGGGTGCCCTTGTTTTCTTGTTCCCCCCCCCCGGCGGTTGCACAGCACTGGCTCCATTAAAGTGACATCATCAAATCCTGAAACTTATACCCTCTGGTGCTTTAAAGTGACACCGCCCGAGTCCCAAGCCGTCTTGAGAACTCGCAATGTTTACCGAGGGCCCCTTGTCAGTCCCTCCGGAAGTTTCCCCTTCCCCTTTGGGGGTAACGACTTCGTGTCCGTTCGCCAGGATCCGCACTTCGTGGCGTGCCTGCGGAAAGTGCTGCGGCGGCCTCTGAAGGTGGAGTCTGATAGCGGCAGCACCGAGGACCGGAGGTTCGGCGGTTTGTAAAAAGCCAGAGAGCGGCTCGAGGTGTCCCTGGTCCCGTGGAAACTTCACGGGTCAGATGCGCAACCACAAATGGTTTCGCATCAACAGCTTACCCAGAACAAGGAGAACAGAAACATCCGATCGCCCCATAGGGATTCAGAAGTTGCCCTTCTTCGGACTGAGCCAACAGGTCCTTTGAGTTGGTACCTTTTTTTGCGGTAAGGGAAAACCATAAGGAACGCCGAAGACATTTTGGGGGGAACCTCAAAGAAGACGCCCCCCGGGGTTCCATCCCTTTGCACCCGCCTGAGGAGGCAGCCGTTGAGTCCCCGAACTTTAGCCAGAGGGACACCACGGAGCAGACCGAAGTCACTTGGCCCCGTTTCCGGACCGAAGTCGCGCCCGGTGCAGGCAAGCCAGGGTTCTAGGGCTACCTTCCCCCTTTGGTTTCCAGGAAACCATGAAAAACTCAAGGGGAAACAGCCGGTGGTTGAACAGAACGATGGTTGAGAAGAATGGAAAAGGAATTAACGCCTAGAACGTCGTGGCTCAGGTATTTCTTTCCTGCGGTGGGAAAAAACGCCCAGGTCAGTGCGGCGCACTCGCGGGAGGAGACCGTCTCTGCCTCGGAGAGGGAAGAGGCACGACCTGCTTTTCGAGCTGAAGAGGAAGGGGGTGGTTCTCTTCCTGGACCTTCAAGTGGGCCCATGTTTTTTCCTTTGTGCCCCCTTTTTTATGCAGCAAAGATGGCTTTTGGGGGGTCCAGGTATACATGACCTGCCAGACTTCTTGTTTCCCTTGGTACAATGGTCTCACTCGCCAATTGTCGACTTGCAGGTCCGCACCGGTCTGACGGCATTCTCGTGTTGGAACCTGACATTGGTCGGGGTTCCATGGGCCTGAAAGGCCTTGCCGATGTTTGCCGGGTAAGTCATCAGTTTCAAGCAGTGCTCATAGGGCTTCATGAGTCCCAGGAGCCTGACGTGGATTGGGCAACCATCCATATGTTTGGAACCGCCCCTATGCGTGGCCGTATTGTGTGTGTATTTGCGTCAAACCCTACAAGACGGGGTAGTGCCCTTTATGTGTCCCTTCAGCCCCAAAGCAGACCAATCTGGGTCAACGCTTGGTACTCCTTCTTTGCCCTTTCCCAAACTGGCAGCAGAAAAGCAAATAAAGTCCTAGGTGTGGGGGTGAACGTTGACCAATACCTTTGGCATTTAAAATAAAATCCTAGGTGTGGGGGGGGTGAACGTAAACGTCAACATCCCAAATTTGTTGGCATCCTTTTGCTCTTTGGGCCATTCCATACCAGGTTCGAGCAGAGACACCGGAGCTCCGACAAGCGTCCAGGCGGGTGCATTTTTTTTTTGCGGGGGCCATGAAAGCTTTTATGGAGGGACCGCTTACAGGTGCCGCCATTTCTGTTCCACCTGTTGTAGGGGCTTCACTGTTCTTGGCAAGTTGTTTTTTGTTTTGCATTTTGGTTCTGTTCATTTTTGCTGTGGGGGGGGGGGGGGTGCAAGACACGTCGTTTTTGCTACCACACCAAAAGTTGTAGAGGGGGGATACCAAAAAGGTCACAGGCTGTTAACAAAAACCTGGGGGTGAAAGCTGCATCACGCGTATCTTCGCATGGCTTTTCTAAATTTTGTCGTCTTTGGCGCATGCTTGGAAGTGAACAGGATAATTAGGACAGCGTTGCTTTTTTTCATACATGGCCAAACACCCAATGTTTGTTGCATAGTTGCAATTAAATTTCTCGAAAATCTGAATCAACATACTGCAGCCATGGCAGAAATCCTTCTCAAGGGAAGCTGATACCTCCAAACGGTGGTATAATATAGTCTTGCAATGATTGCCACCGTCTGGCTATACATTGAGTCCACACTATGAAGCAAGCCGTTTGCGTGCTCCCTCATCACAGAGACTCTAGCGAATTCATGTTTGCTGGGATGGACATGGTGCTCTCCAGATCCTTTTTGCCAACATTGGTTATGCGTTAACCTGTGCGCACATGCCTTTTATAACGACGGCAACATGCCCTCCCTCAGCCCTGCTCACAACTGCAACTCGACACATCACAGCCTGAAACGGCCAACAGGAGGAAAAGCACCAAAAGTACCATGTTGTTTTTTTACCAGCCTGTTTCCATCAAAAAGGGTCCCTGATTTTGACATTCCCCCTTTACAGTAACGAGTCCGGGCTCGGGTTCCAGAAAGGTTCCGGAGGCTTTGTTGGGGATACTCGATACCACCTGTTTTGTTCAAACAGCTTGCCATTTCTTGTTTCATGTTTTTTTGTTTTTTCCCACCCAATTTTCGTTTGATTTCTCGCTCCCTTGTGTATGTTCTTGGGGGGAGTCGCATCTGTTCAATTCAGTTCTTGGAGGGTGCCACGGTGGTTCCGGGCCTCCGGGGCCCGGTCGCGTTCTCAGTCTTCGGCTTCGTTGTGTTTTGGGGGCAGCTATAGAAAACTACATCTGTGGCACCTGTCAGCTGACAGGGGTCTTTCTACTTCCCTGTTCGGGCGATTGACACATCACCTCTTGGGCCAATTGAAAGCGAGTTTTTCTGATTTCGGTTGGTTGATGTTGAAACTTATGCGACAAAATGTAGCCCAGGCAATATGTGCAGAATCAAGCATACTGTTTGGATGGGGGGGGGTTAAGCTGAGGTAGAACACCTGAGCCACAATCAAAACCCAGATAAGTCAAGGTTAGTAGGGGATAGCTCCCCTGCCGAATAGGTGTGGATACTCGCCCTTTTGATTCTTCCAACAGTTTCGGGTCGACCGTTTCAATACGAGGCTTTGATGACTCGCTAGGGCCAGCTACAAAGTCAGCTGAACCAGCAAATTTGGAGGATCACCTTCTCAAGCAAATTCACCCAAAACCTGTATTGATTCAGGTAACCCTTAGTTGGTGGTTTGGATTGGTTTGGGATTTGAGCTGCTTCCTGAGGTTAAACGGGAAGCCCCTCCATTTCAAATCACCAAGTGGAGGGAAGCCGATTCTCAGCTGCCCAAAACTGACCTTTTTTGTAGTCTTTTGGTTTTCCCTCTTTGGCAACCATTTTTTTGTCATGGCCCCAAAAGGTGATCACCTTTGATTTCTGGGTCCCTAAAGGGCAAGTGAGCCACAATCAAGACCCGGGTAGATGAAGGTTAGTAAGGGACAATCCCAACCATAAACAGCTGCGGCCGCCTTCTTAATTCGTTACATGATTCTGGGGCGACCATGTTAATACCGGGTTTTGATTGTGACTCAAGTGAGGATTCATTCTGACTGGCCTGCGGAAAAACTCCCTTCGCGCAGGTCCATCACGGCGCCGCCGCGGCGGGTGATCACTCGATGGCCCTCGCCCTCGGGGAGGATTGTGGTGCACACCAGGCAGGGATCAGAAAAGTGGGGATCGTTTCGGGTATGAATTTGGCTGGGGTTGTCAAAACCAATGGGATCCAACTTGGTGGGTAGATGAATTCACTACCCATTTTAGAACCTATTTTAGTGGGGACTGGGATTTTCACTGGGGCACAACCGGGATTTTGACCCATGGCCATTTCAGTCCGTATGGAGAAAAAGGTTGGGGGTAAAAACTGAGGTGTAGGTATGTGCTTCAGGTTTGGGTTTTAGGGATGAATTGTCAGATCTGGATGTCGGGTATGAATTTTCAGGTATGGGTTCAAGCATTGGTTTCAGGTTTTCTTTAAGATATCAATTTCAACAGTTTCAGGTTTGGGTTTAGTTTTAGATGAGGTTGGAGGCTTTGAGCTACTCCACTTTTAAAGGAATGTGCTACCTGAAAGCCTATGTTGGTCAACAAGCCTCCGTGCCGGCAACAACAAAGACGCCTACACATTGTGTCGCCCGTGGGTTTCGCCGTGCAGTTGATGCATCCAATATCAAAGCAAGTAGCAAACAGCAGCAAAGTCAAAAGACAGAAACACACAACTGTACCCTCCCAACATGAACATCCTGATAGTTTGTGGAGAACATCCAGGTTCCTGGAAGGAGCTCCATGTTATGAAACAACATGTATCCTGAAAAAGGCAGCCAGTGATCCTTATCACGGAAGGCCTTCCGGAGCCCGCAAGCCCCTCAGCAAACAGCGGAGATGTCCCGGCGTTTTCTGCGGGGATGTTTTCGACAAGGACATGGAGCCCTTGAAGCGGGATCAGGAAGAATGTAGGGTACATTTGGGTGGCGCTCGACTCCCCCATGGGCTCTCGTCATCCCCTGTACCTGCCATTTGGTTAGGACCAGGGTTGTGGGATCAAGGGGTTTTTCCCCACTTCTGTGATACAAGGGAATCCCCCTTTATATGAAGAAAATAGTCTTGGGGAAGCCCTTTCTGTTGTATCACAGAAGTGGTCACTTCCCACAGCCCTGGTTAGGACCTTTTTTATTTTCTCCTGTTGGTTTTAAAGGGAATCCATCACTACTGGAAATAGTTTTATTTTTCCAGGGCCACTGCAAACACCCGCAAGTATCTGCTCAACGTTGTAACCCCGCAAGGTATGTGTGTAACCCCTTCAAGGTCTTGTACAACCAGCTATCCGCGGAAAAGGGCTATGGCGCCAAAGGAACCTACCATAAAACAAATCACACAACGTGAATCACACCTTTGTGCCACAAAAGCGCCTGCGTCATGCGGTTCCATGGATCTCATGTCCATGCACAAACCACAAGCTAGACATGCACATGTTTGCACAAACATCTTTCAGCTTTGACCTTAGGAGCTCCAGCAAGCAGTCGGCGCACTCCGTCTCTGTGCACTCCGTCTCGGGGCTTCGGGAAGAGGCTTGGCATGTCTCGTTTGCGTCTTGAAACGGTACCCTTTTCAGGTTGGTGAATCAGGGGTCACTAGATTTGGGTTTGGGTCAAAATGAAGCCACCAGAAAACTGCAGGTTTTAGTTTGGTTCCAGGTACTAGGGTTCCATTTTGGGTTCCTATTTTTGACCCACAGCCAATTCCCTCTCAAAGGTTGCAATTTACTGGTGGTTTCCATGGAAACTTCGACTCAATACACTGCAAGAACCGTGAAAGTCACGCAAGTATGCGATCAACTGCAGCAAGTGTATTCATACTGAAGGGCGGCCCTGCGGTGGCTGTGACCCTGCATACATATGTTGTATGTGATATACATATATATATATATATATATATATATTTATATCAGTAGTATACACAAATATTTGTTTAAAACACACGTAGTGCAATGTATATATTTTCATGGACACACACATATATATGTATATATAATAGGTAGACATACATACATATATATATATATACATGTAATATATATATATATATACATACATACAACACATTTACACTTACAGACAACATCATACATGACATTTGGGCAAGCAAGATGTGACAAAACGTGTTTGGCCCATTCCATCAGAGGGGCCATCCGGGGGAACCATCATCTTCTGCATCCCCCCCCCAGTTAACTCAGTTGCGTGTGCAACATGACCTTCAGAAAGCCCGACGGTGCAAGCGCGAGTGGTTCCTTGCGCCTCTTTTATGGTTTGGATTGGTGGTTTGTTTGGGATTTGAACCCCTGAGTCTTGTCCACCAATCCAAAGCACCAATTCGGGGCAAGCTGAATTTAGGTTACCGGGACTCGCATTTTGCATTGCATTGCCTTTGGTCAACGCGACATGGCGCCGGCCAAGCCAATGGCGGATTTTTGTAAAGCCAAGCGGGTGTTCCAGGCCAATTCCAAAAATGCACTGTTGCAAAACAGTGTTTGTTTTTCCGCAACCGCTGAAAGCTTTGGGGTCTCAGCCCAGATAGGCTCCGGGGTGGTCTGGGGCGGCCCTGAGGTAGTAAGGTTCCACGAGGGTTCCATCAGGGTTCCACCAAGGTTTCACGAGGGTTCCACGAGGTTCTGCGAGGGCTGCGGGGTGGTTCGAGCACTAAAAAGAGCACCGCATGCTGTTGGGGATATCACCTGAGCCTTTTTTTGTTTTTCCGGGGGAGGGGCAACACATTTGTTCAATTTCAGATATGTTCAGATGGACATGTTGCTGGGATCCATGCTCAAAGGGGTTGTGAGGCTTGCGTTAGTAGGCGGGTCATCGCTCGAGAACTCGGCAGGCCGCGACTCCCGCGTCGCCGCTTTTGGCGTCGCCGATTTCGGCGCCGCAGCGCCACGCCTCGCAGCCGGAGCCAAAGAGCAGCCAAGTGGCCAGTGGCACCGTTGTTGTTTTCTTTTGTTTGGGGTGTTGGGCGGGGGGGGTGGGGGGGGGTGGGGGGTGGGAGGGGGTTGGGGGGATTGGGGGGGTTGCGTTGTTGTTTTCATTGGTGTGGGGTGGGGGCGGGAGGGGTTGGATGGTGTTTGTTTTTTGGGGGGGGATGGGGCGGGAGGGGGATGGGTGGGGGTTGGAAGATGTTCCTTTGTAGCTATTTTGTTGTTAGTTGTGTTGTTGTTTTTTCTCGATTGGCGGGTGAGAAGGTTTGCGTTTAGTATGTTGTTTGTTTTTGGGGAAGGTTTCCCGGACTGCAATGGCTGATGATCATCCCATGGCCACGCTAGGCACGGAGCGGGGCGCAGAAGTGGTCACCAGGCGGGGTTGTTTTTTTGCGTTTCAAGGAGCTCCCTGCGCTTTGTGTCTCTCGTGTAAGCCTTAATGGTTTAGTTGGTGGTGGGATTTTTGTGCTTTGGACATTTGAAGCCGTTCTTGTAGAGGCACCCTTTTCCCAGCTGACCTGCACAATCCGAACGGTCTTTGTCAGGATTATTTTTCCCTTTAAGCATTACTCTGCCAAAGGACATGACAAAATTGTATTTTTGTTGAGTAGGGCCTCCGTTGCGCTTTTGCCAACTGCCACTCTTGGAGCTTGTGAATCTGGGTGGGTCAACGATGGTCAACCTAAAATAGCTCACTGCGCAAGGTCCTGGACTTTGGTCGCTGTTGGGGAAGACCATTCTAGTGGCGTGCTTGGTTGTTTAGATGTTGTTTGGGCCTTTTTGCCAGTTGGGAAGTGAGGTTGGGAGAAGCTGTATGACAGGACGACCAGGTCAGCCAGCCGGAATGTTTGCTTCGTTGTGGATGGTTTAGGAGGTGCCAAGACGTCAATGCAACGCATTGCGCCCTTGCAGCTTCTGCCCACCTCGCAAGGAGTATCAGCCAGTTGGCAACCATAGGTACAGTCAGGACACATCTGGAGATTGCCCAGGAAAAGGGTAGTGATTAATGTGTTGTTGCCAAAAAAGCGCACAAGTTGCTTTCTGAAGCCCATGTCCGTTTTCAGGCTCTCGAGAGTTCCGATGGGCTTTGGCGGCCCATGGAAATTGTACACCCAAAATGGTTGGTTCCATTTGATTTTTCCCTTTAAACCCTCAAAGAAAAGACAAACCCAGGTACCGCAAGCTCGGGATGTTTGCAAAGCCGGACTGGCATGCTCCATTTCTCCGGCCGGGACAGGGTTGTTGCAGCTAGAAATTGTGGCGTCGCCCCACAAAGGGGAGTATGTGCCCCCACAAAGGGGAGCATTGCCCTTCATCTATGAGGCGAAGCCGGATTCATCTATGGCGCGAAGCCGGACTCAAACAGCAGCACTTCATGCACGCAGCATACTCAGCTTTGAGTCATTGGAGAGATGGATGTAATTTGCGCCATGCACTGGAACAGGAACTACCACACGATATCGCTTAGGAGTGTAGGTGTTCGCTGCTTGCCATGTGCAGTGCTTCAACTACATACCACCATGCCTGCATGCATTGCCCCCAATTTTGGTCATTCGGCTATCCCAGCAGCAGGCACATCTTTTGCTCATGCAGCGCAGGCCTCTTTTGAGACAGTCAACCCCCTTGTCGAATTTAGATAGTCTTCCGGCAGAGGTTTGTGCGCCAGGCCATGTTTGCAATGGTGGCAGGGCACCTGATATTAACCCCCCCTCCCTGCCTCCTTTCACCTAGTTGTTCCTGAAAGAAAGACTCCAATTCGGACCACGCTCCTCCCAATTTTTCGGACATGCCAGGTACGTGTCCGCCTGCGTATCCGACCAAACCGACCGGTCCATGACGGTCCGTGCCCACTGCGCCGCCTCCTTAGAGCTGACGCCTTCCGTGCCGAGCGTGGCGACGCAGCCGCCGAATGTGGTGACGAATGCGACAGCGAGCGCGGTGCGGAAGTATCCCTACTCTCCGCAGCCAGTTGCCCAGCAGATGTCGCCGAAGCCAGGCAGCACATGCGCACCTTCCCAGGTGTCCAGTGGATTGCACCTTTGTTTAGCCCCTTTTATGTTTTGAAGGGGGGGTTCCTCCTTCTTATGCCTGGCCTGGGAAAAGTTGTTTTCGTACTTCCCTGCGTGGCCCTGATTAAAAGACATTTCTTTACAATTTGTAGGGGTGGGAAGTTTGAGGGATAGGTATCAACAAACATCAACAGAAGCTTATTAGGCATCAAGAAGAAACATGATAGTCGCTATTCTCAAAGCAACTGCGTGGAAGGAAGGAAAACTGAAGGAAGGAGGGAGGGAGGGAGAGAGGGAGGGAGGGAGGGAAGCAAATAAGGAAGTGAGGAAGGAAGGAAGGACGGACGGAAGGACGGAAGGACGGAAGGACGGAAGGCAGGAAGGCAGGAAGAAGGCAGGAAGGCAGGAAAGAAGGACGGACGGAAGGACGGAAGGACGGAAGGACGGAAGGCAGGAAGAAGGCAGGAAGGCAGGAAGGAAGGAAGGACGGAAGGACGGAAGGACGGAAGGCAGGAAGGCAGGAAGAAGGCAGGAAGGCAGGAAGGAAGGAAGGACGGAAGGACGGAAGGACGGAAGGCAGGAAGGCAGGAAGGCAGGAAGGCAGGAAGGCAGGAAGGCAGGAGGGCAGGAAGGGAGGAGGGCAGGAAGGCAGGAAGGGGCCCCGCCATGCCTCGGAAGCACCCCCCCCCAGCCACCTCGCCATGCCTCGGAAGCAATGCCCATTTAACTAGAGAAGGCTTGCTTCAAGAAGCACAAGCTTAAGCAGGCCATACTGTGGAGGGGTCAAGTTCCCCAAGCCACATTCTGGCCAGGTAAACATGCCTTTTTCAGCCGCTGGCTGCGCAGAGGCTTCTGAGTTTGAGCCGAGGTGTGCCGTTCACACGCATGTACAACAGGGTGAGCTACACAATGCCGGCTGAACCTAACCAACATTCACATCTCGAATGTGTTTTTGAAGCCCTCCCCATTGGACGGTTGACCACGCAGCACATTTGAATGGCCCTGCCACTAATTTTCGCGGGGTGTCACAAAGCCTGCCGTTTGACCTGTAAAAATGCGGGGTCTCATTCAACGCTGAGTTTCGGCTTACATTGTCGCTTGTTCTACTGGGTGTTTTTTTTGGCGTCGGCTTACGCTGTCGTCCATTGTCGCTCGTTCTCGTTGGCTGTTGTTCTATTGGGTGGTTTTTGGCTACTGGGTGGTTTTGGGCGTTGGCTTACATTGTCGTTGTTCTACTCGGGGGGGGGGGGGCTTCCCCAACCCCCGGGCTCTTGGCGTCAACTCATGTTGTCGCTTGTTTTCCATGCCTGTCGTTCTACCGGCACCCAACCCGTCTGCCGGGTTTCGGCATCGGGCTGCATTCATTGTCGCTCGTTCTCTGCCTGAAACCCACGCCAACCTGCCCCCAAAACCGCACGAAGCCCATCCCCAAGCCAAACTCTAAACAAAGCAACCCCGTCATGCCCGACACTTTGGGGCTTAACAAAGCAACCCCAGTCATGCCCGACACTTTGGCTTCTGATGCCTGATGAGTCTTTTTGGTGCCGCAGGTTTTGGCAGGTTGTTACTGTGGTTTCCCCAAAATGGAAACCAAAAGTTTGTTTTGATGCCCAATAAGTTGTACCTGGTCTTTGGGGATGAGTTGTTTTAATGCTTCAAACAGATAAATTTGACCCCTGTATCTGATGAAGGGAGCGCATAGCTATGAACTTTAAGTTCGAAACACCCTCAACAAAAAGTTGGTGGACGCGTAACTGATCTCCACCCAAGCTCCAGCCGATGGAACATCATGCCCATGTTGTCCTGTTGGCTTGGGCTCAGCTCCTTAATGTGAACCAAGGTCAAAGCAGCTTGGGGTTGCTACTGATGGTTCCCGTCATCCCCGATGAACAATCCCATCCTGTGTATCAGGGGGGTGATCCCTCCAAACATGATGAACCCCCACTATAAAGGGTCACCCCCTATTCAGCAACCACCGGTTACTTTGTTAATCTGGGTTCAACATTTAAAGGGGGGATGTTGACCTGTGCCTCTTGGTTAGTTTCAAGGGAACCAGGACCAATCACAAATTTTGGGATTCCCTTTGACATCCCCGCAAGTTTGCTGTCGTTTTTTTTTCCCCACCCCCCCCCCCACCCCCCGAGGAAGCCGGCGACGTTCGCGCAAATGTCCTACTCGCAGGCACGGAGCGTTCCGGGGAGCTTAACGCATGAGTTTCAGGTATGTGTTTTTTGTTTTTCCCGGAAGAAAAACTCGGACGTAATTGAAGAAAGATCAACCTTGCATTGCACACATCGTAGTAATCTTAGTGTTGGGACAGGTTAAACCAATGAACAAACAAACCGTGACAACCCCGAAGACACGAGCAACAAAGGATTTCAGACACCGCCGGAAAACCTCGAGGAACATATCAGCAGCCACGCTTGGGATGGAAAACCAAACCAACCTTAAGCCTTGGGAGAAGCGGCATGTCAGCGCGGATACACCAAACAATCCCCTTGGAAAGCAAAGAACGGCCCGCCATGGATGGTGCCGGAAACCTAAAGAACGAACCATCCAATTTGGGGGGTTTGCTGAATCCCAGGCATGGTTTGCCCCGACATGCCCCGACCTTGCATATTGTGTTCTGTTTTTTTTGTCCGGTTTCCTCGACGCTTGGGGTTTGCCCATCCGAACGCTCTCAGACACAGACTCTACTCCCGACTAAAGCAATGAGAACAAACGAATCAGAAGTTGCAGCAGCTTTGATATTGGGGTTATGTAAATGACAGACTTCTCCATGCACGGCGAACATACCTGCTTTTGTCAAGCGCTCAGGGCGATGACCTTTCAACACTCGTTGCATCTTTTCGGGGTGACCAAATTGGAAACCGACTCCTCTCACATATTTGCAATGATTAACCCAGAGTTGGTGAAGCCAATGGGGACAGTGTTACCAAGTTAAGTCATCATCCTAGCATAACGTGGTGCCCAAAGATAGCTCATGCCTGAATCACAGCCTTTTGGTTGCTGTCACACTTTCCAAGATGTGCTTCGGGAGCCCAGAGACAGCCAAGACAACATCTGCACAGCGCCTTCTGGTGCCATTCGTGTTCCGGTTGTGCGAACCTCAAAAAATCACAAAACCATCAGGGAAAAAAAACTGGTATTGATTCCGAGTTCCGTTACTTTTCTTGTCAAAGACCAATCCACAAGACCCAAGTACCTTACGAGGAAGTATCTTGACCCCTTTTCAACCCATCAACGACCATCCTCGGTAGGTACCAAACCTGCGCATTTTCTCCCGGACCTTTGAAGCGCCCCAGGCCCCAGCGATGTACTCGCCGACGCGCTACCACATGGTGTCCCCAGCCCGGCCACAGGCCGAGAAGCAGCGGGCAAAATTCATTTCAAGCGCTTGACATACTGTTGATTGCAGCGTAGCTGTTTGAAAGGGGTGGACTTTCAGGAAATCGCTGATTGAACATGTCCAAAAGGGGATTTGGATAACTCCCCGAACCCTGCACCACAGGCTCCGCAGATGGCGCAAGCTCCTCAGATGGCGCAAGCGCCGCAGATCTTCGGGCGCTACGTGATGCCTCTGCCGGGCACACCCGGCAGCCAGCATATGTGGGTCCAGCGCTAGACTACTCTGGGCCTTGGTCGGACAGGAGGCAACAAGATCTTAAGTCATGGTGTTGCTTTTCAGACTGGAGGGGCATCTCTTTGTGGTGGTTGTTTTGCGTTTTGATACATTCCGCGACTGAGTGCCAGATTACCCCATTGCTGATAACGGTGCCGGATCCCAACTGCCAAATCCTCACTCCGTGAGTGTTTGGACTTTATACTTTATGGGACGACCATTTTAGTATTTACGGAAGGATCAGCATTTGTTCGGCGAATCCACTTCGGAAGTTCGAGTTTGCCTGTAGTGGTTTGTCTGGATGGCAGATTGGTCAGTGGCAACCGGAATTGTAACCATAGATTGGTGTGCAGTGCCTGGGTCGGAAGAAAAGCGGCCTGAGCTGAATGCTGCTTCGCTCGTGGAAGGTCTAGGAAACCAAATCAAAATCGGTCTGTGCCTGGGGAAAGACTACCCAGCTCTGGGAGTAAAATGGTTGCAATGTCACCCATGAAGGGAGGAATTCCGCAAATTTCCAGTTTGGACAAAGTGAGTTGCCAGTTTGGAAAATCCTTGGTTTTACAAACCGGGAAGCCAGAAACGAGTTGCTAAGATGATTAAGTGGTCCAATTGAAGGTGTCTCTTTCCAACGGACTCCCAAACAAGACTAGCCTGATGAGGGTTCCGTTTCCAACTTTCAGGGAAGATCCAAATCAAGGGCTCAATCAGACTTGTCCAATGTCCTTGGTTTGCTGCTTTCGTAGTGAAACAACAATCTATCCGGCCGGTTTTCTGCTCCCTGGAAGGTTTGCTCATGAAGCTCACTGTGGGGATGAGTCAAGAAAGGTTTGACTCCCCTTGAAAGATTGGGGATTTGGCTGTGCTGTCTTGGGCTGGCTTGACCGTTCAGTTCCTCATCCCAATGTTTCGGTTTGAAGTTTCCTTCCCTTGCAAACAGGCCCCAAAAGGGACGTCTTCAACCACATCATCGTCGCATTTCACGTGGGGATGGTTGCCCTTGGGGAACCAGAACTCCTATAAAGAAGGAACTTGCTCCAACTGCATGGCGCCTCTCGAGGCTATCTACGGGCCGTCGATTTGAAGCCCCTCTTCAGAACACACAGCATTCGAGCGCTTCGGCACTCAGCGAATCAATTTTTTTCCCCGCGCGGTTTTCAACGCAACCAACTGGAGCTCGCCAGGGCCCTTGCACGTGGACACCTACCGGGTGGGCCCCATGAAAGTGGAGCAGCAGCCCTTTGCGATGATCCGGGACCGAAACCGAAGTGACGGTTGGCGAGCCGAAGTCGTTTGACGCTTAGGGCCCGTTGGTTTCTCGAGGCGAGCACCTCAAATCAAAATGAAAACCGAAATGAGATGAGGGTAATGACCCTTTTCGGGGGGTGGGGAAGCTGATGGTTTTTCAATGTCCCAATCAGTGGGTCCGACCCTTTTTGGGCGTTGGGACACCGCAGGTGCTTTTTTTTCTTCAATTTTTCACCAATTGGGGGGGAGACCGATTGCTTGCAGACCTCACAGGTTTTGGAACTCGGGCGGGGGGATGGATAAACGTCCGGGGTTTCTTGGGGTTGTTCCTTAGGCCATGAAGCCCAGGTTATCCCGCTACCCTCTTAGCTGCAGAAGGGCTTCTCTTTGAACCAACCCAGAGGATGGTACCAACTTACATATATGTATATATATATATAGAGAGAGAGAGAGTCAACCAAAAAAGCGTGAAGCCATCACCTACCGAAACAGAAGGGGTTACCTTGAACACCAACACACAAAAGGGGCTTTCTTCAGCCAGAAGACAACCCTTTCCCAACATTTCACAAACCTCAGGGTGGGTCTTTTTTTGGGGGGGCTCGGCGTCAATTTGGGGGGAGGCAAGGCTGAAAGGAACACCACGCACTGCTACATCTTCTGTCTCCAAACGCTCTGAGGTCAGATAGAAACATCCCCAAATGCACTGTACCATCCCTTGTGTTTTCGGGGTATTTTCCATGGGAGGTTTATGACAGATCTCAAACATGTGATATGATCAAAGCGCATGATTCACTCTACTTAGGGCTAGTTCGAAAGCTCATCCGCCTCTTGGAGAATCTAGAGACCGTTTGACCATAAGGTTTGAATGGATGGCAGCCCAACCAGCAAGCTCATGGTAGGCTAAAAGCTAATGGGGAAACCTGCCGACCAGCAAACAATGATGGGGTAGAAAGAAAGGTAATACGGGCCCTTGCTTGAGGATAACCAAGTCCCTCTAAGGCTGGTTTAGCAGCGGGCTGGGTTTAGCAGCGGGGTGGGTGCGAACAGGTCCGCGTCGAGTGAAACCACCGCAAAACCAAGCATGCGGCTCCCTGGGAGGGATCATGAAACCCTGAAGTTGCCTTGGCTCGCCGGCTCCGAGACATTTCCACACGCGTCCTTGTTTTTGTTTTGTTTAGTTTGTTTTGTTTGCCGTTTTAGTTTTATGGGGAGAAACGGTAAAGCCGTTTCACCGTTTTACGTTCTGCAGAAACTGTAGCTAACCAGAACAGGACCCTTGCCTTAATTCAGCCATTCCAGGCAAGCCACCGGAATTAAAACGCGGTAGCCAGACAGTTTGTTCTCCAGGTTTTACCAAGGATGGTCCCCCTTGCCTATGCTACAGACTACAATGCTGACTGGGTGCAGGCAAGTGTGGTTCGTTTCCGAGGCACCCTGCGAAGCTAAGAGCCTTTCCTGGGGGGTAGGAAATGCTTGGGTTTCCAGGTTTTCTATTTTGAGTCAGATATGTTTTTGGTCATTGTCTGAAACGGCTCGACCTTTTTGAGGTCTCCCCGGTCCCCAAAACGGGTTCCTTTTCTACACGGGTTCCAATGGCTCCCGACCGCGGAACCCATTTGGAGCCCATGCAACGGGCTGCCAATGGGAGGAGATGAGCGGAGAGGTGTTCTCCTCCTTTCCCTTCGAAGGCGCATTCGGCCGGTGGACAGTTGTGGGAGTCATCCCAAGAACGTAGCCACATGCTTGGCCGTTTCCGAATTCCCGGTCGGAACCCGAAGAAACGGATCTCCGTGGTGCAAAGGGGTTCCCAAGACCTATGTCAAATGCTAGATGACCTTTTTTGGGCGGGGAGCCATTTCGCGGCCGTTGGGAGGGCCTGGAACAGGCTCACCCCTTGCGGAGAGTGACAGGTGTGGCTTGCCTGTGAATTTGAATGGGTCCCAGTCACATGGAAGTGCGATGAGCGTTGCTCGTGCTTTGTTGGCACGTCAAGCCACGACACCCAGTCAATCTTGAAATGGCCACACAGGATTTAGGTCTTGTTTTGGAGGAGCAGGCTCTGCCCGCACGCAAATGACAATGGTTGAGTGCAACCAGTGACAGGGTTGTATATTGAACAACTATACATATATACATACATATATTATATATATATATATATGTACACACATATATGTATATACACACACATCACCCCTTGAAAAGGCTTGGTCGTGGAGACTCCAGTATGTTTTTTTTTCAAGGGCTTGCTGGTTCTCAGCTGGGAATGATAAAAACATTTCCCTGAAATAAAGAATCCCCTCTGCTTTCCTTTCGGGAATCCCCAAACGGTTCATTCCCACCCGGACTCGGAAATCCATCCATCGCCAGAAAAGAAGCGGCGCACGCGTCGAGGCATCTTGGGCCTGGCTTTCCCCTCGCTGTCCTTCGGTGGCATCGAGCCGTTCTTTGCACCTCGGCCGTTTTCAAAATGCATCCGGTTTTGTCCAACCAGTCCAGCAACCAGGCTCTGTTTTTGTGCTGATCCTATCCCCGACTGAGTTTCTCTGTTCTTTCCCAACGGGAGTTGGTCCATCCAAGAAAAAAACACCTGTTGCTGGGTCAGGGTTTCATCCATCCCCCGGCCAGTTTGCTCATTCCGTTTATGTGAACCCTCTATTTTACGGAAGATGGAGGCAACTAAGGGTAAACTGTGGGTTGAAACCTCTGGGTATCTTCTGGGTAGGTCCTTTTTTTGAGAGTACATTTTTTTTGGTTGGTCTTCACCTAGAAAAACACACCCGTTATCCTCTTTCCAGCAAGATTTTGGTCCCCTCTTGAAAAGGCCCCAGGCAGTGACGTTTGCCAAGGAGCGTGTCATCAAGAAGAAGCCTGCCTGACGCAAGTTCTGCCGGGTCGCCTTTTTGTACGTGTTAAAGGGGAAAAGGAAGCCACCGCACTTGGGGGTTTGCAACTTTGGCTCGTTTTGAAGAACTTGTACTTAGCAAAGGACACACAGTTGGGCTCCTTTTTTTGTTTGTTTATCAATTGTTGTAAAATTAGGCAACCCCCCCGTGGCTGCTGCTTGTTATAAAGAAGTGTCCTCTGGACAAGCACGCCATGATTTGAAGTTTGGGGACGGGCCTTCGAGTTCTGGCCCGACTCCGACTCGGCCAAATCACCGAGTACTAGGTCCCTGTACTGTTGCTGGTTCATGTTTATATCTGCGGAATCGTTTTCTGCCCTGCAAACAGTGGTGGTGGAGGGATCGTGATGTTTCTCCGTTTGGGTGAGCTGAACACAAGCTTTTGCTTTGTGGATCACCTTATGTCCTTCACCAGCTGAATCGATTCGTTTCAACAGGTGAAGCATTTGGTCACAGCATGAGTTTTCGCCTGGCGGGTGCTGAATAATCGGAGCCCCGCAGCGTGACACTTGCCGCGAGCGAGAAACGACGCCAGGCTGCTGAAGCGGAACGAGTTCGCCTTTTTCCTGAACACCGACAGCGCCGTCCTGAAATGCCAACCAAACGAAAGCCGAACCGAAGGGAAGCTAGAGCGTGAAGAGTTCGAACCAGCTGAATGCTTACTCCTACAAACGAACGTGGATCACTTGTGTGATTCCTTAATATGGTTTTCGGGTGTACAAACTCATAATCTCAAAGCCGGGACATGTCTTTCTTGGCGGACTTGCCTTTCTCCACGTACTTGTGGAATGGACCATTTTTATTGTTTGCATCGTCCTTCATCCAAATGGAAAACGGTGGACAAGGCTGGCAAGCAAGATCGATTTCCAACAAGACTGGCACGTCCAAGTACACTTCTTGTCACTGAGAGCAGGGGGAAGAACCAAATGAGAGCTCGCAAGCGGATTTCTGGGATACCTGAACCCGAATATGATATCCAAATATGTCCTCGTAATACATGGAACCCATAAAATAAAAATAGGTTTCTTGAGTTGCTTGATCTGGAGAGGAAGGGGAGTAAGCCTGCGATCTTGAGATCACCCTCCCACTACGGCGAGCGACCATTGTCCCGACTTCGCGTTGGATGGTTGCGTCAGTCGGGTTCTGGCTTTTCATTTCCCTGAGTTACATCCATATTGCAACTAGGAATACGGAAGATTCCGACATTTACCATTTGTGGTTGGCTTGCCAGGGTTGCTCTGACCTTCGACTCAAGCAATTGAAGCCACCAGGGCCTTCCCTGAGACCAACTTTCTATCCTGATAGACTTAATACGTTGGTCCCCGAGTCAGAATGGTTGACGTGTGTCATTGTTGCTTGGTTACAGCTTGTCAGTTTTCGTTCAACCAGTTGGATTGGATAGAAGTAACTATTGATGCTGCTGGTTTGTCTTAGGGAACCCTCAAAATGTGTGGGTGAGTTCCCATTGGCTTGCCTATTCAACACTACCCCTATCAGGGCACCCTGAAACAAAAAGGAAAACAAGATCGAATAAGACGACACATCCAGGCCTTAAGTGTTGAGAGCGCCCCTTTTTGGATTCGGTTGGTCGGTTTTATTTGCGGCTGGACAATTCCATGCCTCCCTTGCCCTTAATCAAGGCTGAATGTATTTGTCCGTTTGAACTCCTAGTATGGACCGTAGTTGATTTGTTAATTCACTGTTTACTATGGCGCTCGACTCCGGGCAAGCCACCAGAAGGATAGAAGGGGTCCAAACTGGCCATGGCTTCACACCTGAGGCACCCAACGTGCCCTTTTGTTTAGGTACGAGAAAAAAACACTCGAATTACCGATTTCTGCTCGACCCCCCAAAAAAACGCTCGCCCCCCCCCAAAAAAAAACGCTCGACCACATCCCCTTCTTCCATCCAGAGGAAGGCGGGATTGTTACGTTAAACAAAAAAAAATGCACTCGTTTGCGGATATTTGCGCACGTTTTGCGGATATGTGCGCTCGTTTTGCACGTTGATTTCTGCTCGCTCCTTTTGAATATTCAGGGACCGATCATCTTGGAGGACCGACCAGCCCGGTTTTGGGAAAAACGCTCGAAGCAGGAAAAAGTGTACGTTTACCATATTTGGTGACGACCCCTGGTTTTGCAATACGTTTGGGCTAAGGGCAGAAATTTATGTAACGAAGGGTGCTCCAGGCATATACGAGTAATTGACAATGTAATGATTGGTAGTCTACTGTTTTATTTGCCAGTGTCACGCATTTATGCAGGGCACTGCGCAGCACGGTGATGCAAGGGGAAACCAAAAAGGTAGTCTACTGTCGGTTTGGTGTGCGCTCAGTAGTAACCCTGTAAATCGCTCAGGGTGGTTGTCCCGGGAGCGCGCAGCAGCAGCTGTTTGGTTTGGGGACAACCCAAACCGAAGAAGTGTTTAGACCGGGCCTGGGCCCTGGTGTGATTATTGTGACTGTTTCTTGGTGGTTTCCCCTGAACCTACCACTCCATATCGCTCAGGCCCTTGTAGTAGCTGCCTATGGTCACGCGGATAGTGCCTGCCCATGGTTAAAAGCGCAGATTGGGTTTCCAGGCATATCAACGGAATCCCCGTGAAGCAGTATCACAAGGGGCTGTTTCTCAGGTTCGAAGCCCAGTGCCCTGCTATGGGGAGGCGTGGACAAGGACGTCGATCGCTTCCGGGCGTCGATTGTTGCGGCTGGTGGTTTGGGGCTCATGTGGAGGCTGGGGTGGGCCACGAATCCAAAACCAGAACCGGTTTCACTTCGAAGTGGGTAAGTCAATCCTGAACCCTGCTGCCAGATTCTCACTTGCCCCAAAGTTGGTCCAGTTTTAGTGGCCACAAAAGGCGATCACCTGTTATTGCAAAGGAGTGGCTTCGGGTTCGCAAGCAGAAACGGATGAGGACTGGGGATGCCCTCGCCATTGATGTTAACCCAAAATAACTTAATATCCTGCTTGATGAATAGGGGGTGTCCTCTTGCAAAAGTGGAGGTTCATTCCTTTTGTTGGGTGAAGCCGCCCTTTTCTTGGGCCGGTGTTTCAATCGCGCTCAGCGTTCTTGGGCAATCCAGGGAGGCTACCTTTAGCAAAACATCCACAAGCGACCTTTCGGAAGGGCCGTCCGTGCAAGTTCTGTTCTGCGCAGCTGGTCGCAAGCACGCCATGACTCAGGTCCTTCGGATTCACGTGAATTCACTTGCTAAAGTATAGCATGTTACGCCCAGATCGAATATCTGTTCAAAGGGGATTTAGCTTCAACCCCCGTACCGCCTATGTGGGTTTTCCTTCAAATTCCAAGACACCTGTATCTTCCAACGAGCGTTATTTTCTGCTCAAGCTGCTATTCGATACGCTTTTTGTGCTCGCGAGCGTTTTTTGGGCAAACGAGTGCTATTTAGTCTTCGAGCGTTAACTGAGCCAACTGGAAGGCTGCTTCGCAAAGGAATTGAGGCTCCGTTGGAGAACACGTTGCGCAATGCGGTCAAAGTTTTGAACCCAGCAGCTTTCCCCGATAAAACGGGCCAGGCCGCACAACGAGCGCACATTCCCGCTACAAAAGTGCAATTTCCCGCCACACGAGCGCACTTCAAAAAGTGTTAGTTTTGCCACGTTCGGTGCCCGCTGCAAATCTTGCACATGAGTAGCAGAAAGACTGAGCCCACACGCTGAACAGTTTCTTCTTTTCCGATATCCGCATCCGAGCGTTTTTTCTTGAACCGAGCGCTTTTCAGATAAACGCGCGGTAATCTAGCATAAAATAACGCTCATCGGAAGATTGAGGCAGGTAGATCTTTCGGCAACTACTTCTTTTCCCACGTGGGTTAACAGGACCCTGAAGGCCTTGATGTTTGGAGCCTTGGAGCTCTCACCCTTCTTTTGGAGCACAGACAAACAAGCATATAGGTACGGAACACTCACCCTGGTCGGGAAGACGGCTTTCCTCTCGGAAAAAGTGATTCGCCTGACCAATTGCTAGGAGGGCCGATTATTTGAAGAATCAAAAGATGTAAGTATTGTGGGAAGGGCTTTTATAAGCTCCACTCAAAATGACTAGGGTCCCCAGGTCGATTCAAATGACACGATAGACACTTTCAGTTTTGGCTTTGGGACTTGGTTCAAACAAACCCAGAGCTGTGTCAGTTCCCGAAGCTGAATCATTCGAAAGAAGCCCTGGTAGCGGACAAAGTGGTCTTTGAGCATATTGACTAAATCTAAGACCCCTGCGCTTTAGCATGCCAACACCGTTTTTGAGTCGCAAACATGGCCAAATCCGGGGGGTTCGGATGGGTTTCCTTGGTGCGATAGGCAGGGAATGAGAAATGGAATGAACCTGGGGATCCCCAAAGAAAGGAACTCACAAGGGATGGTTTTTCTCGGGGTCATTGCATTTCTCATTCCCTGCCTATCGCACCAGCAAGTTTCCCAGTGAGGACCTCTACGATGGGGACATCGTGATGTTTCCGGTGGCGAAGCCTCACTACTGGGCCCTTGAGCTCGTAGACTTCAGGCGGGGCGCTGGTGGAAACTCACTAGCCAAGTCTCGTGGCCTCGTTTTGTTGGCAAGATTATTTGAGGGGTAAACCAAAACTCACTCCATGAGTTCCTGAACATTTAACTGTTTTGAGAAACCACATTAGTAGTAAATAAAAAGTTTGGACTTTTGTTGGGCCATCCACTCGGGAAGTGAGAAAAGGTTGTTGCCATCTCACTCAGGTAGTAAGGACACCATCTTATACAAACCCCCAAACTTCACTGGTCATGTTGCTTTGTGTCGTTGGTGTGTGTAGGGTGTTGTCCGTACGTCGTTGGGGCTGCGGATGTGTATATATATAGTATATGGAACACATGTGTAAATATGTAACTTGTATGTGTATATGTGTATATATGTATATACATATTTATATACACGCACTTATTACATATCATTTTGTTTTGTAGGGGGGTTCTGTTCATTTTGAAGCGCAGGCTGCAAACACACGTTTCGCTCTTTGGCTTGTTGGTCGTTATGACATACGCATGCTGCTTCCAAAAGATAAGGACCGTCCGCTTCGGCGCGGTTTGGAGCGGGAAACAACTTTTTGAAGAGCCTGTATGCTCCCTTGAAAACTTACAGGCGCAGGTTTTCTGGGCATCATCTACAGGAATGCGGCTTCTGGATGGCACCTTGGTCCTTGCAGTTGGAGGTGCTGGATCTACAAAAAATGCGTGTCTGACCATATTTGTGGGTCCAAGAAAGCGACTTTGTTGCACGTTCTTGATTTGTTGAGAGAACCTTTGTGCCACTCAAATACACGTTACTGGTTTAAGGGCGCCCCATCCAATGCGCACCCAGACTTGTTTGCGAAATGAGCAATGGGTTTGCTTGTGAGAAAAACAGTGGCTCTTGTTCTGGACCCAACGTTTTGGGCACACTGTGTGTCGTTTTTACAAGGAAACCTGCTTGAACTGAACCCAACGATGCGATTGAGGACAACCGTGTCACTGCAACTTGTCCGCATGGCTTGGTTCAGGCTGATTTCCCTGCACGGCGTCCCCGGCCTCGTGTCGTTTTGAATGCAGACACGGGTGATTTCGGGTTCGCTAAGATGGGCGGAGCAGCCCATGCTGCTGTGGGTGTTTAACTTTTCCCACCGAAAAAACGGAGGAGTCCAGATGAACTGATAGTAGTAAGGATATGGGAAAATGATTGATCGGAAACACAAAGGAGAGTGTTAAGCCGAAATATGGGGCTGCTTCCCAAAAATATGCAGCTCCCACAAACCTAGTATTTTTCCTTCAAGGCAAACCCAAAGGACAACCACCATGTTATTGTTGGGGTGTTCCCACGCAGATGGCCATGCACCGATGCTTGCGTAGATCCTTAGGCTTGATCGTTTCCCTAAGGCCGGTTGGCTTCAGTTGCGAGCAGACCCTCCAACCCAGTTGATTCAACAAGATCCCTCGTATTTATTGGCGTGTGCAACACGTTTCAGAGGGAATCCCGTGTTTGTAGGGGGAACACCCAAAACAAACAGGTTGAAGCCAGTGGGCCCGTCCTTGGATCAGTTTCCCGGCGCCGGGCCCCCTTTTTGGTTCGTCACGGTGTCGGTTTTGGCTTTAACTGAAGCACACGACAACCGGAAGGGGAAGGCAAGGGGATCATGACTCAGCACGCCGAGTGGAGCTCAACTTGATCGCCAGGATAGGGAACCGTTCGCTGATAGAGGACGAGGAGCACATGAAGACCAAGTATTTGATTGTCGACACAGGCCGGCCGGGGGGGGGGGCTGATCGGGACAATGTTGTAACTGCAAGCTCTCAGGGAGATCAAGCAAGACGTCATGCTTGGTTGACTGGCATTGACTTGTTGAACTTTACCATCGCAACCAACAGACTCGACGCCAAAGAGAACGTGTCCTTTCAGACCAATTTCAGGGACTGAAGAGTACTATCTTATTTCGCGTTGTTAGCACAATTTGGTTTTAGAGTACCCCAAATCGCGCGATGTTCAATTATGCGGGCCGTAGTGCCTCTTTTAACAAACTATGGAGGGCGCCCAAACTGGTCTAATGTAATGTTGCAAAGTCGCGAGAATGTGGGAGTATGAGTGTGTGGTCATTTGGGTGTCAGAATTGGGGGACGCCAAGAAAGGTGGTTTCCTTTTGAATCCCTTCAGACCCACGTTAAAAGAGTGCCAGGCAATAACACACCGCACACACACACACAAGCCCGGTTGGCAAGTTTGTTGGTGGCAATGCCTTCCAAGGGTATCACGGTGGGCAATGTCAACCACTTGCGCATCGCCCAAAGTCAAGACTAGGGTTTCCTGAACATGTGCGGCTCAGCGAAAGTTCATGCTATGTTGAACATCAGTGCCAGGACCGGAAGAAGCACTTCAATTTGACCCCGGATTCCCACACCACTGGTGATCAAAAGTTGGGATGTTTTCTTGTGAGGATTTGGGACTTCACCTTGTTTTATGACTTACTCCGAAAGCATTCAGCCACCCATTCCACTGCGCCAGGCCTAGGATGCCGCATGCGTGTGGACCAGTCGACTGCAGGCACAACCTACTTCACGGCTCCTGGCTCCATCTATGAGGTGATCATGGATGCCTTTCCCGAGGCGGTCTGCGGTTTGGGGGTTTTAGACCCATTTCGGGCCCCTTAGTCAGGGTTGTGGGATCACGGGGTTTATCCCACCTTCTGTGATACAAGGGAATCTCACACTTAATTTGGGGGAAGGCTATGTCTTCGAGAAGCCCTTGTTGTTGTATCATAGAAGTGGTCATTTCCCAAAGGACTGGACCGTTGGTTTTTGTTGGGCCAGGAGCGGCCGTCCGTGTTTTAGGGATAAGCTAAAAGGAGTGCTTGCTTGGGAACATGCAGAAGTCAAGCTGGGGCCCCGGCCTGGAACATACAAAAGTTCAGTGCTGGAGTTTTTGTGCTAGGCATTGGAGTCCTCACGTAGGTGTGGCTTTCTTGAGTTGGCAACTTTCTTGTTTGGTGGTTTCAAAGGGAAACATAAAAGGAACACGGTTGCGCGTTTCCCTCGCACAAAACAGGCCCGGAAAGGAATCGTGGCCCCTTGGCTGCCATTTGGGCATGTCTTATTTTGGAATTGGACATCCAAAAATGATGGTTTTCCTTTCCAGGTGTCCTTGAAATCCACCAAACACGGGGTGCCAACTCCAAAAAAGACTCACCAATTTTCTGACAGGGCTTCGGGTGGGGTGTAGCCTTCCAGTTGGCTTGTTTGACTGAATGCTCGTTGAGCAGTTCTTAGCCACTGGTTGGCCACTGACCTATAGTCCTTCTTAAGGGACTAAGTTAATACTGACATGCTATTCCTACGATCATGACTCAACTTGGGGTTAAAGTACCCGAGCCAGTATTTATTTTGACATCGGCACGTACATGCGTGAAATATGCAATGAACATGAGCCACCATGAAAATCGAACAGGTAGGTGGAGCTTGGTAGCTGAATAGCTGAGCAGCTCGCTTGACTTCACAATTTCCGTCAATTACTTTATGTAGGAGTGTTTCATGCACGTGTTGTTTCTTTTCTCGAACAACGAACCGTGATCTTCAAACAACAGATGCCCCAGAAAACAATCCTGCAAAACGATACGGGGAGTCCCAACGTCGGAATGAATACCCATGAGACAAGTAATTTTGACGCTGGCTCATATGTACACACACACATGGGTGTGCCTTAACTTAGTCTTAACAAATAGGGGGCCCAGAAACAATGTCGTGTTTTTGTTGGTGTTCTTCTTCAAGAACAGCCCAGAAGTTAGCCTCAAAAAGGGCACACTTCTTTTTTCCCAGGCTTCCTGCTCGCGGGTGAGCTCCTACCAGCCTCTCACCTATGTGCTGCGCTTGGGCCCTCAGAGAATGACTTTCTCTCTCCCAGGGAGCAGGTGGACAGTTGCTTCATGTTGAATGGTTTATTTTTTAGGTGGATGTCCCTGCCATGTGGCAGTGGCAAGTAAACCAACCAAAGTAAACCAACCACGAGCTATGGCTTTTATGTACAGGCTTTCCAACTTGTTCCTTGCAACATTGAGTCGGCATCGACCGTGCCCTTGGGGAGGTCCTTTTCAAGCGACCAAGTAATCATTGGGATAGTGGGGATAGCCCACATTGGCATCACAGCAAGGCTTATTTGCCATAGGATAGGGGCGCAAAACGGGTTCCTTTACAGGCATGGTTGATCCCCCAAAGAAATCGATTGGCAACTAACCTAAGCAAAGTAAACACAACCCCCTGTGCATGGATGAGAACCTAGGATCAACCTGATGGTGAATTAACTTGGGGGGGTTCCACTAGAAGGAGTCCTCTGCTTTCGTTGGGAGGGAACACCCCCCCTCTGCCAGGTTGATTGATCCGTCGACGGCTTTGTGGAAGCCGCGGCTCGTGATGGCCAGTTTCGGAAGCCCTAAGCCTGAGTTGGTGAATCTCGCTTCGAGAAAACCAGCGGGTGCTACAGGTCTCACAACGAATTCCTTGAGAAGTCATGGTATGCTTCAATATTCATGGGCCAGGATCAAACATGTCCTTTTGGTTGAGCTGAGGTAGACAAGGATCCCCAGTATGTGCTTGCATTTGTTCTAGACCTACTTGACACCCAGGGTGCCCGTCTTGTCCGTTTCCGGGCGGTACGACCTGACTGTCATGACTGATGAATCGTGGCACTGATAGGCCACTGTTGTTGCCATCTATTTCGTGCACCTTTTTGGGCCCAATTCGATTTTGCAGTGCGGGGGTTCAGAGTTTTCTTTGGTGGCCGCCCAAATCGAAGTTGACTTAACCCGTGGACACCCCCAGGTGGCAAGCACGAGGACTACCACTTGCAAGTCACGCAGGAGACGTGCGCCTGCAACGCGCCAACCTGCCGTCCAGAGTGACTTCCAGGGCTCGAAATCTTGGCAAGTTTGAGTCAATATTGAATCGGCTTGAAACAATATTGGTTCATTCATGGGCAAAAAAGGGCGACTCTGTTCTGCGAGATGGATGTGATTGAAATCGATTGCTTTCAGAGGTAGCGCAGGCGGTGCTTTCTTTCTGGGACCTTGTTTCACCCCCTTGGAAAATGAAAGGGCACCAGGGTCACCAATATAGTTGGATCTTTGTTGCTTTTGTAGCAAGACTCAGATAACGGGCCCAGTTCATCCAGAGCGACAGGCACTCTTCCGCGTGGAATGCATCATGTAATTTCTGGCAGGTGCGTTCAGCAGGGAGTGAGAAATGGAATGGACCCTGTAAACCATTCCTTGTGGTTTCCATTAAGGGCATCCCTAGGTTCATTCCCAAGCCCCCTCTTAATTCCCTAGTGAGCACCAGCAAGATTTGGGACGAGGTCTTGGGATCATTGTGCACCTTGGCATCTGGCTATGAATTTCAGTCGGCATTGGCTTGCTGGACTTGCCCCCTAATGACAACCAAAGGTCACCAATAGACACTTCTACTCATACCGATAGCCACGTCATACATCAATTCGCAAGCTGTTGGATTGATTCAGCGTCAGAAAGGACGATCATCTCCGAGCTGAACTCATCGAGTGGTATGATGTGATTGTTTTGCGGTTACTGCCGCTCCCTGCTCGTGAAGGATGCCTCATTGTATGAGCTTGTTGGTTTGGGGCGTGACTGATTTCCCACGATCCACCCCGGCAAAGGAAGACTCTGATGCAACATGGAAATCGCATATGTGCAGCTTGACCGTGCTTGTCCTCCATGTTTCTTGGAAAGGCTGGCTGGATTGCGCGAAGCTTGCGCTGTTCATTGCGCAATTCAATTGAAAGGCTCAGTTTGCATGCAGCACAGGTACATGGTGGGGGATGACTCCAACTCCTGCCTGCCAGCCTTCATGAAGCTGGATATCAAGAAGGGGTCCCTTGGCTGAGCATCCGAGGACAAGGAGCTTGAGAACTCGCTCAAAGCCATGAATTATCCTTCCTCCAACAAGCTAGCTCCTGTGGAGCACCTGGAAGATCAGTTTCCTCTTGAAGGAGCCCCCTGTGAGGTGCTATGGCAACGTGGGAGGGAGGGTATCCCTTTGATTTCGGGAGGCGAAGATGGCCTTTGGATTGAAGAGAATGTGGGATAGCACGTCAGATGCCGATACGGGTTCCGTCCATTTTCATATCTGGGCGGGGGGGGGGGACGGTTTTGGTGGTAAGCACGTCATGCTGTGGGCGGCTTCAGCAAATAAAGACAATCCTCACCGGTGGTCTATCGACATGAGCATCCCCAAGCAATAGGAGGTGTCATGTGGGTTTATGGATCGGCCTTCCCGAATGGACAAAACCGGACAAAGGCAAAGTTCGACCGCGTGGGCAACTGAGCCCTTTCAACATTTGTGCCGCCTGGTTTTGCCTTGATCACCAACACGTGGGTGTGTTCTTTTGTGGGGGACCCCTCCAAAGTGGTGTTTTTTCCTTGTGGTTTCCCTTAAAAATCCACACGCACACAAAAGAACAACTACCCCAAAAAAAGACAGACCCACATGCACTTCTGTAGGTTGGCACTGGACCCAAGACACAATCCGTTTCGGACTCCCCTTTAAGGGACCCCAACCAGAAGTCCATGCAAAGTTGCAGGGGGTCTTCTCATTGTTCAGACCAACCCAATGCATTGCTTGGGTTGCCAGGATAAAGAACACGCCGTGAGTAAAATGCCTTTTTCGGGCTGCCTGGCTCCCCTAGTTGGGTGGGAGAGCATGTGCGCCTTTTTTGCACTCCCCGAGTTGTTCCACTGGAGGTTTGTCGATTCCCAAGCAAACATCGGCCCCGATCTGATCGGTTCGAGCTTTGCCCCTTCAGGTATGGCCCTGCAATGATCCTGGGCGAGGCGGGCAACAATGGCTCATTTGCCTGGTGAAGTCACACATTGAGCGCCTTTTTGAGGCCTTGGGTCGTTTTCAAAAACACCACTGGTGTCAACTTCTGTTTTTTGAGCCTCTTCTGGGGGTCAAAGTCAGAACCTTGGGTTGTTTCCTTCAACCGACCGCTTCGGGGCCGCCCTTTGGTCCATCGGGTCGGGCCCTTTCTTGAGGCTCGCTGGGCTCGTCTTTTTTGTGCCTCGGAATCGGCTCGGCTCAAAGTGGCGCACGTGTTTTTTCTTCCTTTGGGCGTTCCTTCAAAACCACAAACACGGGGGTTCCAACTCCCTCCAAAAGGAGATACTCCCATTTCTTTCAGGTTGGCTCGGCTTGACTGGGATGCATTGGCCCGTGCGAACCTCCGCGAGATTCGGTTACATCGGGGACGACTCCATGTGTCATGCGTTACTTGGCGCAGCGTTGGGCTTCCTTGATGCCGCCTCCGAGAGAGTTATTGTTTGAAAGAGACCAGAAAAAGACGTCATTCGCGCACTATAATTTGTTGGGGCCCGCAGCCCCCCCCCCTCCCCGTTCTTGGGTCAGAAAACCCAACCCGACTACCCGACTTGGGAGGGGCTGGATGAACTGCCAGAGCATTACTCAGGCTCCTTTCCGGTGCAGCTCCTTCGCTTTCAACCGCTCAGCAGCGACGCATACAAATGTGTTAGCGTTGATTGCGCATGCATGTTGTTCCAGAAGCGATCGCGTTGCCTCACCTTTCACATCAGCAGGGCATTGGGATTGTGTGGGTCTAGTTCCACAGCGTTCTTGGAGCGGAATGCGGGTGGTAGCCAAGCTGACAGCGTTGTTGCGCCACATGGCATTCTTTGTTTCCACTTTAGCCCCGCACGCCCTTTCACGTCCCGACCCTTCCCACTGGGCCCTGACCTTTCCTTCAGGTCTTCATGCGCCACTTCTTCACCGTGTTCAGTCGCGGCAACGGCGAGCTTTCAGATGTCCAGTTCTCAAGATGGTCAAAATCCATTTCCGTGTGGACATAGGTCCGGAGATGGGGCATACTCCACTTGAAATTCGCCGAAGGACCACATGGGTCTGATATCCAAGAGGAGTTCCCCTAACAATGGATGGCTATTTACCTTGGTTCCGTATTTCCCTGCAGATCGAACCAGTTGTTTGCTGCGTTGAATGGATCAGGTTTTTGTGGTTGGATGCGAATAGTTCGCTGGTTCACTTGCTAGTAGTTCAGGGAACCTTTCTCGTTTCAGTTTGGTTGACCTATGGTTTCGACTGGTTTCAGTTTGGTTCAATTATTTTACTAGCACCATGTACTGTATAGGTTCGAATGGCCGCCTAGAAAGACGGAGTTTCTCAACATTAAGGGACCTGGCGCTGCTTGGTGTTGTTTTGGTTTCCCTCTGCCCTTCAAAGCCTGGTTTCCAGAGATGCCCAGAGCAGGCAGGAGGCGTTTGCGATCGGGGAAGTGGGAGAAGCGTTTGCCATCCGCCTAGCTACTTTGCAAAGAAGAGAAGGCAGAAATGGAGCGGCACTTGGACAAGAGCAAGCCAGAGGAAAGGCCCAAGTGAAGCCAGAGACCTTGGTGCGGTCCCTGCTTATAGCCACGTCGCCTTCTGATTCCTTTGAGGGGAACGGATGTGCGCCTTAAATTTTGTCCTCTCGAATTCGAGGCCGCCTGGGTTTTAGTTGTCAATCAGCAAAGTCACTTTACCTGTTGAGTTGGCAAACATGCAACTCTTCGTTGCTAGGCCGTTTCGTGTTTGTTTGCGTCGAGGGGCGCACATCATTTGTTGCTTTCTCGCAGTATACTTGGCCCTTACACCTTGAGAACACGTTTCTCTCTGTTCACAGTCAGGCCAATTTTCAGCTTGTGGTTGGAGCCCGGTGGTTTGAAGATTCGTACAGCCTTGTGTTCAAATCCATATACCTAAAGCAGCAATCCCAACCACCAATTGAGGGGAACCCTGACGTTTGTCAGGGCTTCAGTGGTGCCCAGAGCTCTGAAGGTTTTTTGGAGTGAATGTTCCGATCTCGGGGTTGATCAATGCTCCTGGATCCAAATGATCATGCAATCAGGGGTAACCTTTCCCATGTAGTTGGAAACATCATCCTGGTGGGTGCTCCCTGGTTTCCCGCGTGGATCTTTTGATCAACCCCCAAATACGAAAACGCGTCCTTTGTCTAGCGGCCACTGGACCCTCTGAAACTCGCCAGCATCCGGCGCAATCGCTGAGGCCAAAATCGGCTTTGCAAAGGCCAAGGCCGGTGCCAACCCGAAGGCCGGCTGATTTGGCGTTTGCAAGGAAAAGAAGGACCCCTTTCTTGGGTTTTCTTACCGGGATACCAAAAGGACCCAATGAGTTTTCGGTGTCATTGTTGCAAAACACGTGTTATGTAGTGTTTTCTCACGTCAGGATTCCAGCCCATAAACCGCTTGGCTTCCTCCAAAGGTGACACCGCCCAGCTCATGTAAACGACAACCTTTTTTTGGCTGCCTTTTGCGGATTTGAAGCCCGTAAATGGGAATCCCAACCTGAATTCCACCAAGCCACTTGAGTGGTTCAACCGGAATGGCTCTGGCCCACTGCTTGGTTTTTCATTTCAGGGAAGAACGCAAACCAACCACCTCTGGATTTGTTTTCGTTGAGAAGCCCAAAGGACACTGTCGCCATGTAGCGGCACCAATCTTTTTTTTGTTTGAGAACCCTGCCAAGGGATGGGATGGCAGCGTGCAGGTTCACGGGCACGGCGAAAGGACTTCTTTCCTGCAGGACCTCGAGGCTGACCTCGGTTGACGCCGGGTTTAAGTAGAACCCGCCCCTTTTCAGAGATTAGGCGGCCTCCTCAAAAGTGGCCTGAAGGGAGTCCACTTTTCGGGGGGGGGGCACCAGGACAGCCCCCACACCCCCCAATCAAAATCATGTAGTTCCTTTCTTTTGTTCGAACCAACCAGCCCAAAGTCCTTGCCCATAGAAACAGAATTCTGGATGTTCCTGGAGTCGGGATGCCGACTCTCGGGGGCACATAGCAAGCCATTTGGGTCTTGCTCCCTTAGTTTAGGGGGTTGATTTAAAGGGATGCCGCTTGGTTACTTCTCTCGCAGTTCCCCTCGGTGGTCTGAATGGGCCGCCAACTTGCAGGTTGCAACAGAACAAAGTACAACCAACCCCCCTGTCGGTCTAGATGGGGCAAAACGCCGCTTGACTCACAGCGCTAGGCATATTCAGGATATTTGCGGACATTTGTGTTTGTGTGTTTGTTTGTTTGCTTGCTTGTTTGGTTGGTTGGTTGGTTGATTTTGTTTGATTGTTTGTGCGTGTCTGTGTGTTCTGTGTTTGTGTGTCTGTCTGTGTGTTTGCTTGTTTGCGTGATTGCGTGCTTGTGTTTGTGTGTATTTGTGTCTTTGTGTGTGTGTGAGTGTATGTAAATGTTTTTGTGTGTGTGTGTGTGCGTGTGTCTGTGAGTGTCTGTGCGTCTGTGAGTGTCTGAGTGTCTGAGTTGTGTGTGTGTGGGTGTTTGTGCTTGTGTGTTTGTATTTGTGTTTGTGTGTTAGATTTATTTTGCATTTGTGTGGTTGTGTCGTTGTGTTGTGGTGTCGTCTCGTGTTTGTGTGTTTGTGTGTTTGCGTGTGCATTTGAGGGTGCCCTTTTGCTTGTTGCCTTCGCATAAAGGAACACAAAAGGACCATCATTTGTTGGGTTAGCCAAATGAGTCAAGTCTGATGGACGGCAGTTTCACTTATTGCACGTGTGACAGTTATTGCCCGATGTATATATGGTACCGTCCTCCGCACTCCTACCCTTCCCCCCCCCCCCAACACTTTTGCTTGGTCGACCGTCAACAGCTCGAGTTTGTTTCACGATTGTGACTATTCCCCGCCACACGCTCTCGATTTGTTTCTCGTGCATGCTTAATCTTCTCTTGTCTTGCCAGAGAACTAGCTTTCAATTAGTTTCCGCACCGCGGAAGTTCCTTCTAAACTTCCTTTGATGAGCAAGCCACCTCACCACGACCGCACTGTTCCCAAACGCCCAAATCAACCCTTTCAAGATTGCCCAAGCCAACCCTGAGCCGTAAATCAACCCTAAACCATCCTAAACCGAGCCTGAAACCAACCCTGAACTATCTCAGCCAGCCCCACCCACCATTCCACGGGTGGGGAGGGGGGATTTGGGGGGGGGGGGGTTGGGGGCTCAAATCTAATCATTTGGGCAAATTAGCTTCACATACAATGAAAGCTCCTTTCGTAGAGGACCCTTGTTTCTGGATGGTGGATTGCGATTTTCCAAATGCTCCAACCAAAGCCAAACATGCCCCCCGATTGTGTGTGTTTTTCCTGGGCGTGTGCAGTTAGATCAAGCATGCTCCTTGTGCAGAAAAGTCTGTTGTGTCCCGGAAGTATGACTTGTTGACTTGCTGTCGATACAGGCCTGGGGTTAAGCTCCGCTTCGGAGCTGGTCATGCCTCGGTGGTACTTCGGCTTCCACTACCCCCAAACCCATACCCGAAGCTGAAATCAGGCATCTATCCCTTGTCTTGAGGCTGCAAAGTGCCTTGTACGGCGTCTTCCTTTCGGTGGAAGCGGTTCGGCACCATCTTTCTGGGTTCCTTTTTGGGGGGCCATGTCTAATTTTCGGCTGGTGAGGTGTTCGATGTTGCGCTTTTGGGCCAAAGCTAAACCAGGGACCCCAGGTTTTTGTCCATGTTTACATTGACCAGGGTTCGATTTTGGATACCTACTAGGCCCCCCAGTAGTGCCCTTTTACTTTGTTTTTTGGGAGGGCTCCCCTACTAAAATAGACCACAGAAAAAAGGGTGCTCTTATTCTAACCTCTCTGCTGGAGGACCTAGCCTATGTTTGACCCAGAGCCATCTTATCCATCTTCAAACTCAGTCCACGCGGTCATGAGACGCGCTTTTCGTATCGAGGCTGCGCCGCTGATGCGTCGTGCCCCATGAGATTCCATTGTGCAAAAAAGCGCACTCCCGGCCACCAGGAAATGCTTATCGGGATTTGGATGGATGGTTTTCGTTTTGGGTTTCCCTTCAAACCAACCTAAAGGGGGACCCACTACAACAAAAGCACACACACACACACACGTATGGCTGTTGTGTTTCATCATACCCAGTGAAGTAACCCTTCGGTAGTAACCCTTCGGGATTCGTTCCTCATGGTGTCCCCTTGCCATTGTCTGGAATTACTGGACAGTCATCCAGGGTGTGTGTGTGTGTGTGTGTGTGCGTGTTCTCGGGTCTCCTTAAATTGGAGGCAAACGCAGCTGGGACACCATTGGGTGAGATGGTAACCCAGAAGCTCGGACGGCGTGTGATGCACGGAGCATCGTTTTGGGTATTGCCTGAAAGTGGAGCCGCATTTCTTGACCCTGAAACGACTTGAGTTGGAACATCAAGGCATTGGGGTTTCACACTAGCAACCCGTTTGGACATGGAGTTGGTGAAACAGGCCTCGGGCCTTTGGCTGGACGAGATGTAAAACAGGCGCTGTACGCGAGGGTTCCAAAAGGGGGACCAGACCTACAATTGACGTCTCACAACTTCCTTCTGCCGTTCCATGGCGAGCCAACAACATGGACCATTCGTGGCGCGAAACAGGAAGGCTGAGAGAGATGGGTTTGTCTTCAAGCAAAGCCCAATTGGATGCCCTCACAAGCACATTGACATTCCCATGTTTGAATCAGTGCGAGAGCAGAGATGGCGTCTCGGGCTTCCCCGTTTTGCCTTGTGTTTCTTTGGCTCACCCGAGATGTCGCCACAACTCACGAATTCGCCTGATGTGTCTGTCTCTACTGGCCATTTCCCTAAGGCTCTTCCCCAAAGAACCCGATCTCAGAAAACCAAGGATGTGTGCGTCTTTCTTCCTGCGCACCATGCAAAGGAGAGTGTGAACTCCGCCCCAAAAAACCCCTTGTCCCCCCTGGTGTTTGTCTAGGTCCCCCCAGTCAGTAGTGCCTTTTTCTTCCCTTTATTGGGGGAGGATTCCCCTACTAAAATAGACTACAGAAAAAGGAAAAAACACGGGTACCAACTTATTCTAACCTCTCTACCGGAGGACCTAGTTGTTCTTCTTTTTCCGCCCCAAACGCGGCAGAAACGCGTCGCAGCAGCGCCCGAAACGCGGCTCCGCCGGCTCAAAAGTTTCGGCGGCCATGGCGGATGCCACCGTGGACCCGAGCGCCGAGGTGAAGGCGCGAGAATAAGACGCGACCCGTGCGTCTTTTCTGCGGGGGATCCGCCCAAAATGGCGCCTTCCCTTTTGGCTTCTCGTTGAAATGGCTGTTGTCAAAACCGTTCAAGGGGATCCCATTTTGGTGGGTGAATTCAGCACCCATTTTAGAACCTATGTTAAGTGGGGATTGGGATGTTCACTGGGGGTACGATTTGGATTTTGACCCATGCCCATTTGGGTGTGTCTTTTTGTGAGGGGATCCATCCCTTTTGGCTTCCCCTTGAAACCAACCCCAGACAGCGTGCCCTCCAAAAAATGGCGAGCCACCCATGTCCTGAGCTCGGAGCTTGGACATGAGATTTGAGGGCCCTTTTGGGGTTGAAATCGTGCTGCGCAAATTGTCAGAAGCTCATGTGGTGGTAGCACCTTCCATGAGCCTTGACTAAGGGTTCTAGCAAAGCTTGCCGAGAAAAGTTCGGGTGTCGCTGTTTTACTGATAGCAAATGAGTTGAAAGTCATGGGGGTGTCCGAATACACCCCCCGCAAAATGGTCGCAGGTTCCCTTGCACTTCCTTTTCTCCCCCCCCCCCCCCGGTTTTTGGGTATCCTGAACAAACAAGACAGGATGCTGTCCAATCTGGGAGAGGGTTATATATATATATATATATATATTGAAACGCAAAGGAAACCAGAGGCTGCCAAGCGATAGGACATCCCGGACATACTTTTTGGGGGGGCAATTTGCGTGGCAAGGCACAGGGAAGCCCGAACGAGGCTAGGGAATGGCAACCCTGCAAAGGGAAACCAAAGGAAACCCAAAGAAAGGGAAGCCAAAGGAAACCAAAGGAAACCAAAGGAACAATGACAAGCCAAATTTCTACTGGGGATTGATCCATAATCCACTTGTGGCTCGGAACCCAAACTTCCGCCCGCACGTGATGAGCTGTCCCACACGCTGAAGCCTGACAAACTCCTTTCGCCTTGTCTTTTCGCTCATCCCCAACTTTGTGCAAAACCACAGTGCTTCAAATTGAAGAATTACAATTGTCCTTCTCTCCCCTACTTTTTCAGAAGAATGGGTTGGACTTAGAGGCCCTGCACATCCAAAGGTTGATGCTTATTTGAGGATGAATTTCCACAAGGTTGACTTATTGAGCATTTGAAAGTTGCGGCAACGATCAAAAAGCGACCAAACAAAATGGCTGGTTTCTAAGAGGGTTTATGTTGCACCCTTGGATTGCATTGGAAAGTCGCCAAACATGCTCCAACATTGTAAGGTTTCATCTGGAAAGTCGAGACTTTGGGCACAAGGTCCCCCAAGTAGTGCCCTTTTGCCCTTTTTTGGGGGAGGGTTCCCCTACTAAAATAGACTGCAAAGAAAGGGTACCCTTATTCTAACCTCTCTACCGGAGGACCTGAGTAATTTTGTCAGCTCCCGAATCATCTCTGGTGGGCTTGGATGTTCCTTGTCGGCAACACTTTCGCGGCCGTTCGCCTTGGAGGTGAAGACAGAGAAGGCACCAGAGGGCGATGAGGCCGGGAAGCGCAGAGTTTTCAATCTGGGAGCAAGTAGAGTTGGCATGTGCCAGGGTTTGTTATAGTTTGTTTATCAGTTTACTTGGTGGCTCTCAGCCATGCGCTTAGCCTTTAGCTTTTTAGGTTTTAGTGGGGGTTTCCATTTAATCGACTAAAAGATTTGTTTTTAGCCAGGGATCTGAGGACAGCCCAGTTTAGTAGTGGCCCAATCTTTCCAACTTTTTTAGGTAGCTACTGGAACACCAGCCCAGTTGATGAATGCCACCCTTTTCGTTCAGCCAGCTCCCCAAAGAGAATGGTCAAGGCAAAAGGCGTTCCTTGTTCTACGAGGTTCACTGGGCAACTGGGACAGGTATTTTGTTTACAAGCTTCAGCAAATGCCTTGTTATTTGAGAAACTCGTCCATTCCAAGCATGGCAGCTTCCAACTTGAAATGTGCAAAGGGCCATATGATATGGCTGTGTCTTAGACTGGGAGCGGTAATTGGGGGGGTTGCCGCTTGGTCTCCCCCCAACCCCAAAAAGGGGTCCTTAAAAAGACGCTCATACGAGTCTGTCCAGCAGCGGTAGGCACAAACACAGGCGTTCCGAGCTATCTTGTCAATCGCAAGCCTTTTCAAAGAGCTGCTTGATCATGCTTGGATGTGATTTCTGATTTTGGTTCAAGATGCACCTGTTGGTGGATGTCGCGCATGCCTTCAATCTGGACAAAACATGACGAGCTCACATGAGCTTCGTTTGTTTCTACCTGGTACATGTACAAGAAAGCGGCTGGACATCATTCTTGCAGAATGTGCTTGGGACTTCAAGTCGCGGAAGGTTTTGCCGAAGGCTTGCGCAAGGTTTGCCTCGAGGAAGCTTCGCGGAAGGATTATGTCATGGCTTCAACAGAAGAGCCGCGGAAGCAAAAGTATAACCAAAACATGCCCGCAGAAGCAGTTGCAACAAGTACATGTCCGCAGAAGCATTGGCTCACTCTGCGGAAATGTGGTGGAAGGGTGCGTGGAAGGTTGAAGAATGTCGTCCAGCAAATAAGATAAATATAAAATCATTCTCACATGGGGAGAAACAAAAACACCCTGGCACCTGTTTCTTATTGGGAATTTACAGTTTCCATTTGTTCAACAATAATTTGTTCAGACTGGAGTGTTGTAAGCATCATGATGCATTGAATGCGCTCTATAGTGAGCATACTACACCCATGTCATTGGGATTGGGGGAATCTCAGACCCGGAAAAGGGCGCCGACATGAAACAGGAGTTGTGCCTACATGAGGGTTGATCAACATTTAGTTGGGCCTCCAAATGAGCATGGGTAACTTTTCCGATTTGGTGGTTGACATATCATCTGAAAAGCGGTTTTCCAACCAATCATCCTATGTCCATCGGACCTTTTGATCAACACCCACATGTTGAATCCCAGAGCCTTGAATCAACATGACGCGACTTGTTACATTCCTCACCGCTCGTCAGCACAAAAAAACAGCACCGCCCCAAGTCCCCATTGGCCATTTTAGTAGGTGGTTCTATAAACCCCCTTTCCCGGGGTTGGTTGTGTTTTGTCTCTAGAGACCTTTATAGCCACGTCAGAGCCAGAAGTCAACACTGGTGTCTGGCGCTATGAACCTAAAGCCGGGATCCACTGGCGCGTCGAGGTCTTCACTGACCCTTCCGGCTTCTTGACCGGCAGTGTCAAGATCGAGGCCCGGTAGGGCAATTCTCGCGGGTGAGTGGCACATCTGACTTGCCGAGCCTGGGAAAAGAGGTAGAACAATTCTGCAAAGCATGGGCTTGATGTTTGCAAGCGTGCCCAACTGCCCTGACAAGTGCGCCAATACTCTGATCTACCGGAGTGAAAGCCCTATGACTTGCTGGTTCGATAGGCAGGGAATAGAAAATGGAATGACTCGCAAGAATAGCCATCCCATCCTACGGTTTCCTTTGGGAATCCCCAAAACAGCGTCATTCGGACTCGGTAAGGTGCTAACAGAAAGTATTGCAGCCCTCCCCCAAACAAAGATGCCCTGGAGATGTGCCGCACAGGCAGGTGCGAAAGTGCTCTGATTCCTGTGCAAGAACGTACTTCCTGGTCTCTCACTTTCCCGTGCGGAAGGGACGTCGGACGTTTCAGCGGCGTGAGTGGTCCTTGTGAGGGAGTGATTCTTGGATCCTCACACAATCTCAACGTAAACCTCCCAAAACGAATCGGGAATTTGCACAAGCTAGCTTTTGCCATGAAGTTGGCGCTTGGAAAGGTAGTGTGACCATGTTGGTGGCATACGTTGTCCCCTAACGTGACCTGCACAGAAACAACTGTCCTGACACAAGCTGAAGCATTGGCGACGTCTCGGTCTGAACTTCAGGCCTGAGTATATGACTGAATCGGGTCTACCCTTGGCTTTTCCGCTTATGTTTGACTATTCCGTTCTCGTGTTGTTCCTGCGTTTGATCTTTGAGGTCTTGCTTCTTGCGGCTGCTTGGGAAACCAAGCGTTATTTTTCTAGAACAAATGACCTCCAAACAGTGGTCTACAGGCGATGGCCAAGAAATCCCAGTGTTTTTTTTTGTAAAAAGGGGGTTCTCCCTCGCGAGAGAGAGAGGCTGGCTGCTTTCGTGCCAGGATGGCACGACCATCAAGAAGGAGGACTTAGACGCCAAGGCGAGAGACTTTGCGAAGGTTTGTCTCTCCCAAAACATCTGCCTATGCTCACTGGCCCAAAGCGAATCCACCTTTTCACCATTTTGGTTTCCCCTTTTTGGTATATGTTTCCTTTCCTGAAAGGGTGATCATGGTCCATGTTTCGTCATTTCCCGAAAGGGTGATCACCTTTTCATTTCCAGGTCCCAGCAACTGAGGGGTCTTGGAGCCCAAAGAAAGGCATTTGCAGCTCCGTTACTTCATCCCTTTCAGGTCTTAGAGGTTGCAGGTTGACTTTGCAGATCCAGCTGCCCAGTCCCGGGAATGGCCGTTCCCGGGCTTCAGGTCTCGAGAGAACGCGGGAGGGTGGGACGCTGTTGGCCTGCAAGTTCTTGGGATTTCGCGCCCCAGTTGGGGTCTTTGGGCCGAATTTTCGGACCCTCCCCCCCCGTTTTGGCAGCTTGCAGGTTGCCATCATAGATGTAGAAAAATAAATGGCCCTGGGCCATCTATTTATCCTAAGAGGACACCTATGGTTGCCATCGTTCTGCAAAACCCTGATTCAAACATCAATCAAAAGACAGTTTTTGCCATTAACCATTTGTCGACCCACCATTTGAGGTTGTGTTCCCATCAATGCCAAAAGCATGAGCTTGAAATTATGACCAGGTTTCGCCAAGTTACTGCTATGGCCGATGTCTGGTTGTGCCTGACTCTCACGAGCTCCGAATACACCACTTGTCGCAATGGGGTGCAACCACATCAACATATGGGGATCATGTGTGCAATTGGTTGGCCCATGACGTCACTTGCGAGCGTTCGTGCGGATGTGTTAACATAGGGGATCCCCAAAATGCTCGGTTTCCCTTGGTTCCCCTTTATCCCCATGTTCAAAAGGGGTAGCCTCAAAAACACAGACCCGTCCCCGCAATAGTCTCAATTTCAAAGTTGGGAAGATCATCTTGGTGAAGAGGGCCTGTTTCGGGGTTCCCCCTTTGACACATACTCGACTTTTCCAGTTGTCATCCCAGCTGCAAGTTCAAGGTCAAGCAAGAAAAGAAGGAGGAGGAGAAGGACCGAAACCCAAGCGAGGAACCGAGCCCGTGCCAGCGCCATGTGCGAAACCTCGAATGCAAGAAGTTACCGCTGAACAAACCTCGTGATCACTGCTTGTACACAATGTTACAGTACCTCATGAGGATGGAAAAGTCATGAAAACATGGAGCTAGACAGCCAGGGTGAACAAATTAGATGTTGAATGTTTTCCTCTCCCCCCCCCCCGAACAGTCACAGTACCCAATTCGACCCCCCGGCTGGGCCGGCTTTGGTTCCTTCTCTTTCCAATTGTTTGCCTTTATATCTTGCCTCTAAGACTCCTTTCGAACAAAGCCTTCAATCTGGTATCCCAATTAGCTGCCTTTAGTTTGCTTGTAAAGCTGGTTTTGGCATAGCTTTCATTGGTTTTCCAATCGGCTGCCCCTGATTTTTCGTTGAAACCGCCGAAACCGCGGGCAGATTGGACTGCAGGCCAAGCAGTTTTGAGTGCAAACGCGAGGCTCGCCCAGCTTCGAAGGCCATGCAGGCCATGCAGATTTGAAGTTTTCGAATGCAAGTGGAACCTTGACCCAGTTACCCCGTGGGTTGCTTCCTTTTTTCAACTTTTTTTTGGCAGGGTTCCGATTCCTTTAAAGCAGTGGTGCCGTTGTCTCAACTCTTTTTGGGGAAGGGTTCCGATTCCTTTTCAAGTCAACCAACAAAAAAAAGGATGCCCATTATTTTTTCCATTGGAAATCCACTGAGCATCTGAGTTGATGTATGCTTGTGGGTTACATTTGATCCGGGGGACGGTTCGGCCATTGTTTCAATTCGGGCAACCACCTTTGATGGATTTTTGGATGACTGTTTGTTTGTTCCGACCAAACAAAAGTATTCTGGCCCAGGTAAACAGCCATCATTATTTAGACTTGTCTAGGGCTCAGCGTGATTGTTTGTTTCACTCTCGAAACAAATACCTTATGCAGTATTGATGCTTGCATCAAATTCCTACTGTTGAGGGAACTTGGCTTTCAGGGTTCGAATTCCCTGGCTGTTCAATGGGAACATATGGGAACCTTCAGGCTGGTGCCAATTTGGGTGCAAACTGGGGCCTGGCCGGGATAACTGTTGGGGATTAGACAACACTTCCCATATGACTCTCTACCGTCTGGTAGAGTAAGTCCAAACCCGTGCCATATTCTTCCGATGCTTGGGATTTTCACAAATGATGGGGCCAGGGCCTGCAGGCTGGTTGGTTTGCTTCAGGCAATCGATTTGGGGAAAGGTGTGTGTCTCTGGCCGCCTACCGGCGGGCGGTGTTCCATTGGCCCGGGATCGTGACCATTGAGCTGTGAAACCAAGTCCCCCTAAGGTAACTCCTGAGTCCCTGGACTTTTTGACACTTTTGGGGAAGGCCAACTTTGTACACAAAATGTGTTCACACTTTTTGTTGGCCAATCCACTCAGGAGGTGAGTAAAGAAACGAAACCACAAGATGTTGTTCAAAGAACGATGGCTTGCACGTGCACTGGGTCGCACGTGCACGCAGGCCATGACATGCGAACGTGTCCGAGTTACGAAGCTTTGCTTGGAGTGCAAATGGCCAACCAGGGCTTGGATTCTCCCCACAACGCTTCCCCAGAATTAGCTCCCCTTTTGTTGTTGTTTTGTGTTTTTCTTTTTTTTGGGGGGGTCCGTTTGTTTTCCACTAACCAGGCAAAAAACTGTTTTTTTGTGCTGAGGTCCTATTTCCAGCCTAGAACAGATGGATCAGGCTTGTGGTCTTGGCAGTCGAGCGCAGGATGTCAAGATGGACAGCGTGAAGGGTGAAGGAGTCAAGGGGGAAGGTGTCAAGCAAGAAGGCCCGGCACTTCTCTCGTCAGCATAGCAGCAGTCAGGGTATCGAAGCACGACAGGCCAACAAAGCAAGATTAAGGCCTGATGCAAAGAACCCTTCAAACACATTTCCTGATAAGTCAATGTGGGTAATCAAGCATGTGTCCTTTTTCACCGGCAACAATGATTGCTTGAGACATGGAGACCGCTTCCATGTGTTGGCATTGGCCGCAATCACAATAGTTGAATCGCGGAAGGTTAGCGTTCGGGTTATGCGATGTGAATCCACAACTTTGTGCATGTAGGCGGGGAAGCAAGAGGTGTCCTTTTTGTGACCCTGGTTGGTGACGGGATTCCCATCACACTTGAACTGCGCAAGATGTGTGCCATACATAGGAAGAGAGGCCCTGATGACACTTACGTGCCAGGCAACGTGAAGCTTGAGAAGCGTACAGAGGAAGACGTTCCAAGCTCAAAGTCGTCTCATGGCAGGTTGCCAAACTGAAGGTCTTCTTTTTCGGGACTGGTAGAACTGAGTAGCTTCCCGGCTCTGCACTTGACGATTCGGCCAACACGGCTACTAGTTGATCTCACCGTTTCGTAAGCGGCTTGAGTTAGGAAGCCCAACTCTTGCGAATTCTTTTTGGGGCGGACACTGTTGGACCCCCTAGACATGTTCACAAAGGAACACGGTCTTCAAATGCTTCAGCATAACTCCCATGATCTCCAAGTCTTTGTCTCATGGCCACAGCATCCGACCCAAGATGAGTGCAGCTGGCAGGGGACAGCCCAAACGTCCGCAAAAGCCAAGGGGACAACCTCCGAGTTTCCCACGTCTTGGATGGTTCGCCGGTTCGCCCTCTGGAATCCAACTTGCCACGGATCCGAAGCGCTGGGGTCGTCCCAAGGCATCAACAACAACTCCCCAAGTTTGGCACCGCACCGGATGTTGAACTGTCCAATTCACTGCGCCCGCAAAGAGGAGCCAGCGTTTGACTTGCCAAAATTCGACGTGCTTCTGCTGCCGTTGTGGCTAGTTTTACGGGAGCACAGACACGCAACATATCGTGAACTGTTTGCTTTTGCATCCTGAATTTCCGTCTTGCATTAACGCAAGTTGCCTCAAGATCCCGCAAAGGCTGTGAATCACTGAAACAGGGGTCTTCTGTTGGTGTAGCATGCAGTTTCAACACAGCAACAACCATTGTCACAATTCTGCCCAGGGCAACAAGAGCAGCTCGGGGCATAGGTGTTTCCGAAAAAATTAGGGCAACCCCCGCCGCTATTTCAGAGAAACCTGCAGGATAGGATCCCCACTAGCGGGCATCGACAGATGACACATTGAAGTGAAACTGGGGCAGAAGAGAAGCTGTTGAGCCTTTCTGGCGCATGTCGGGGCCTGATGGTGTCTTTTTCTAGTTTCCAAAACCCGCTTCGGGCTGGTGGTACTGCGGGTTAGCTTGGGCGCTACCGTAGAGGAACCTCGTTCCCTTTCAAAAGGACCGACCCACTCACCATTCATACCAACATCCACGTATTTGGCAGCATGCCCCAGATTCCGCATGTAGCAGCATGTCCACTGCGTTCGTTGCCTTTGAGGTGAAGAACGAGATGATGAAGGGAGAAGGAGCGAAGAGAGAAGACTTCTACGCCTTGGCCAAGGGTGAGGCGTGCGAAAGTTTGACGACATCGCCGCGTTTTCCCCTCGTTCTGCTTCACAGGGCCATTGGGCCATTGGTTTTGCAATCATCGGGTTCCAACAAGGTTTTGAGGGCTTCAGCGGGTGATTTTTACCCTAAGGATGGCTGTTCTGTGCAGGTTGGCTCACGTACAAACCCTTCCTGATTGTAGCCGCTTGCATCGCAGGATCCAAGCTTATTATAAGGAAATAAAGGGGCCAATTCTTGCACTAGGAGCTCCCTTTGTGGTCCAGCAGGTCAAAAAGTAGACACTGCTATGATCCCGCGGTGAGATCAGGGGAAGCCCGGCACGTCTTGAAAAATCGAGGTAAACACGAGGGTGTTTGGGCGAGCCAAAGGAAGCGTGCCTGGTGAGATAGCGCGTTCTGAAGGGTTCGGCTTCGGAGTGCGACCACACTTACATGGAGTCTCCATGACCCTTTAAAAATGGGCCCATGACCCCGGTACCCCCCTTTTTGAAGGGTCATGGAGACTCCAGGTAGCCCTTGGTCACTCTGGCCGCGTGGGTCCACATTGCAAGGCCACCAAGGGTGAGGTGAAGGGGGAGACCAAGGGCGAGATGAAGGGCGAGGGTGTCAAGGGCGAGTCCAAGAGGGAAAGGTGCGGAGCCCAGAGTCCCGCGACGAAATACTGTGCAACGAGGGCTAATTGATGCTAATTGGCTGTGGGTCAAGACCAATGGTACCATTTTGGGGTGGGTGCACCACCCAGTTTAGAGCCTACTTTATTGGGGATTGGGATGTTCACTGGGGGTACGGGATTTTGACCCATGGCCAATTGTTTGAAGGATCATTCTCCTGGTGGCATTCTCGTGCCAGACATGCGAAAGAGCAGGGGTCCGAACAAGTGTTTCTGTTTGAAGGATCAATCATTGCAGTTTCAGGTGGCAGTGCAGGAGGGCCTTTTCTTGCATGGTGCAGAATTTGGCAATGACATACGATCCAGCCTGCAGAGAATCAACGGAGGAAGCAGGACCCAAGGCATTTCGCAACCAAAAAAGGGTGGGGGTTTCACGTCCCATCTTGGCGACAAATGTTCCGCTTTTCTTTTGGGGGTTCAGAAGGGAATGACTGGACAGCGTTGGTGAATGGCATCTGGTCCGAATTTGTCCAATTGTTCGATCTGCGAGAGCACAGAGTATGGTGTTTGAGTCATTGACTCCGAAAAAGAGTCGAAGCTGCTTGCTTTTCATCATGCATGGATAGCGTGCAGGCGGCTCAACTTTGCCTCTACAATGTGGCAACGACTTTCAATTGATGGTTTCTTGTGGTTCTGTGGGTATACTGAAGGCACTGGGTATGGCAAGCAAAAGAAAGCCGGCAAAGCAACAAGCCCAGCGGGCCACTGTAAATCATCTGAATCCGGCCCCCCTCCCTTTGCGTTTCCCCGCAAACTGAAATACTCTCCTTAGATGAGGAGCGGATTCGTGTGCCAACACACTAAGGTCGAGATCCAAAAAGAAGAAGAAGAAGGACAGCAGCAGAGTGGCGCATGCTAGCGCGTGCTTGCACTTACTGCGTGTGCCTGTGAAGGACAAGATCAAGAAAGAGAAAGCCGATGGTGATGAGAAGAAAAAGGACCCGAACTGACGGCAAGATGAGCCGGTTAACAATGTGTGTGTGTGTTTTGAATGAGGCAGACGACTACGACTGGTTGTTGTACATTTGTTCTTTAAAACTCCTTTAACACACCATGTATTCCTCATGAAAATCCATGGCCATGTGTTTGGGTTGACCCGTTTGATTCCGAATTTTGTTGAACCACAGGACAAGAAGCGAAAGAAGTCGGAGTCGCCCGGTGGCACCCGAAAGCGAAAGTCCAAGTGGGGTCCTGATACAGCCTGCCTGGCCTGCTTGCCGACATTGACATCTTGAAATTCCCCTCTCCGAGTATGGCTGTGGTCAAAACCGTTTGGGATACCATTTTGGGGTTGTTTTTTAGGGTACCCCTTTTTTGGTGGCTTAAAAGGGAAACCAAAAGGAACACCGTGGCCATTGTCAAAAAAAGGATCTTGCCAAAGTGTCTTCCCTGACTTCCGAACTGGTCGCAACATCGCCTTGTTTTGCCACTTTCGGCCGAGCCATTTCAACAAAAGGCTTGCTGCCCCAACAAAAAAAAAGTCAATCTGCGAGAGAGGGGTAGTCCAGGAAGTGGGAGACCACGTCAGCAAACTCATCCAACGTTCCAAAGGACTACCATCGCCTTAATCAGGTTTTCTTCCGAGTCTTTGGTTAATAGTGGGGTGTACTTCCCGAGATATCCGGTGCTGCTTAGATGCCTCGTTTGTAAACCACGCTTCCCCTAGTTCCAGCGATTTTCCCCATTTTGCTTGGTTTCCCCTACAGCATTTTCCAGTTGTTTCCACCTACCTTGGTTGCCTTTGTTGGTTTGGTTTTTCCTATCTTATTTTCCTATTTGGTGTGGTTTCCTGATAGCTTTTTTTTCTTTTCGTGTTGGTTTCCCCTGCCTTATTATCTTAGTTGTTTTTCCACTGACAGTATCTTCTTTTTGGGTTTGGTTTCCCCCTATCTTATTTTTCTTTTCCCCCTACCCTATTCTCCAATTTGGTTTCCTCCTACCATATTTCCCTGTTCCCCAACCATGTTTTCCTCTTTGGTTTGGTTCACCTCATACTTCGCGGTGCGAATCCTTTCCTCGCCAGGGGGGCTTCTCCATGTCTGCCATCCCTGGCGGACGCTCAGGGCTCCTGCCTGCGGCAGAGGCGGACGAGCTGATGCCTGGAGCCACGGCACGGCGCCGGGCATGGTGACTAGGGACAGGTCCATAGGCGGCCTTTTTATCGGTCAGTTTGGGTAGAAATAGATGGGTCCCACCGGTTTAGATGGGTTTTGCTCCATTTACCAGGGCCATCTATTTTTCCAAAAGGACACCTAGGGACACCTAGGGACAGGTCCCAGCCAAAATGGGGTGCTGATATATGCTGATATCCGGGCTTTTGATCCTGATGGTTGACATGAAATCCGCCAGGGGTTGATTATATATTAAATATCCTAAACGAACACCTGTGCTGGTTGCTGAGTATGTCTCAACATGTAGGAACTGGAGATGGTGGATGGCATTTGGTTGGATTCCTGCCAATAGCGATCCAGAACGAGACTCCCTATTTACTTTTGGGTGTGAAGTTGAATTACGGAATGTTGGCACGACATCATGGGGATTCCAACCATTACAATTCATACCCACTAATTTCATGTCCCCGTGTCCCTGTGTCCGTAATTACCCAGCAATTCCGTTTACACTTAACACAAGGAACACGAGTGGTTACGTACCTGTACCCGAAAAACAAGACAGACCCACCTATATAGTAGCTTGCCTGGGATCTCATGTCATATAACTTTGGAGTCCAAACGACCGGAGCTCTCAGAACCTCCGAAGTGGATTGATTTCAACCATAGGTGTCTTGTCTGGTTTCAGATTGGTCGAACAAACAATGTTTGATGGTTTCAGTGAATGTACAGAGTTCGGTTCGCAGTATTTACCAATGCAAGCTTTTCTTCCAAAACGGATTCCCAGGGCGGCCACAGGATGGATACTGTTGAATGGTGGCAGTATCTCGTGGTCGCTTGAACTGAATGTTCCATGACATTTCCCCAACACTCCGTTGTCTAAACAGTTTAGCATGGGCGTCATTCACGTGTAAAGCAGTCGTTTGGAGTCAGTTGCACAAACTGGCTGAGTGGTTCGTTGGTGTCTTGCAAAAAGACAGAGTCGTTTTTCACGAATGACGTAATGAGTATGACTTGACACCCGACGTTTCATCCACGTGAGGAAAGCAACCTCAATTTTCTTGACTGGTCACAAGAAGTTTCAGGTGACACCACTTTGTGGATGCTGTAAGACAATGAATGTCAATCTCGTGTTTTTGCTTTCCGGAGGAGGGTAGAGTCCGGGGTGGTTCCCCCTTCAGCAAGGAAATCCTGTATTTTTATGTCGGGGGGTCCTTTGACGAGGGTCTGGATTAATCCGAAATTGACATTTCCCCCTGGCTCAGGTCATTTTGTGACTTGAGATCAACCGAATGCTGACCCCATATTAATCAACCCCTGCTTATTGAGATGGGATATGGGGGTGTCCCTGGGTTTAGTGGGGAATCATGACTTTTGGAGAGGAACACCCCCATATGAATAAGTAGGGGTTGCTGAATATGGTGTCAACATTCTGAGTCTAGCCCGTCTCTGTTGAAGCCAAGGAAGGACTGCTTTGATTGGTCGAGCGGTGCCAAAGCCCTACAAAGCACCATTCTACTGCCTGGTTGGGGGATAGTGAGCCAGGCCGATACGAATCTTTGTATCCTTTTGGACCCAAGCGTCCATAGGTTTTGCGCACTTTTTCGGGAGGAGTTGGGGTTGATTGAGCCATGATTTGGATTCTGATTGGGGTTCATTGGTTTGAAAAAGACCACTCTACTGTTGATTGGCTTCGCCACGCGTTTCACAGACTCGGAGCCATGGCTTCGCCCCATGCCGAGGCCGAGATTCTCGGATGAGGAGATGGTCCAACGGTCGCTGGTCCTCGAGAATTTGTGACCTGGCGACAAGCGGTGTACCGCTTTTCTTGTTAAAATGGTTTGCCTTCCAGGCGTGGAAGTCGAGGTTTCCCTTACATTTGCACCAGAAACGGTGCTTTCAGGTAACAAAGGGAAGATACAGAGACAGAGAGTGGAGGTTTTGATTGGCCTTTTCAAAAGGAAGAGTCGTATTCCAAAACTCTCCAATCAGCTTCCATGATTCGAGGGCCCCTGGAAAAAAAGAAAAAAAAGGTGGCCCTTGTCTATGTGACACCCCCATATGGGCATGGCGCTTCTTGAGAGCATAGCGTCCATTTTCCGGGGTGTGGTTGAAAGAGATCCAGCGGAATCCTAGGGATCGCCCCACCCAATGCGCCAGCGAAGGGCAACGTGTTCGACCTCAGGCTTTGGGATTGAAACCTGTCTCACTCACAATGATTGTTTTTTGGTTGGTTTCACTGTTGGCATGTTGTTTGGGTTTTGGGGCACTGGTCAACTTTGGTAGGGGGCTGCAGGAAAAGCAAGTTTTTTCACTGCCATACCAAGGGTTGAACAGTTGCAGCAAGCGAGCCATGACGTTGGGTTCCGTCCATAGTTGGCCGCAAAGAAAAAAAGTCTTGTGCGCCGCGGACATGCCGATTTCTTCAGCGCATCCCTCTTTCACCGTTGAAACGATCAACCCCAGAAAAGGGTTTCTTTATTGGCCAGGGCCACTGGGTAACTGGGGACGGCGGGTTGGGAACCGATCATATATTTGGACACCTGAGTCTCGGAGACGTGGTTGCCGTCTCATTTAATATGGCTATGACTTTAAAGAGTTATCCCCTCACAAGTGCTGGACGTAAATTTTCCCGAAACAATGTCCACCAAAAAGTCCCTGATTAAAACATCATCCTTCTGGGGGCGTCTTTTTGGACCCCCACAATTACTTTTGTTTTCCTTTTGCTTCGTTTTACCACAAAAGAGGTTTGCACCAACTACAACAATGATGATCCACCCATACATCGTAATATGTTTTTTCCCATGGCTGGTTCCCTCTTGAGCCAAGGTCTCTTAGCTGCACTGGCCAGGACAGGGTCAAAAACAGTTCGTGTCAAGTCAATAGTATGTTTCTTTGTGTTCTATTTTGTTTTTGCTTTGTTTTGCGTTGTTTGTCTGTTGTGCTTTGTTATGTTGTGTTTGTGTTGTTCCGTGTTGCCTTGATTTGTTTGTTTATTTCAGTATTTCTTTCTTTCTTTCTTTCTTCCGTTTTCTTTGTTCGGGTGTTCTTTCTCTTTCTCCCTTTTGTTATTTATTTCTTTAGTTTTTTTTGTTTCTCGTATTTGCTTGTTTGGCTGCTTGCTTGCATGTTTGTTTGTTTGTTTGTTTTGTTGTTTTCTTGTTTGTTTATTTGATCATTATGATGTTGGTGTTCATGGTCTTGTTTGTTTGTTTATTTGCTTGTTTGCTTCTTGGTCTTTGTGTCGTTGTGTTGTGTTTACGTTTTCCGGTGTGGGTTGTGATTGTGTTTCTTTATTTGTTGTTTTGTTTCTTTGTTTCTTTGCTGTGTTGGTTATTCGTTTCTTTGTTTTTATGTTTTTTTGTTTGTTTGCTTATGTGTTTGTTTGCTTGTTTGTGTACTTGCTTGTTTGATTGTTTGTGATTGACAGTGATTGATCGATCGATCGATTGATTGATGGTGCCTTTGTTTGTATGTGTGTTGTTTTGTTTGTTTGTCTGTTTGTTTCTTTGCTTGTTTGTATGTTTGTTTGCTTGCTTGTTTGTTTGTTTGTGTGTTTGTTTGTTTGTTTGTTTGTTTGTTTGTTTGTTTGTTTGTTCGTTTGTTTGTTTGTGTGTTTGTTTGTTTGTTTGTTTGTTTGTTTGTTTGTTTGCGTGTGTGGTTGTTTGTTCTTACTGATTGTTTGTTCTTACTGATTCATTTCTGTGTGTCTGTGTTTAATTGTATCTCTGGTTGATTGTTTGTTTCGTTTGATTGCTTTTATGTCTGTTTGTGTATTTGGTGTTTTATGTATTTGTGTATGTCTTGTTTTGGTTGTTGTTGTTTCTTCTTTGTTTGTTTGCTTGTTTGTTTGTTTCCTTGCTTTCTTGCTTGCTTGTTTGTGTGTTTGTTTTTGTTCGTTTGTGTTTCTTGTTTGTTGGTGTGTTAGTTTTTTTCTTTTTTTGTTAGTTTTGTTTGCTTGCTTGTTGGATTGATTTGATTGGTTTGATTGATTGACTGATTCATTGATTCATTGATTCATTGATTGAGTGATTGATTGATTGATTGATTGATTGATTGATTGATTGATTGATTGATTGATCGATCGATCGATCGATCGATCGATTGATTTCACGGCATTTCATTTCATTTGATTTGATTGATTGTTTGATTGTTTGATTGATTTATTGATTGATTGATTGATTCATTTGAGTTGATTTGATATGAGCTGAATTGAATTGATTTGATTGATTGATTGATTGATTGATTGGTTGATTGATTGATTTGATTTGATTTGATTTGATTATTTGATTGACTTGATTTTTTTGATTTGATTTGTTTTGATTGATTTGCTAGCGGAGGTTTGTATCACATCATCACGACACCCTTCCAACTAGAAGTTGGTGAGGGCGGTGACTCCTGAAATTCCATTTTCCTGGAATTCCGTTCAGAGTTCCGTGTCCCTTCTTTCAGGAAGGTTGCTGTAAAGCATAGCTCGGCAAGATTGGCTGTTTACTTGGGGATTTGTCCCGGAATACCATGTCCATGTCCATTTCCCTTTCGTTGGCAAGACTGGCAAGACTAGAAAATGGGATTTGGCTGCAGGTCAAAACCCATGGGATCCCATTTTGGGGTAGGTGTACCACCCATTTTAGAACCTATTTTAGTGGTTGGATTGGGATGTTCACTGGGGGTCCGATTTGGATTTTGACCCATGGCCACTAGAACAGATATCTCACCTTTGAAACAAGGGGGCTCTCCTCCAAAACGAGTTTATTTTAATTTGTAAGCTTAGGTATGACACAGAGGCAGAACATTTGTTGCTTGTTTTTTTTTCAGGAGCTCATCGAGTTCTTCAACGGCGCCATTTTGGCCGTGACGGGCAATGCAGTGCACCAGGCTGCGGAAGTTCCTCCTGGCGATGTCGGTCCTCAAAAAAAAGAGAGAATCGGTCACCGTTTGTCTAGCTCGGCGTCCTTATGGTTTCCCCTTTAAAGTACCAACCAAAGTTCCAACAGCGGTTTCCTTATGGTTTCCCTTCAAATACCAACACAAGTTCCATTCCTTCTGGCTTCCCTTTCAACATCAACCAAAAGGGGTTCCGAATCCCATTCTGCAACGCCTGCAAACATCAGCAGTTTGTAGGAGTCTGGAGACCCCCGAAATTTGGTACCCAGGGAATATGGTAGAACACCTTTCAACCAAGAACCCACTGCTGCCGGCCATACCGCTTTTTGGTGTTGACAGCAAGCTCATGGATTGAACTCCGATCCCCACAAACAAAATCAGAGATTTGGTATTTCTAGGGTCCTGTGTTGGGTGGAGAAACCAAAAGGCAACCAACCACATTGCTTTCGATCACTGAACTTTGCCACATAAATTCCCTGCAGTTGCTTGCTTTCAACCACCTATCTTTGCCAAATAGATTCCCTGCAGTTGCTCATGCACCTTGTCAGATGGAGACCCCAGGTGCCCTTGTGCGCGCCCCTTGCAGGCGGCAAACAGGAACATGTCGCCGGTGTTTGCGTGCACCATCACGGAGGAAGACCGTGCCAGCAGCAAGAGGACGGCAGATGGGCAGGTATGGAGGGGATTGTCCATGTGGCTTTGGCTCAAAAAACATGTACCAAAATGGAACCTTGGTAGATGGAAACATGGACCAAAACCCGCGTAACCCCTTTTGAGCCACAGCCATTTAGCTCCACAAGAAAACCCATGGGTAGACTTGCCGTAGACCGGAGTTGGCAGGTTGGTCTGAGACGAGAATAAGAGCCACAATTAAGATGATGATGACTCGGGTAGTTTCAGGTTAGGAGGGAGAGTCCCAACTGTACCTGGGAGGGGATTTCGGCGGTTTTTTTCATTGGTTCGGGTAGCTGGAGGCTTGCCACAACACAGGTTTGATTGTGACTCAAAGAAGGGCCTAACATGAATACTCCTAGGAATTTATGACAAAGCAGTAATATGAGGGACTAAATCATTATGCAAATTGAGCTCCTAGAATCATGAATCCGTTTTTTTGCAAGTAACCCAGCCTTCTTATTTTTAGTTTGCGAGAGAGATTCTTGAGCTGTGGCCTTTCATTTCGTCACCACTAAATCAAAAGCAAGTTGAGCAACGCAAGCATTTCTATGTTCAGGAGTTCTCGGCCGAGTCAATTTCCACCATCAGCCCCTTTGTTCCTGGTTCAATCGAGCGATTTCAGGGACCAATTGTCAGAGTGGCTTGTTGTTGGTTGGAACCCGGTTTTACAATGATCCTTAGCTTTGGTGCATGGTCCCAATGGTGTCCATTTGGGTTTCTCAAAATGGTGGCCTCCTCAATAGGTTGGTTTCCTTTTGGTTTCCCTTTCAAACCACAGAACCTGATAGACACAACGAACCGGAATGCAGATTCATTACCCAATGCTACCATGGATGGATGGATGGATGGATGGATGGATGAATGGATGGATAGATGGATAGGCAGATAGATAGACAAACAGATAGATAGATAGATAGATAGGTAGATAGATAGACAGATAGACAGATAGACGGATGGACGGATGGACGGATGGACGGATGGACGGATGGACGGATGGAGGGATGGAGGGATGGATGGATGGATGGATGGATGGATGGATGGATACATGGATAGACAGATAGATAGATAGATAGGTAGACAGACTGACAGACATACAGACAGACAGATAGATAGAACAACAGGTAGTTAGATAGACGGACAGACAGACAGAGGGACAAATAGATAAATAGATAAAAAGGTCGAGATATAGACAGATTGATAGAACGGTAGATAGAACGATGGATATATGTAGATAGATGAATAGAAAGACAGAAAGAAAGAAAGAAATAAAGAATGAAAGAAATAAAGAAAGAAAGAAAGAAAGAACGAAAAACAGAAAGAAAGAAAGAACGAAAGAACAAAAGAAAGAAAGAAAGAAAGACAGAAAGAAAGAACGAAAGAAAGAAATAAATAAATCACACATATATATATAGATAGATAGATCGATAGCAATGTCAACCGACCGGTAAATGATCTATCTATATATGTAATCTATCCCCTAAGTTGGGGTGCCTGTAAAAACCACAAAAGTTGGGTTCCCCTAAGTTGGTTTCCCTTGAAAACCACAAAACAATGGGATTCCCTAAGTCGGTTCCCCAGTCAGCCGAAAAAAATGGGTGGGAGGAAGATGGCGGAGCTGAAGTTCCGGACGCCGGACGGGGCGTCGGTGGGCATGAAGCTAAACGGCATCGAGTACAAGGGCCACAAGGCGTGCCTTCGCGCGTTCTCGCTGGTGCGAGAAGTGGCGATTGACCTTGGGTCACGCAAGGGGTACAAACTTTTTAGTGGCTTCCCTATCAGGATCATGGAATTAGGATTGGCCAATCCTTCATATTGAACAGCCTGGGTAGGGAATGACTGAGTCCGGGTGTTGGGAATGAACTGTTTGGGGGGTTCCCGAATAAAGGAAACCATAGGATTGGTTTTTAGTGGTCATTTCCTCATGCCTGCTGAGCACCGGCAAGAAGATGGGTGGGTTTTGGATGAATGGTTGATTGTGATCAGCCCAAAGGGTAGGAAAACCATACAAAAAATACCCAAGGAGATACCCCCCCCCCCCCCAAAAAAAAAAGAGATTCGGTTTTTCTGCTGGCGTTTTAAGGCTGACCAATGTGAAAATAACCTTTCGCTTTGCGGGAAAATCAATATTAAGCAATTACATATTCTTGGTGTTGGGGGAATTATCCTTCTCCTCTTAATACCTTCACTCCCACTCCCCTGCAATCCGCTTAACGCTTGAAGCGATTCCCCTTTCATAAAACTGGTTGACTTTTTGATTGTGGGGGCATCCCCTCCAAAAACACACGCAACTCACGAGGTGCCCTGTAGCCCTGGGTGTTGTCCCTTTTCTCCGGGGGTGTAACCCACGTTCGCGGCTTTGACGCCGCGAGACGTCGCCCATTTCGCCAAATCGCGCGGCGAGGTGACTGTGAAGAGACCAGATGCCTTCACCAAGCCAGCAGATGGCCAGGAGCCCTCAATTCACGGGGTTCCCCTTGTGCGCTTTTTTCTTCTTCTTTTTTTCGGGCAGCCCAAAAGGAAGCCCACCTCCACATTACAAGGCTGGTTCTTAAAGGAATCGGTCAAGCCTTTTTGGACGGTTGGGGAAATCAAAAGCAAGCCAAGCAGCAGGAATAGGTCCCGAATTTTCATTGAAACACCCACTAGGCTTGCGCAGAAGGCTAGCTGGGTGCCTCCCAGGCATCCGGTTCCTTAGGGCTTCGTGGGCGTTAGCAGGGGATCTGAGGAGAGCCCAGATACCTAGAACGTCTTGCGGCAGACATGTCTGCCGCAACGCATTGCGGCGGAAATTCCAGCCGCAGAGCAGAAAATCAGCCGCAAAAAGAAGACGGCAACTAAAGCAAAAAGCACAGCACCACAAGTTCCCATGTGTCCCCCAGCAAGCAAACATGCTGAGCACACGCCGCTTCTTTCTACAACTCCATTTTCCGAACAATGTTTCACGGCAAGAGTACTATCATGGAGGACAGCTTTGCTACCTCGATCTCTCAATTCGTCAAAGATCGTTGGGGCCAAGACGAGTCGATTTGATGATGATCTTTTCAGCTAGCTCCACTTGTGTTGCAAGTTGATCCCAAACTTTGCAGATGCAAGCCGAGGAGATCAGGGACCACTTTTGTTCTCTGCGGGAATTTCCACCGCTTTCCCGCCGATTTCCGCCGCATTCCCGCCGATTCTTGCCGCATTCCCGCCGATTTCCGCCGCAAACCGGGGGTGGAACAAACTGAAATAAACTGAACAAAAGCGGGAAAAACACCACAGGCAGTAACGGGTTGATTTCGTCGATTTGGGACGATTTCGGCTGAGTGGGCTTTTTGCACTCCTTTTGCGGAAGCAAGAGCTCCTTGAACGAAGGAGCAGCGCCTTTGAGAAAATTGCATACCGGTCCAGCTTTGCAGGTTTCACCTCATCTTCCTAGGTGAACCTCACGCGCAAAGGCTCGCATAACCTGATTTGAGCCAAATATCACAAGGGCGAAGTCGTGCAAGTTGTTGTCCTGTTAGCCGAGGCGAGCGGATGTGAAAAAGCAAGTTCTCCCGCAATTCAATTAAAAAAGCGCTGCGAATCAGGAAGAAATGCCGCAAATCCAAAAAGGCGCCTTTGTTGAATTGCGGCATAAATTTATGTTTGTATTCTCCGGCTCCTGCGCCTACTCTTTCTGCATATTCTCCGGCTGCTGCACCTTCTCTTTCTTCATATTCTCGGGCTCCTGCGCCTACTCTTTCAGCATATTCTCCGGCTTCTGCGCCTACTCTTTCTTCATATTCTCCGGCTCCCGCGCCTACTTGTTCTTCATATACTCTTTCTGCACCTTCTCCGGCTGCTGCACCTTCTCTTTCTTCATATTCTCCGGCTCCTGCGCCTACTCTTTCTTCATATTCTCCGGCTCCTGCGCCTGTTTTTTTTCATATTCTCCGGCTCCTGCGCCTACCCTTTCTTTATATTCTCCGGCTCTGCGAGGCTCTTTCTTCATATTCTCCGGCTCCTGCGCCCACTCTTTAATAAATATTCCCCGGCTTTTGCGCCTACTCTTTCTTTCTAGTCGCCTACTCTTTCTTCATATTCTCCGGCTCCTGCGCCTACTTTTTCTTCATATTCTCCGGCTCCTGCGCCTACTCTTCCTTCACATTCTCCGTCTCCTGCGCCTACTCTTTCATAATATTCTCTTCATATTATCCTACAACATTTGCCCTGCACCTTGTCCGCAACTGCTTGAGTCTGTTTCATTGTTGGTGCGCACATGCTGTCGCTTGTAATTGGAGTATGTTTGGTCAACAAGCATGTATTAAAATGACAATTACCTCAAGAGTTTAAGGATTGGCAACAAGTATTGACCCGATCCAAGCTCGACGGCAAACTGTTTTTTTGTCCAGCCTTTTTTTGCAGTATTGCACGACGCTGCGCCAAGAGGCATCGATGCCTCGCCGTGGAGGAGTACAGCGGGCGATGGGAGCGCTGCTCGAGGTGATCAAGTCACCGCTGAAGGCGACTTGCCGAACCTTGGGCTCTGTTTCTGACGAAAATCAAGCAAATCGATGTGTTTGGGGAAGAAGCTTCTCGACCCCAGAATTCATGTCGATTTCCATGCTTCCCCTTCTTCAGGGTGTCCTTTAAACCTGAAAAGGGAGGGCCTGCGCCGGTTTGATCAGCTTGCCCAAAGGTGAAGCGCCGCGCCCAGGCTCAGCCAAATCATAGTTGCTTTTGTTGTACATATGCGGCGATAGTTGCTTTTTTCTTGCGCAAAGGACGGGTCCATCCACCGTGTTGCCGGTCTCTGGGCGGTGTACTTCCAGAAGAAGTACACCTACTTCAGCGCAGCTTGCTCCAGTAAACATTCACACTTGGCAGTTTGATTTTTGGTTCGGCCTACAATCTAGCACGAGGTTTGAGGGCAGCTGGCATGGCACTGACGTCTCGGCGTGAAGGGCACCTCCCTGTTCTGTCGGGCGCGCTGTAGAACGGCGCTGCTTTGTTGGGCACGGTTTTGTTCTGTGTGTTTCATTCGAATGTTTTGTTGAGTGAGTGCTTGCCGGGGTGAAAACCAGCCGCAAGATAGCCGCCAACCTATTTGGGCTCTGAGACGCGCAGAGCAGCGGCGAAGTTCCTCAAGGATGCCATAAGTGGCTGCCAAAGCCGGCCAGAACGCACCGGGGCTGTCGGAGATGTCACTTGAGGCCTGCGAGTGTGTGTTTTGCGTGTGTGCGTGTGCGTGCGCGTGTGCGTGTCTGTTGTTGTATAATTCAGGTTGCCAGAGGGGTGTGGTGAGGCCGAGCCGTGCTGTTGAAAACAACTCAATCTATCGGATTGGGGTGTCCAGACATTCTGCGACAAGCGCGCCTCCATATTGAGCAACGGCAATTTCATGCTGAATGTGGTTAACACAATGTGCGCAAAGAAGCCCGTAGCGCGTGCAGCGAACTGCCTTCTTTGTTGCACGACGCTTTGGCCTACCCTCGCGTAGTGGCCGCCAAGCAAGTGTTGCACGATTTGTGTACCCGTGTAGAAAGTAAAGCCATGGGAGACTGTTGAACAACGGCCGGCTCACCCTGAACTCCCACCTTCTTCTTCAGCCGCAAGTCCCTCATCGTTCGGGATTGAATGATAGCAAGGCCTCACAAGAGGAACAGTACAAGGTACTGTCTTGGTACGGAAAGGCAATCTCCAGGGCGATTGATGGCAATATCGGCAATTTTCACCATTGGAGAAAGCAACAACACAACATTCCACTTTTTGAGGCAGCTTGCTTAGCAACCACACCGGGAATGTGTTGGGTGTCCCGCATTGCCAAGCCCGACGTGCAAGCAGACTTCTACCGCACGTGGGCAATGGCTTGTGGCGGCGTCAACACGCAGTTCGAGGAGATTGCACCTCGGCTCATGGTGAGCCAGGCTGGATCTCAAATCGTCAGAGGCACAGAGTCCTGCCAACAAACCCACTGACGTGCCTTTCGCACCAACGCCCAGTAGCGCATCTGCAACATACGGGCAGTCATGACCAGCCAGGTTGGAAGGGCTGGAAAAATAGGGTTCGGGGATGGGCAGAAAATTATTTAGAGGATTCGTTTAAAGCTTTATTTAGGGGTAGTTTATCATTCAACAATTGCTTAGCGCGAAGCCTCCCTGTGCGATAATCCTGGGGGATCCTTTTTGCTTTGCCCAAAGATGAGGGTGGTCGCCAGCCGAACCAGGGTGCCCGCAACCTTTGCAGGCGCCGACCTGCGTCTCCAGCAGTTGTCTGGCGTCAGCCACTTCTGCCTCGGGAAGTTCGACCTGGAGGGTGCGGCAACCAGAAATTTGCGGCTGTTTGCAAAGTCAGTTTGCGTTGGTTACGTAGCATGGCCATGTAGTGCGAGAACCAACTTACGCCGGCAAAGCGAGCGCAAGGCCTTCGAGAAGCTGAAAGGGGGTGGTCATACCAGGTATCTTTGGACAGGGACTTGAGCGACTTGAATGACGCCTTGTTCGGGGTTTGTTTGGCAAGCGCGAATCCTTAAGAGGTTTGCCGGGAAGGGGGCGGTTCTGTTCTGTCTGGTTCTGTCTGATTCTGTCTGGTTCTGTCTGATTCTGTCTGGTGCTGTCTGGTTCTGTCTGGTTCTGTCTGGTTTGCTTAACTGGCCGGCCATTTCGGGAGGTTGGCGCCGCGATTGGCTGGGAGCGGCCAAGCGCCAAGAATGCTCGGCCAGCAGAGGGCGTTGCTGTGAGTGATGGTTTGGCTGGGTTGTTCAACACCAACCCCGCATCCTTGCAACCCCCTTGTTTGTCTTTTTGAAGGGTTTCCCCACTTAGGATCACGGATTCGGGATCCCTCATTTTGATCAACCCAGTTTGGTTTCTGACAGCCTCAGGAACCACAACAAGCAGCCCTGCAGCGCCTCCAGGATTTGCTGCGTGTGGAGGGCGGCAGGCATTTTGAATGCTCGGCTTTTCTCCGGCCACAAGGGTATGGGATCTACCAGCTGAAGCGGCAGCGATGGAAGCTCACAAACTCCGGACCCTTCAAGCTGCTTTGACAGTTGTCATTGCACACTGCTGCCAGGCAGCAGCTGGTAGGCGTGAAGTGCGCGGCTGCTTTCGCGATTGAGAGCGGCTCCCACTTTGCGATTGAAATGAGCGGCTCCCACTGCCATGCTGTTTTGACACGGGTTGTTCAAAACTCATCCTCAACCCGTATTCCCGACACGAGTGGTTTTCATTTAGGGGTTTCCCAGCTTCCTTTCTAAACAACATCTCTTTTAATTACCTCCAACAGCTTGAAGCCTTGGGGTCTTTGACCGGGTAGGCTCTGGAGTGATAGGCTCCGCTGAAAAGGGATGTTAAAACCAGCCCAACCCAACAACCTTACGAGGGCGGCAGGAAGCACACAGGAGAAATCAGGTGAGTGCAAGCTTGTGGAAGATGTAAGCGGGTGTCATGAGTTTCTCGGCCTTGAGCCCCTACAACCCGAAGTGTGTATTCGAGGGCTCTGGTGTTGCGGTTGCTTCCCAACAAGTGTGATGTTTGCGCGCCATGAATGAAGACATGCGTGCGGGCAAGAAAGATACGATTAATTAGCTTGAGCCAGACTGAACAGATCGAGCCTCAACTGGCGGTAGTGCTTGAGTGCCTGCTCAAGTTCAGAAAGTGGCGACTGCAAGAAGCACCCTGCGTGCCTACATGTGCCTACCTTCGTTGGATGCAACGTGCGAGGGGCCCAGTTTTGTGGACCGCACTGCCGCTTTGATTCATGTCATTGCCCCAACCGAACCCAGATCCTAATTCACACATTTGCCATTGTGCGCCCGTTGATGATTGAGGACATGCACAGCAGAACACGGCCTTCAAGGTTCTGAACAAGTTTGTGCTGAAAACCAATCGCCTAACCGCTGGCTTCCGCGCCTCCTGCTCCTGCGCCTACTCTTTCTTCATATTCTCCGGCTCCTGCGCCTACTTTTTCTTCATTCTCCGGCTCCTGCGCCTGCTCTTTTCATATTCTCCAGCTTCCGCGCCTACTCCTTCTTCATATTCTCTGGCTTGTGCGCTTACTCTTTCTTGATATTCTCCGGCTTCTGCGCCTACTCTCTCTTCATATTATCCGGCTCCTGCGCCTACTCTTCTTCACATTCCCGGCTCCTGCGCCTACTCTTTCTTCATGTTCTCCCCCTTCAGCATACTCTCCGGCTGCTGCACCTTCTCTTTCTTCATGTTCTCCGGCTCCTGCGCCTCCTCTTGAATCATATTCCTCGGCTTTTGCGCCTACTCTCTCTTCATACTCTCCGTCTCCCGCGCCTACTCTTTAATCATATTCTCCGGCTCTTGCGCCTACTCTCTCTCCATAGATTGGTAAAAGTTTGCCCAGTGATGGGCTTGTACAGAATCGTAAACGAAAAGCTTTTCTTTGCGCCTGCTTGAAAGTCAAATGTCCATCATTTTTTCGGGGGATCGCGTTTGCTGATATCTCTTTTGGAATCATACTTCATTTTGAGGCTCACTAAGATTGGACCGCGATAACACATATGCCGTTGGTCGGCAAGCGCCGAAAAAGGTTTAATAGACCCACATGTCTGGCTGGTTCTCAGGAGGAAATGAAGGAATGACCCTGGCAAGCCTCCTCGTGCTCGGGAAAGCTCCAGGTTCATCGCCCAAAGTCCAGTTGATTCACTCTAAAAAACAGCAGGCTTTGGGGCTCCATGTCATTTTGCAGTGGAGTTGTGGTTCTGTGTTTCATGCACCGCCCCAGCTTGCAGGATCCGTCAGTGCGAATCAACTTGCACGAAATGATCCGCGCTCAGAATCGCTGCCATGCGCAACACATCCAAGTGACTGGCAATCATATATCGGTAGTCTACTGTTGGGAAGGGGGGATCCCTTCATGTCTATTTTTGTTTTCTAAAATGTCACCTTGTAAGGGCTCATGGGCGAGTTTGCCTTGGAGGGGGGATGTCCAGGAGAATGTCAAGATTTCAAGGCAAAAAACCATTTCCCGCAAAACATATCCTGAGGAAATGTTACCTGGAAGCATTGTTACTTTGTCTGCGGGGAAGTCATTGTGTCAAATCCTGTTCAAGACAAACTCATCTGTTGTTGGACACACCTATTTGAATTGGTTCCTCCATTTGGGTTTGTGAGTGTGTGTGTGTGTGTGCGTGTTTAATCCGTGTGCGTCTTTGTCTTTGTCTTTTTAGGAATCGGACCGAACACCACAAATTTGTGGTTTTCCAGTTTTCCAACGACTAGGTCCCCAAGCAGTGCCGTTTCTTACCCCTTTCTTGCAGAAGGGTTCCACTGCTAAAATACTAAAATCGACTACAGAAAAACGGATACCCTTATTCTAATCTCTCCACTGGAGGACTTGGCTGAAAACAATTGCAACCCTTTTCCCCGCGTTTACGGCACCCCGGCTTTTCGTTTCGGAGAGGTCCATGGCCAAGATGATCGGTGGCGCCACCGACAGCCGGGGCATGCCAATGGCGCAGGCCTTTTGAGTCGCTTTACGGGCAAAACACGTTTTTCCCCATGATCGCTACTTGGGTTTGCGTCAAAATAGGCGGAGCCCCCCCAAAATGGTGTGGTTTCCTTACACTTACACCAACCCCGCAACACCATGTTAAATGGGAAATGGGTCTGTCATTTTTTGAGTTGGTACCTTTTTCATTGGGGTTGTTTTGAAGGGAAGAAACAAGAGGAAGACCACTTTGTTTTTGAGGCTTTCTTCGGTTTCGGTGTGGTTTCCATTTAACACCAACCTCAGAAGGGGGCTTCACGGGGTCACTATCAATTACAGGAGGTAGCAGGGTTGCCAAGCCATTTCCCTTTTTGTTTTTCTCCAAAAGTGGGGATCGTTTCAATGGAACTATCTTTTGATCAACTTTTGATGGGAGATCCAGTGATCCTTGAAATTATGTGGGTACTTTGTGTGTGTATTGCGGGAGGCCTCAGAGAGTTTGCATTGGAAAGTACCAGGGGGTATTTGCTTGGTGGCTTCTTATTTGGTTTAGTCGGGGTTCCCAGTTAGCCGACTAAAAGTTAAACTTTTAGCACGGGATCTGAGGACAGCCAGTGCCCCTGGCAAGCTATCTTGCAAGCCAGATCACGGGATATTTTAGGGTACTTTTTCACCGATTTGATTTGAGTCATGAGACATAATGTGTGAAAGTTAGAGACGACACATGGGCTCAAGTGGATGGCACCATTCCCAAAAGATGTGGCTAAGGAATGACACAAGGGGGAGTTGTGACTGCATACTGGGTGAATTGGCCGCTAATGTAGGGCCCTTGACATGTACCACAGACTTCATGGTTGACTGCTATTCCAAGCATGGCCAGGTGTTCGGTGGCGTCTAGGGGTTTCAAACCCGTTAAAGGCCACTGAGGTTTGTTGCCAGACTCACTCGGCTGGGAGAGAGGCCATCCAAAGGCGGATGTGTTGCATATCCCTCGAGGGATCCAGTGCGAACCTTTGGTAATCTTCATTTCATATCGGATAGTCCTGAACAATCAGAGTCTTTTTATTTGGCTCTGTGGTTTTTCAGGGGCCCCCTAAAAAAGTGGCTTGTTTTTTGGCTTCCCTTCAAAACCACAAAGAAAAGGTAGCCTCCAAAAAGCCAACCCCAAATGGAGAATCCTCTACAACTGGTTTCTTGGGTTCCATGTTGTATGACAAAGAGCAGGGGGGGAAGAGTTGCATCCCAGGAGTGTAGTCCTTCCATCTCATTCTTGAGCCGACCAAACTGAGTGCTTTTCATGTGAAAACTGGGTGACCTTGACCAACACAAACGTGTGGTTTCCTGTTGGCTGTGGGTCAAAACCCTGATACCACCCTACCCCGCAGATTCCTTTTGTCAAACGGACCAAACCAAAGGGGGGGTGACCCAAAAAAAGGGTATCTGACTTTATGAAACAAATGCTGGGAGTTGTCTTTTACTCCATTCCGGAAATCGAATTCGAAACCCATCGGAAGCGGGGCGCCAGGGCCCCTCGCCCAAGCTTTCCATCTTCAACCTGCCGGATGCGCTGGCCTCAGCTTGTTGATGCGGGGGTGTCGCTGAGAACTTGGGTGGGGTGCCAAAAGTGGGTGTGTCGTTCTTCAGGGTTTGGCGGCGCCACAATCTTGGGGCCCCCAGCAGAAGACACCGCCAAGTGGTTTGCGGAAAGGATCCCGGTATCTGGGTGAGGGGGGGTGGTCAAAATTAGACTACAGAACCAAGAGGCCTTTGGAATCATCTCCTTTCGGAATGACCTGTCGGAATTGGCAGGAGACCATATGCGGCGATTGTCCTTCCGCCGTTCAGGGAGTCATTTCGAGGAAGTCACTTGAATAATTTGGGCCAGTCAGCCGAGAGAGAGGGAGACATGTAATTCGTCGCCCGGTGTATGGCAAGCTGACTAGGGGGATGGTGAAACGCAAAACAAAGGGCCCTGGTCCTTCTGGGGGATCTGTATTTTTGTTTAGGAACTACAGATTTTGCGGATGAGATGATCTGTAGGCGTGGCTGATGATGTCCCGCTTGTCGTTTGTCAGTATAGGTCATCCCAACATAATGGCTCTGCTGGCTTGTTCCGGATCAATCCTTATTCCTGTGCAGCTAGCGATTGCAGATGAGGCTTGTCCCATCTCAAGCAGCCGAGCATGTAGAATCCTCCACTCAGAGGAAACTCCAATGTAATGGGCTCAAACGTGATAGTGACATGGGCGTCCATGCCACCTACGCACTTGGAGAACTCCGGTGCAAACATAGAACCTTTGGAAACCAAATTGTCCGTGCTTCACCTCCAAAAGACCAAAATGGAAGAAGGGACCCCTTCCCTACAGTCATTGGGGTTGGGGGGAGGGAGGGGAAGGGGGGAGCCCAAAAAAGCCGATATTTGGGGCCCTCCCCTCCCCCTCCCCTCTATCATGGAAGTGCAAAAGAAAAGTTTTGAAGATTATCCTCTTTGGAAAGGCCGAAATGGTCCGCTTACCATGACTGCTGATGTTCAACATATGGCCGTGGGTCAGCACCAATTGTACCATTCTGGGGTAGGTGCACCACCCATTTTAGTCTATTTGTAGTGGTTGGATTGGGATGTTCACTGGGGGTTCGGAATTGGTTTTGACCCATGGCCATATTTCACCTCAGACTGATCGAGTGCCGTTCTGGAAAATGGAAGGCCCTCCGAAAGAAAGCCACATGAACCTCTGCAGATTAGCACTAATTAAGGGGTTCCTTCGGTGGAAGGGGGGGGCGTTTTTAGGTAATCCCCGCAAATGGAGGCGTTGTTCTTGGTTTCCCTTGAAAAACAAACAAAAAGGGGTAGCTTCAAAAAAGACACTCCCAAATGGAGACTCCTCTACCATTGGTGGTTTGTTACAGTTCCATATTATGTAATGTGCAAGGGGGTAAGAATTGTATCTCAGGAGTGAAGTCCTTCCAACTCATTGTTGAGCCGCCCAAACTGAGCGCTTTTCATTTGGAAACTGGGTGACCCCTCGACCAACAAAAATGGTGGTTTCCTTTTGGCTGTGGGTCAGAGCCCTGGTACCCCCCGACCCCGCAGATTCCTTTCGTAAAACGGGGAAAGAACCAAAAGGTGGGCTTGACCCGGACCCATTTGCTACATTCCCTGAGTTTCAGACTTCGTGGCTTGAGCCCTTGGACCAGGGCTCCTTTCGGTGTCTCTTAAGACCAACGTTAACCCCGGATTAATACCCCCCTGGTTGATGTGGGGGTTCATCACTGGTGGAGGGAACATCCCCCTGATAATGGGACGGGTTTATTAATCCCGGGTCAACATGACTGAGGCCATGACAGAGCAGATCTGCAGAGATCTCTTGAGTCAGTTCGGGAAGCTCAGGCGCGCGAGTCTTTTTCTTGACGGCTTTGGCCACTTGGCTGTGGGTCAAAACCCTGTACCCTTGGTGAACGTCAAAATAGGTGGCAAATAGATGTTCATCCACCCCCAACATAGAGCCATAGGTTATGCCCCATGGCCACTTGGCATTCAGACCAAAAGAGTCCGGGAAGCATGAGGACCAAAAATTGGGAAGCCGAAACCACCCAAAAAGAGGCGAGATGACTGTCACCACGTGGGAAAAGTTGATTGCCCATGGTCGTGTTGGGGGCCATGAATATTGATTAACCCCCATTTGTTCACATGTCAAAAGGCACTCTTGACTGGCCATGAGCTTTAATAGGGAACCACCTCACAAGTGGTGAATCCCCCGAAAAGTTGTGTTTATCACCACCTTCTTGGGGCATCGGTAAGTGAGTATAGAACTTTCATGTAGGAGTGTGTCACATCAAGGGCAGCCCCTGATTGTTGGAAGAGTTTCTCATGACAAACCACAACCCAGCAGCCCCAGAGCCCCACACTCGATTCATCCCAGCGCCCCCCCGCTGAGAGCTCGGCTGGTCGCGCAGGATGTTGAGTCTGATCCGAGATCTCGGGACCGGAAAGATCAAGGGCTATGGGATCTTCGAGTGCGCCATGTCGTCTTTTCTTCGATCGGAAACTGTTCGATCGTTTTTCATCAAGGTGTCTCTATTGGCACGCGGCAAGTAAGCGGGTAACACGGTCACCTCGGGAATCAACAATTTCTTCCATGGGACCACCCCAAAGTCTTCTATATACCTTTCTGCAATTTCCCCTTTGTGGCCAAGGGTGACGGACTTCATGTACAAGTTTGACTATCGGCTCATGGCTTGGCCAAGCAAGACTTCTCGCCAGGCCACCTTTGGGGCAATGAAAACTGGCCATGCACATTGCTGAAGGGGGGGGGGGTTGCACCGTCACCCAAAGTAAATGTTCCTTTCTTGGCGGTCCATGTTCTTATTTTCGCTTGGCCACAGATGGTGCGTTTAAAATGTGTCCTTTGGCATCCGTCGAGGCTCTGGCTTTGGCACACACTTCAGTCCTTGGCCGCGTGCCTCTTTTTCAGGCGGAAATAGCGGCGGCCCGGTGACCATCGCTGCCCCAACCAACAAATTGTGGCTGTGGGTCAAAACCAATGGGCTACCATTTTGGGGAAGGTGAATTCACCGCCCATTCTAGAACCTATTTTAGTGGGGATTGGGATGTTCACTGGGGGTACAGGATTTTGACCCATGGCCATGTAACTCGTTCTTTCGAGAGCCCACGAAGAGTTGCGTGCAACTGTCGGAGAAGAAGGATCCCCAGAAGATTTGGGGAAGTGCAGCTAGAGCCACTAGCCACCATAGTTACTAAGGGCCGGCAAGATCCCACGGCTATTTATTCCCTTCCCATTGCTCCCCCTCTATGCCTCTGACTTGTTTGTTGAGGCTCTGTACCCTTTGTGGGTTGTTACCAGGACACCTTTTTGGTTACACACTCCATTTCGTCGGTTCGATTTTGTGACATTTGTCGGGACTGGCGCCATCCCACTCAACAAATAGTAGGTGTGCAAGGACACACGTCTGTCCCTTCACTCTTTGAGTGCCTCTTGCCCTTGGGGTACAGACATGGTGCGTGCGCGGTCTGCCCGCTGACTCGGGCTCTCTCCTTCCCCTTTTGGTTTAAGTGGCCGGTTTTTGGTGGGACGGATCGCAACATCGCCTTTAAAGGGGCCAATCTAAGTGGAAAGGCAATCCTTGTGATGCTTTCGGGGGATGCCCTTCTGAAGTTCCGCCACTTGGGCGCTTTTTGCGGGTCATGAATCCACGCCCAAATGAAGGTTCCTTTTCTTCTCCAACCTTCAACCCCAACCTGTTCCGTTTTTTTCTCCAAAGCCACGGCATGCGGCGAGGTACGACAACCCCAACGACGTGGACTTGGCCATTGTGGCGCTCAACGGCTTTGTGTGCGGTCAGAACGTCATCCGGGTACAGAAGCTGGGCCCATGCCCCAGGAGAATCGGTAGATCAATCTGTTTCGGGGAATGGTTTCCCTTTGAACTTAGACGCAAGCGTTGACAAAATGATCATATATATATATATATTATATATAATACATATACATATTGATATGCATATGTCTAACATATATATATATATGTATATATATATATATATATTTATTTATGTGCACATACACATTTTTTTTTTAATGTACATATACATGAAGATATTGATAATACGACATACGTGTCCAAGCCATGGAGAAAGACACTCCTCCCTACGGTGCCAATTTCTGAGGTCAGCAGTCCACGGCGGCCACCACCAAGCCGCAGCCGGTGGCGGCCACGGCCCCTTGGCCGCTTGCGTGGGACTTCTCATGGGGGCTGGGAGGGGGGAGGGAGCCCAAATATATAAGGCCTCAAAGAATTCATAAGGGCTTATTTGGGCTCCCTCCCCCTGACCAAAAATCAGGTGCAACGCGTCCGTTTGCCTAAGAATAGGTTGTTATTTTCACCTGGACCTGTTGGTAGTTTGCTCATAAAACGTTTGGGTCTGTCTTATTTTTGGACCCCCCCCTGTTTTTGTCGGTCTTAAAGGAAAACCACCATTTTGGAGGGCATCTCTTCCATGTGCGTAAGACTACGTTGTTATTTTCACCCGTCGGTTTTTAAGCTAACCTAGCCCTGAATTTTGTTTAGCGGGCTTAGGCAAATGGAGGAACAATGAACTTGGGCAAACAAAAGACAAGCTATTTATACACAACATCCATATTGAATATTTTGTGAAAGGGAGGAGTGACAACAACCGACGGAAAAAGACAAATGGATTAGCACCAAGGTGAAACTAGATGAAATTAGGGGGATGATAAGAGACCCAAACGGGGGAATTGTGCTATCTACGTTTCCCCCAACTGTATGCCCAAGGAATACCCTCAAGGATTACCCGCAAAGATATTCACGCCTTTGTTTTCTTTTTGGCTAAGTTTTAAGTGTTCTTTTTGGATGCCGAATCCCCAGTCCCAAATGAGTTGAGAAAAGCCAGAGTCAACTGCAGCATCCACACATCCTCCGCGAATCGTGGCTTCCAGCAATATTTGCATTAACATCTATCCCAATGCTTTCAGGCAAGCCCTATGGTAAATTTTACCAGTATTCTATCTATGGCTCGCGACTGGAAGCACTGAGCTTCCAAAGAGGAACACACCTCAAGCCTCAGCCATGTTTTCAGGCAAAAGGTTCTGCCAACCCCTGTGGATTTGTTTATTCTGCAAGAGCAGGACAAAGATGTGCGGCAAGAGTGTGACATCCAGAAAAGTGACAAACTTACTGCCAGTCTACTCATCTACTCATCTACTCATCCCCACACTGTGGGGAGCACAGGAATTTGAGGCCACCCAGCGTGCCCGTGGAGAACCCTGTATTTCCCGCTGGTTTTGAAGATCACCTTGCCACTCGCTGGGTATCCTTTTGGGGCGATCCTTTTTTGGCTGGAGTCTCCATGACCCTTTAAGAAAAGGTCCATACCCCAGAATGTAGGGCAATGACCCCATTTTTAAAGGGTCAGAAGGAGACTCAAGGTACCGGCAACTGCAGGGCTCTTTTTCTCTCCGTGTCGATTTGCGGCGTGAGGCGATGCCCAACTCGATGACGCAGAAGATCGTGAAGAACCCAGTGCTGGCCATGCAGGTGAAGCAGGGCCGAGAGGCGGGGTCCCCCCATAGGCCGCAGGGGTTCTGGTCCCAAAAGCTGGGCTCGGGCCAAGTGCCTTTTGTGATAGAAACTTGCTTTAACATTGAGAACCTGAGTAGAAGAACAAGTCGCCGGGTTTTGCGCACTGCTCGTTTGGTTTCTGGTCTGCAGACTTTGCGCTTACCATGGAAGCAGGCAGCGCTCAATCCTGCTACTTCGTGCAACCATGCTTTTTTTTTGGGGGAAACGCTCGTGCATCCACCACATTTGGAGACTAGGCCCGTCGAGGTTGAACAAGCAAGTTGAACTTGGGAAATCTGGCAAAGGGTCGTGCCGGTAGATGCAGAGGGCGACACCAAGCAACAGTGGGCCCGACACCTGGAAGTTCGTTCCATACCAGCACCCCTATATATATATAGACATATCATACATATATATATATGTATTATATCATATCTATATCTACTATATATCTATATATCAGGAAAGCGTCTTGGCCCGCGTTGTTTCTCCCTCAGCCCGGCCTTCCCAAACAAAAGCTGCGACTGGGCGAAGACCTTTCCCTGAGGATCTATGTGAGTACAATCTTGGAGTCTTTGAGCATTTATCGGGTCATTCAGGGGCCAAGGTACCAGCCTCATGTAGCAAGGCGTGCATGTATATATCTACGTATTTATCCGTTTTGTACGACCCAAAGTCAACAGGTTTTGGTCGCTGTTCACATGGATTTTTTTGGGTTTATTCTTCCGCGACAGCCGGCAAGATTGGGTCTCGGCCGAGCACGGTGGTGCAGCTTATGAATGCTGTGTACCAGGAGGAGCCTCGCGACACTCGAGCGACAGCGACGGTGAGGGATCTGAAACCTTCAGCTTCTTTTTTTTGGGTGGACATGTGTGCTTCCCCACGAACTGGCAAAAACTGAATTTGTGCAGGGGGCAATAGCCACATAGTTTTGATCCGGTGCTGCCAGAAAACGGGAAGCTGTAGAGGGAGACCAACAGGAAACAACTATTTTAGGCACCTACTGAGTCCCTTCAAGGCCGGTCAATGCGGAGTTCTGTCTCTCCATCAGTGACGGTATCCCGAGATTCAAGGCTTGAGAAAGAACCGAAGGGTCTCAAAGCAAAGGTCTTAGCACAAAGCACATCCAAACAAGACAGGCTTCCCCTCCCTATTGCCTCCAAGACACGCAAGTGAGGCATTAGCAAAGCTCTGCAGACTCTTCACCGGCCTCAACTGGCTGGTGCTGGGAAAGCTCCAATTGCATTTTTTCGGGTTACAACATGGCCATCCCCCGCTTTCTTGCCCCCAGCAAAGCAGCCGCGTGGGTTCGGCGATTGGACACCTCTGGCAAGCAAATATCTGCCAAGCGCGATGTTTTTTCCACTTGGGTACACTGGACCTACTGTGGGTGGACGAAATCCTGCACCACCCAAGAAGTCCTAGAATGATGATTCCCCTGTCAATACCAACACAAAATGGTTTCCCCTGGTTTCAAAGTGGTGCAGGATTCGTCCATCCACACTATGGAAGGGACACCGCCAAACTTGTGTTTGTTTGACGCGCTGCCTAAATTGGCAAGTAATTACCAAGAAAGCGAGTAGCAAGACTTCGCTTGGCCGGTGAGATGCAAATAGGACTTGATGGATGATCAAGACTACGACGACATCACTGCCGAAGTTCACGCAGAGGCCGTGAATGAGCTCTTAGAGATTTTGCAAAGTACGTATGAGTGTATGTGTGGTTCATGAAGCTGTAAGTTCCATGGATTTAATCAATCCCACATGGAGCCTCACATAGACGCTTGTGTGTTGATTGGGCACCAGTGCCAACGTAAACGCTGAATTGTGTGTGCTCAAAAGCGCCTGATTTGGATGCAAGCATGCTACTTACCTCGTGTCGATGACATTATGTCATGGCTATCAAAGTCAGTCTTGCAGGCCCGTGTCGCACTTGGCAACGTCCAGGGACTGAGGTTGTTGAATAGAATAATAAGAGTACTACCCGAGTCACTGATCATGGACGATTGCAAGCGGTTTGTTTGTGCAGGCAGCTGTTGCAATGTTTGCGAATTGGCTTGCAATGATGAAGGGATAGGAATATATCTTGCAGCACGCTGAGGCTACGGCAGGTTGGAGCTCAGTTTCATCACAGCGCTTCTTATCCCACAACTATAACGTAGTAGAACACAACCCTTGCATGAACTCAGTGGGATCTTGTCGGAATCCTTTGTTCAATTTTCTTGGCAAGGAACAAGCTGACACCCAAAAGATTTGAAAACAAAGGCAAGAGCCATAGAAAGACATGTCTGGCTTGTTTTTAGTGGGACCCATCATGGCACATCAATCCGAAACCTTATCTGCATGTGTTTGTTGGAACTTTTTCTTTTTTTTAAGTTGTCGAGGGAAGTCCAACAATGCATATTATCTGTGTTGGTGTCAACATGTGAGACATCCCCACCAGTGGCTTCCAGTGTGGCATTCGGACCGATTCCCGGTCAGATCGCGAGGCCTCAAAGCACGGCACCGTGATGCGGGTGGTCATCCCCAAGCCGGCAAAGGCGATGCCGGGGCTTGGCTGCTGAAAATAGGGGACCCCCTTTTTGGATGGGTCAAGGGGAAGCAAAAGCACACCACCTGGAGGGGTCCCTGCTTTTAATTTTTTGAGAAACACCCAAATCCGGGGTGCTGTTGGTATGCCCCTCCGGCCACACGGAGGTCCAACAAGCGGGGCTCAGTTGTTTTGTCCAGAAAGGAAAATACGGACCAGAAGCAAATTTGGTTTGGAGGTGCGGGGGACAAACGCTTCTGTCTTGGACAAGAGAGGCACTGGGGTTGGCATGACTCAAGTCTATCTCCCAAAATGTGTTTTGTTGCCAGCCAAACGAGCACCATTGCTTGTTGGCACATCGTCATGAATCAGACGTGATTCTTTCCGAGGGAAATCATTGTCACCGCTTACAGGTGACACCAGAGAGGCCCCCCAAGGTGTTGACAGGTGGATTTGTCTCCAAACGGCGGCACGCCCATGCTAGGTGGTTCCCTGTTGTTTCCTCTCAAAGCAAACCTAGAAATGCTTGATCCATCCCCGCGCGATTCGCGATGTTTGGGATGCTTGGCCACTTCTCCACTTGTTGGAAGCTTTCCCCCTGAAGTCTGGAACGCATCTTCGAGTTTCCCAAGGGCTGGGTCGCCCCTGTGACGCAGAAGTATTGTCTCGAAGATTCCGGAAGCTCGGCGCTTGGCGACTTGGGCGTAGGGCTTGAGCACAATGTTGTGGTTGGTTCGTTTCTTTTTTCCCCCGCATCTACAAGATCTAAATCGAGAACCCCGACACATCCATACAGCAGGGGCTCATCTTGATGTTGCATGGGAAGGGCCAGGATGCTTCGTGCCGTTTGGCACGGAGACTGCATAAGAAACAAAGTTGGGTTGGGTATCCGTTTTTCGGCAGGGTTGGACTTGGAGGGTCAGACTGACCGAAGTTGGTAATTATTCGGACCATTGCTGCCACCCAAACCACGAGAAGACCGACGACAAAGCCTTCATCAAGGAAGTGATGGCAATCATTCGTGGCAGTTTCCAGCTGAACATCCGGGAGAATACACTCCCTCAGACTAACATGGAAGCTTCCACAAGGCATCTATAAATGGAACCAAGTCTTCCAAAGGGGTCCTGGGAGCTTCCATGTTAGTCTGGGGGAGGGTAGGTCCTTGTGCTCCCTAAACCTCAAGGCTTACAGTGCCCAGGAGAGGCGCAGCGGTTTTATAGCTCAGGCATTGTCACATGCACCGACAAGACGAACTGCGGGCCCAACTTGGTAAGCGCTCGGCATTGCAAGCTTCAGGCCCTATCTCATGCGAGCAACGCGGCCTTGGGATGTTATTTTGGAATAGTGGAATTGGTTTACGGGCTCAAATGCGTCGGCGTGCATCGACGACACCTCCCCAACGCGGCCATGGTTCCTTTTTTTTTGGGGCCGCGCTTTCACTTTGTATATGATTTGGTCTCACTTCACATTGTGAAATTATTGTGACAGCCTCGGGATGGGGCTAGTCCATAGACAGACGTTTCAATAGAAGAAGAAAGCAAAGCTAGAAAGGCTCCGCAACAAACGCCACACCCATGTGTTGCTTACTCGGATCTCGATTTCCAGTTTGGGGCACACCTTGTATGAAAACCGTGTTTCTTGAGGGTCTTATTTAATAGTGTGAAAGTAGATGGCATAGTGTTGTTTTGTTTGGTAAAGGGATGACTAAGCCCAAATGTGTTGGATTTGTGCCATCTACGTTCATCAAACTGTAGACGTTCACAAAACGGCCTCATCTTAAGGACAGCCTTCAAAGGCAGGGTAATCAGTATCACACCCACCCAAATCTCCATCGTGACCAATTTCGACACGCGCACACACACACACAAAGACGCACAGTGTCGACATTACAGTCGACTGTAGCTGACTATGAATGGAGGCGGAAGTAAAGGGGCCGGTAATTCCAGACCCTTCATGTTAAACCCGGTTTCGTTTCGCTTTCTCTGACTGTTGTTCCACGCAAGCGGCAGGACGGCACGTACGTGGATGGTGTGGGCAAGATCTTTGTAGCCTTCACGGACAGTCTGCGGCAGACGCCAGCGATGTGCTTTTTGAGGAAATATAAGGTAGCATACAAGGTGCCGAATGAATACACCAAGTGCAGTATGGTATGATCACGGCTTAATTTGGTTCCAGTTTGGTTTTACAGCTCCCCACACAACACACTGATTATGTAGGCCCTTGTAGTACCAGTTTTGGTTGGTGAAGGAAAAACAGGACTTAGAGACAAATTCATGGAAGCTACTGTTAGATGGTTTTAAAGGACACTTCCCGGAAAAAAAAGAGGTTGAAGCCGAAAGGGGGATCGATCAATGGGGGTTTGAGGTTCAATTGACTACAGGAGAGAAACCAAAAGGAACATTTTCGCCTGGAAAGGTTCTTGACTCTCAGAATCATGTGTCTTCGGGTGTCTGAGCGTGTGACTGTGTTGAGCTAGGACAGTTAGTGGCCAGCATGCCGCCAACATTGGACAGTTGAACCATTGACGTTTGGATCGTGGGTTTAAGCAGTGCGTGAATGTGATTAATCTGATTTGCCGAGCTACATTGGCGCTGAATGTTTGCAGTAGCGAGCTATGTTTCCACTGGCACGGGAGGCACCTGGCTTGTTGTATTTGGGGGTGTCTCTTTTTGGGCAACCCCCTTTCGGTTGGGTTTAACCATGCGAAACCAACAGGAAGTCCAACAAGTTGCGCGGGCCCCTTATTGTTTTAAGAACCATTTGGGCATAACGAGCTGAGATAAAACAGGCCCCCTCTCTCGCCTTAGATCCATTGTTTTCGGTTGTCCAATCTTCGAGTCCCACTACCAAATGTAAATGTAGGTGTGTGTGTGTGTGTGCGCGTGTTTTGGGGGAACCATGGGAACCCCCCAAAAGAGGTTGTTTTCTTTGGGTTTCCCTTGAAAACCATCCGCAAAAGGCTTTCCCTAAAAAAGATACACCCATGTAGCCAACACCAGCTTTGTTGGGTGTCCAGATATTGTTCAAAGAGGACGTCGCATTTGCACATGCAAACAGAAGCTGCCGGTAGCTTTTCCTGGGAGCTGACGTGTTTTTTCTTGTTTACTGAATCTCAGGAATTCCCATGTTTCACGTATCCGACAAACGTGGAACCCACCGGAAGGTCCATGGTCGTCCAGCGACTTGCATTTGGTATCCATGTCTATGTCCGCTTGTTCATAATCCTGCTGGAAAAATGAAAAGGGTTGCGGCACTGGGAAAACACATTGGTTTAAAGGGGCTTTCCTTTGATGCGTATAGTGCTGCGGAGTTTCTTGCAAAGTTGCCTTTCGGGTGGATACGATGCAACGGATTTGGAGGGCCGACTGCGAGGACTTGACAGCAGCCCGGAAGTTCCAAATGGATGCCAACGGCAGGAAGTTTGAGAACCGAGTGGCTGCGTGGCTGTCTGCTCTGTTTGTTTGTTCGGCGTTTCGGTCGGCAGGTCCTTGTAAATTTTCTGAGTTGCGGTATTCTTGCGTTCTTGATCAAGCTTGTTTGGTAGGTCTGCGCAGACCTGCCATAGGGCTAGGAAGTGGATCAAGGTTGAGTATGCTGAGAGACAGAAAGCCAGTGACATGGATGGGTGCAGTCCATAGTGTCGTGGGCTGGACAATCAAGGGATGCATATTTTCCGCTGGGGTGCGTGCTGCAACCCAGATAGCAAAACAGACCCCATATACTGTACCATACGTTTGTGTGCTTGTCTGTGTGTTTGTGTGCCTGTGTGCCTACATATATATGTGTGCCTGTGTGCCTACATATATATATATATATATGTAGACGTATTAAATTTTATGTACACGAATCCATACGTGTGTATTCCAGTTCATGTTGGCTCTGCTTTTGGAATCGCCCCGTATGTGTCCGTTCCTTCTCAACACAGCTCGCCCAGCCCAAGATGTCTGCGAGGTTTGCGCTGCTTTCTACCCACTGGAGAAGTTCAACGAGGGCAAGTTCAAGCTATGGTCGGCTTGAGGTGAGGTTGAAGGAGAAAAAGTGGAGCGCCACTCTTCTAGGTCCCCCAGTGGTGCCCTTTTACCCTTTTTGCGGGGAGGGTTCCCCTACTAAAATAGACTACAGAAAAAAGGGTGCCCTTATTCTAACCTCTCTACCGGAGGACCTAGTCTTGTTCGTTTGTTTGCAATCCTTCCACGGGATGATTCCCTACATTCTCAGCAGGTACAGCAACCAGAAGGCCTGGCACTTTCTAGGATTCACATGAGTTCGCGCAGTGTTTGCGATGTTTACGGAATCAACAGCGGAGTAGATGCCCAGATGCAAACTCGACTCGATTTGAGAGCAGATTCTCAGGGAAGTGCGCGGGTGGTTTTAATGTCTGTGATCCTCAAAGACTTGGGGGTGTTCACGGAAGAAAACAAACTAACAAACAGGCAGACAGACGAACGGACGGACAGACACAGGCACAGGCACAGACACACCTACACCTACACCTACACCTACATGAGTTTCTGTTTTTTGTGAGGACCAAAAGGAGGCCTCCATTTGGGGTGCCCATTCGCCTCCCGTGTCCTTCCTTTTATTTGAACGGACCAATTGAGGATGGGACATGGCACATGGCGGCAAGTGTTTTTTGTTTCAATAGCTCCAGGGGCCCAGAAGGTTGTGCTGGGGGCTGCGATTGAAGTCAAGCAAGAGCCCCAAAACAGCGGGAACGGCAAAGTTTCAATCCTTAAATTGATGGCAATGGCCCGAGGCAACACAGGCCTGTGCGTTCAATTCCCATTCCTAGATGAGCAACCGCAAGGGTATGAGTCAACAGTAGTGGCACCCTTGGTCGCTTTCCTCGGAAACCGAAACCGCACAGGACCCGGGTTTCACCCGGTTTTCCGCACTCGGACCCGGATCCCATTGCTTGGTGACGTCTTCAGTCCCGTCCAACAATGTTTCAACAGCGCCTTTTTGGAGGTGCCACCTTTTTCGGGATCGTTGGTTGATGAAACCGCGGAAGCTGCATCTGTGGAAGAGGGGTTTCCGCCATAGTTTGGCTGCCAACAATATTCTTTCCAGTTGCTTAGCAGGGTTCTGGGCCCTGCTGAATCCCACGTTGTTTGCTGGGTTCGGGAGGCCCAAAATATGGAATCACCTCAAAAGGGGTTCTAATTTGTTCTGCCAGGGTCAATGACACTTGCGTGGGATTTATACATGCCAGAACTTTGAGTACGGTCATGATAATTACTCGAATCGGACGTTGACAGCAATGTTGCAAACAGGTGCACAAAAAACATGCTGGCAATATGCATATATCTATATATAGGTATAGATGTATAGGTCCACCAGGACCCTCCCCCCCCCTCGGCCCAAGACCCCGAGCCCCCAGATCCTGGCACCTACGGTCCCACCCCCGCCCCGACCCTACGCACCCCGACACCCCGGCCAAGCCGACTCGCAACCAACCATAAACCAACCCTAAACTAACCCTAAACCAACACCCTATACCAAACCCTAAACCGTAAACCTCCAAACCAAAACCAGCCCTAAGCCAACCCTAGACCAACCCTAAATCAACATAAACCAACCCTAAACCAACCGTAAACTAACCCTAACTACACCCTAAACCAAACCCTAAACAATAAACCCTAAACCTAAACCAATCCTAAGTCAACATAAACCAACCCTAGACCAACCCTAAATACACCCTAAACCAAACCCTAAACCATAAACCCTAAACCTAAACCAACCCTACACCCATCCTAAATCAACATAAACCAACCCTTACCTAACCGTAAACTAACCATAAATACACCCTAAACCAATCCTAAACCAACCCTAAACCACCACAACCCAACCACAGGACCACAACCACAAGGGGGGGGGGGGTACTTGTCTGACCCATGACCATTGGGTGGTGGGTGCGGGGGGGGGGGGGGGTGGCAACGCTGTACCATATTTTCCCACACACACGGACCTGCACCTAGTCAAACAATACAGCCAAAGACAAGGTGTTTGTGCGCATTTGTGCTCCTTTGTTTTACCCCTCCATTTTGCCGGGTCAAACTGGGCACGTAGATCGAACAAGAAGGGCCTGTGAAAAGCAACTTGAAAGTTATTGGAGAGACTTTGAAGTCTTTTGGGATGGCTCCAATATCCAAGATTGCACAGGAAAGTTTCGTGGGAATCTTGCATCCAGCAATTCCCCAGCAAGCTTAAAAGTGTTCGGAAAAGCTTTAATTTTTTGGGGGGATCCAAGGTCCAAGATTCCCAATAAACATGTTTTGCGCAATCTTGGTTCTTGGATCCAGCCCAGACAAAGTTTGCGGTTTGTCTAAGAGATTTAAAGTGTTCTGGCTTGGCCTGGATCCAACATTCCCAAGAGAGTTGTTTGTGCTATCTTCGAGATTTGAAATCTTTGCCAAGATAGGCTCCGGAGTGGTTTGGAGCGGCTGCGGGGTAGGGTTTCGGAAGAGTTCCGTGGGTTCTGCTGGGATATCACTATATAGAGTTTTTCTTTGTTTGTAGGGGAGCCTTCTATGTCGGAGAATCCCCCCAGCACGTCATGGGGATGGGGATCCCTCTTTGGTATCACAGATTTCGGGTTATTTCTCACATCCACAGAAACATATGCAGCAGTGGAAGCCAAGGGCATCTCCAAGTACGATTTGCATCGCGACTTCTCCGCAGTTAGGGCTCAGACGACCATATGAAACTCAGAGAAGCCCGACATGCCAAGCAACGGACCGCTGCATTTTCGTGCCGTCAAGCAATTTTCAGACATCGGCAGAGGTCATGAAGGTGTCGCCGGCAACGCGGTTTTCGCCCCGCGCTTTGCTTCAGGAGATTGCTGTGGTGCCGATCCTTGATCCGCATCCTTCCACGTGAGATTCAGAACTCCCGGACCTCAGAGCGTTGTTCTTGTCCCGAGGCAAGCCCTTTTGATTTGGGAGCAACACACAAGTGCGCACCGGTGCAAGCCATGCTGGCCATGCGGCTGTGGCTGAGGCTGGTCATGCTTCTTTTGTTCGAGGGAGGTGGTGAGAACGCGAAGTTTGCAGATTGGACAAGTGACACTCCTAATATTGCCCGGGTATGTTAACAACAAAACAGCAAACTTTGAACATAACCTGCACATCTGACATATTATTCCATTTGCTTGAGAATATGTTATACTTCCCCTGTTGCTTTTAAAGGGAATCTATCACAACTGGACTCCTGTTTTTCTATGGACTTAAGCAACTGGATAGTTTCGCTTTCAGGGGTCAGAAGGAGGAGAAATACATCTCGGGCCATTGTTGCAAAGGAAACTGAATGGGTGTTCGATCAGCTGTGCAAGTGCTTGGTTTGTCTTTTAAACTCGCATCCAGTGGAGATGGCATCAAGACGTCAACGACTGACAGTCATAAATAGTTCCAAAAGGAATTGGATCCCTCAGCCCTCAGACATGTTTGTTGGGGGTCCTTCTGGAATCAATCGGACATCCTGGATATACACCCATGTAAGCCTTTCCAGCATGGCATAGCTGTCAAGGCATAGCTGTCAAGCTCAGTTGTTAAGAGACAATTGCTTAGAGGGTCCATCATTCATGGTATCGCTCTTTGCGGATCTTTGCGGATTGGATGATTGAATCCTATATCGGGCATGCAGGATACACCGCTGTGTGGGTTGTGCCGGTTCAATACTAAGCCCAGACATCAGGCTTGCTGTTGGCGCATGCACACCAGAATTATAGAAGGTAGAACAGAAGGTATTGGACTTTGAAGTCTGCTAAACGGTTCACCTGAAACGGAGCCCGTATAGAAGCGACCTTGTGCTGCCTTAGATCAATATTTGGGGCATTCCCTTGCGAGACGTGGCTATATGCCAGAGTCAAGCTGGGCGATCCTGCTCTGAGTCCCGTTGTTCGGTAAGCGCATTTTTCTTGTAGCCAGGATGCCGACTTTAACAATGGCAGACATGTCGCTGGGTGAATCCTTCCTCATGCAGTTCCGCTTGGCTGTGTTGAGCCAGCTGTTTGACACATCTATGCTCGTTTGACGGGGTGGGTTCGGGTTGTTTGTTTGACTCGTTTGTGAAAAGTAGAGTATTGTGAGGTACTATGCGATTGTCCCTCGACGGTTGTGACAAGTTGGATATCAAGGGAATCCAGTGAACAACGCGACCAGTAGTCATGGGGACAGACCACTTCAGTATCAACGGGTATTGCCCACAACCATGCCCAATGTTCTATCCCACCTTCTTTGGTGCAACGAGGCTAGCAGTTGTTTGGTGTTCTCGTTCTTGATTGTATTGATTTCCTCAAAAGTCGCTTGCTTTCGGGCTTTCAGGTTGAACGGTCGGACTCTTTGCAAGTGCTCGGCTGGCAAACCCTAACCTTGACGAGGACGCCATTGCAAACCCCAAGGTCCCTAGAACATGGCCTTCCGACATTCAATTAGAGGGTGCCTTAAGGACTCCTTTTCACTACACCCGAGGTCAATTTCTCATTTTGCAAGCGCTATGTCAGGGAGGTGCCCATACAGACATAGTGTATGTGTATATTTGTGTGCTTTTTCTAGGCAACCTCTTTTGGTTGGTGTTAAACGGACACAAAAGGGAAACCAAACACTTTTGTGGGTCCCCTAAAACGAGACACACCCATATGTGTACATAGCAGCGACACCGGTCTACCCCAAGGGCCGGTGGTTTTGCCTGAGGTCGGCTTCCACCTTTCCTTTAATCGCCGGTTGGGCCAATTTGAATCGAGTGTGTTGATGTTTTACACCTTCCCCCAAAGCTTACAGACAGAAGCTTAGGCCCAACACAAGTTCCGTGTTGGAAGGGTAGGATCTCACCTCACCGCTCGGGAGTCTGGCGCTGGTGGTTGCGGAAGATGCAGCACCCTTCCCCTTCCTAGAGGAGGGCTACTGCGGCTAAGCAAAAGTTGCTGCCGAAGGGTTTAAAAACGTTGGACTCAGTTTAGCGTTTTGAATGTTTTGACCATTTTCCCCGCCCTTTTAACCAGGAAGTTGCCTTTTGCGGATCTAAACCTGGCCGCGGCAAACACAGACTCCTCTACTGCTGTGAATCGCGTAATTTTGGTGTTTGGAAGTCAGCTTTGGGGGTTTAAGCTGGTGATTGCAAGATCGAGCCCTGCCATTGACACCTCTAAGAACGTGTTTTCTTTTTTGGTGTGGTTCATCTGCAGTGTTGGGTGTTCTGTGAAACCACGACCTACCGCATTTGGCTTGAAACTACTGGCTCAAATGCTGTTTACGCACTGAATCTCAATTTCTGTACAGGGGACAATGCAAAACGGCATAATGTTTGTTCACATGTGGTGGGCGGCTCTTTTGGAGTCGACAAGAGGTCTCATGTGGTGCCACATTTACAAGGAGTGCCCAAACGGGTCACCGTTGTGTCAACTGCCCGACTTGCTATAGTTAAAACGCCCTTGTACTTGAAGCTTTTGGGGATGGTAATCAGCCCTCCATGGTTTTGGTGTTGAGTGAGGCATGATCAGCAACCCGCACGTGGAGTAGTTCAGTTTCTTCCAGTCCATGGGTTGACAGCCCATTCTTGTCACCAAGTCTTTGAGGAGCCACCAGGGCTTTACAGAGGTTCCCTCACCATGCTTGCTTAATTGACAATGGAGGATGTGCAGTGGAAAACTCCGGCTTGTTCAACGACCCCTGAGCCCCTTGTTGGTGTACTTGGGTTGGGATTCATGTCCACCAATCACTTCGGAGGTGGTTCCATATGAAAATCAGTGAAAATGGGTCTCCTTTGAGCTGACTATGGAAAGCTGCGTTGGCCACCCTCCAAATCTGGAGGACAATGGGACAGGCATGCCACGCCATGACTTGCTTTGGATTCCCAAAAGAGCCTATTTTGGGACCCCAAATTCCAGTGGAGTTTTTGTTTTAATTACTGAAGGTTGATGACTGGTCCCAACAGTGGGCAAACCTTTCCGTGTCGATAGCCCAACCCCTTGTTGGCGGTTTGTTTCAGCTGTAATGGTTGAACCCTTCCGAAGGGGTTTGCCTTGAAGGACCAAAGTAACTCTAGAATCTCTTTTGACAAATGAGTGAGCCTTTTCAGGTTCACTAGTATATCAGTATATCGGGGGATTTTCTCAAAATGGCGGACCCCTTTTGGATTTCAGGGCAAAAGGAACCAAGCATTTTAGGGGGCCACTGCCTTGAGAAACCAGAATCAGCGATATATTTGTTTGGTTGGCAACAGCTGAGGTTTGGGGTTTCAGGACCGATTTGTTTGCGAGCAAGCTGCAGGCAGCTCTTCGAAGGAGCCCTATAGCGGGTCCTTCGATATTGGCTCCATGGACTGCACGCAGATCATGGAGTTCGTTTACGTGGCCAGGCGCGAAGCTGGAAGCTTTCAGGTACTCCTCTACAAATCAAAGCATGGAAACCCAAAAGAGTCCCCCACAAGGAGATTCCTCTTTTCTGGGTGGGTAAACTGGGGTTCAGAGTAATTGTCTTGCCTTCATTGGACCCGTCTTAATGTTGATCCCAAATTAATCAACCTCAATTTATTACTCGGGGGGGTGTTCCCCTCCAAAAGTGATGATTCCCCACTACACCCGGGGACACCCCCTATTTGTAAATTTGTTTTTTACGTAAGGCGTTAACATTATTTCCTAGGTTTTGTGAGAAACTCAGTTCCGGAGGAGTTTGCTTTTGCTGTCAGCCGGCCGTTTCTTTTTTCAAGCTTCTTCCTAGACAGACACAGACAGAGAGAGAGAGAGATACAGAGACACAGGGACAGGGACAGACAGACCGAACAAGGCAGAGTCACACAGAGACAGACAAGGACAGACAGAGACAGACCGATAGACAGACAGATAGACAGACAGACAGACAGAGAGAGACAGAGGCAGACAGACGGATACAGACAGAGTCAGACAGAGACGTACAGAGCAGACAGAGACAGACAGACACACACCGCCAGACACTGCAGACGACACGCAGACATGCACGCAGTCACGCAGACAAACAGACACACAAACGCAGAGACGCAGACACGCAGACACAGAGACACAGACACGCAGACAGAGATCCACAGAGCCACAGACACACAGACGCACAGACACACAGACGCACAGATGCACAGATGCACAGACCCACACACGCACACACACACACATGTGTGCGCTCACGTTTCTTCCAGGCATGTCACCTACCAGCCTAAAGTAGCAAAGGGAAACCAAGCATAAATGTGTAACAAGGGCCAAGCCCAAACGAGAAACCAGTTTAGGATTACTGTATTCAGGTTTCATTGCCAGATGGCATTTCCATCTATTTATGGAAACAGCTTATGTTTATCTACATTATATATATGAGGGCCGTCCTAAAACCCCAGTCTTCGGTTTTAATTATCGCCGAACTGGGAGAAGTCAAAGTTGTCCAAAACTGTGCGCGCGCAAGGAGCGCGCAAGTGCGGCCCAAGGGACGCGCAAGGTTACTGTTTTGAAGGTTCATGTACTGATGTTGCCTAGCTTTATGAAAGGAGGTGATATCTTTTCACTGTACTTGTGCTTTTTGAATGTTGCTTGGGTCATAAGAAGGCCACAAGCTTGCTTGCAAAGGTGCGGCGTGTTTTTCAGTCAGACGCCAAACGAAGCCACAGCTTCTGCGGTCATGACTTCAATCAGCAGCTGACACGACAAAATCCGCGCAAGCTGCGCGCAAGTTGCGCGCAAGCGCGAGAAGCCCCAGCAAGACATCTAGCCATTTGCTGTCTCGTTCAACCAATGAATAGGCGGCCGCAACATGCAATTTGCGTCTTTCAGGTTGTGTCCCAGCTGTGTAAGCTGTGTGGTGTCCTTCTGTTGGTCAAGAGTATGTTGCTCGCCGAGAATTGCTAGGAGCGACCTCAGCGGGAAGAGCGTTTGCGGGTTGGGTTGCTGTGTGAACGACAAACACTTGAAAAGCTTGCGCGCAATCCACACGAAAACTTCGCAAACCGAGGTTAACGAAACCTTTTTTTCTGCGTCACTGTGCGCGCGCAAGTCCGCGCAAGTGCCGCGCAAGTGCGGCCCAAGGACCCATCCCTGGGCAAAGGAATATAGGACAACCCCCATATATATGTATACATATGTAGATTCGCTTATTGATGTACTTCATATCGTCTGCAGAATTATGAAGTCTCAAGGATC